>JANEYF010003797.1:0-340765 GCA_029963845.1 Rhamnusium bicolor
CAGTGAGACTCGATTTGAACGGATATCTGAAGTGGTAATAACTGATCGTCAAATATGGAGCTCTGGGGGACCCAGATTTGAAAACGGATACCTTATCTGGTATACAGATGGATCAAAGATGGAGGAAGGGGTAGGGGTAGGAGTATATAGTGTAACGGCCCATTTTAGGAAATAGTTAATTTGAATCACATTCGTGGTAAATTAAATAAAATGATTCTACCTTAAATTCCAGATTTGATTAGAACAATTTTGTTAAACATTATTGTATTACCCATGTAGCGTGGCGCTACAGAGCAAGGTGTGTTTCAAGTATGTGCGCGCGCGGATCGTACGATGTTTTTTGGATAGTGTTATGAGCGGGAAAGACAGACAATGCGAGAGAGACGCTCGGGAGCCACGGTCCAGTGTGGATCGCTGGGCGAAGTACATTACGTTATTTTACGTTTAAGTTTGTTATCTGACCTTGGGAGACAATGATACGTTACCTTGCATTTTTCTCCATTCAAGATGATCTGTGTCTTGAAGTTTTATTGAAGGTTTGTAAGTAAAGACGCAAAGGATAGGATAGCTATGCCACACCTGCTGGTAAAGTCCCCTAAATTAAATTATAAACTAGATACCTAGACCTAACATCGATAAGTGTCCATCGGTGTCAGCTGGAGGTGCTGCTAATGGGTAACAAATAATATTGACTTTCAGGATTTGCAAACCCGTCCGGGTTTCCGAACTTTATGTATAAAAGATACTTTTATGAAACTAATGATTAACGTCATGAGAGACGATGGTAAATAGTTACACGTTTTCTTCCTTTTTAACGGTAACTGTGAATTTAGAGTAGTCTGAACTTTGTTAAAATCACATTTAAAAAGAGGGTGGCACCTAACAAAATTCCTTAAGTGTATTGGACGATAGTTAATAGTTAAATTGGCGAGGGCCAACTGTTCATGAACTTGTTTAGTTTTAAGGATAATTTTTACCTTGTTCTAGTTAACCACTCACTTACCCGCCCGGAGATAAAGAGTCTAAATTTGTATTGATTTAATATATGTATCTTGTTTTATTCCATTAAATAATGTTTGACTGATTATGTTAAATAATAGGGCAGGAAAACGCCTCGTTATAATGGGTCCAGATGTAGGCTATCAAAAGCCTTAGACCAAAATTCTAATTATTACATGTCTCAATCATTATTTAGCAAAATTCAAACCTCCTGTCATAATTAATTTGCCAATCCAATATCACAACATGTTGGTGTCAACGGTTAAATCTAAATTAAAAGACATACTTTTATCTATATTAAAAAATTTTAACTCTAATGTTCTAAATTAAAAAGGATTTATTTTTATTTGTTTTCATTTCATGCTGATATACGAGTATTATATTAATGTGTATTTTTGTATAAGGAAGTGTTGTAAAGCAATACGATTGATACACTTCCTTTTGGAAAAAAATGTCATATCTGTAATTGTACAGCTTGTTTTTTTTTTAATAAACGTATTGTGTTGTATTGTATGTTTTTATTCTAGGATTAATTTTAAAGAAAGAAGATCTTTTGGAAAATGTTTGTACAAGGAGCTGTTTGTGAATCATTTGAATAATAACCAGATCAATATATTCTAAAAATTTAATTAATGTCTATTAAAACTAAATACGTACTTCAGTTTCATATTTTTAAGGTGAATAATCAATAAAAAGTTATAATAAAAAAAAAGGTGCACGAACCGAAAAAATAAAATAAAAAACGTTTAATAATTGTATAAATAAAAATAATTATGGGCGTTAATGAGCCAAAAAACGAGTTTCTATGGATAAAAATAGACAAATGGAAAATTATTTGTTACAAGAGAAATTTATCAAAGTCTGTGTTTTATGTTGATAAAAAATATATTTAAATGCTTCTTAACGGAAATACAAGCTGCCAAATTAAAAAAAAACATACATTTTTTATATTGAAATAACTCTTGAAGTAATATTTGTTTGATCTATCATGTATATCATCGTTTATGATAAAGAAAGGAAAAAAATTATAATGCGCAAACGATTAGAGTACTTATAACAGTGGCGGCTGGTCAGGGAGGCTGAGCCTCACTTTACAATTTTGGGAGAGGTAGAATATCTTCAAACTAATATTTTTCACAAGTAGAAATTTCTACTTAGGTATATCTCAATTCTCAATTTTGTTTATAATTCATTGATTAATTTTCAGTGTAAAAAAAAGGGCCGGGTTTAATAATTTGCAAAATTTGTCGTAAGGTTTAGAAAGGCACGAAAAATCTCAGAAGCATATTTCATCTTGCATTAAGTTCGAAATGTTGGGTAAACAAAATATTGTTAATTTCGTGGATTCTACGCATAAAAGAGAAATAGAAAATTTTAATGAAAAAGTCCGTGAAAATAGGGGAAATATTAAAGAGATTAATTGATGCCGTTATATATTTATCTTCTCAAGAAAATTCTTTTCGATGACATGACGAAAAACGCAATTCGTATAATAAAGGAAATTTCAAGGTGCTAATAGGTTTTTTAAAAACTTATGATTCAAAATTAGAGAACTTTGAATAACGCCACTATTCTTTCCGAGACGTTTATATCATTTCAAAATGACCTAATTGAGAGTGTTAGCTTCATTATTAAAGGCAAAATTTATGAAGAACTACATAATTGCGAATTTTTCTCGTGGCAAATTGATGAAACGACGGACATTACTTGTAAATCTCAACTTTCCGTAATTTTTAGATATATGTAATGCACGGTGAAGTTGTTGAAAGGTTTGTTGGTTTTTTTTCTGTGAGTAGTGGAAGAAACGCGGACAGTTTATTTAAATTATTAATGGACGAATTTGGTAAATTTGATTTGAAAAATAAATTAGTTGCACAAACCTACGACGGCGCGGCGGTAATGTCAGGACACTTTAATGGACTGCAAACTAAAATAAAAGATATTGCTCCTCAAGCTTGCTTGACTCACTGTTACGCACACAAATTAAATTTGGTTTTGAGTAAAGCCTGTAATGGAATTAAAGAAGTTAGAATATCTTTTGAAATATTACTGGTTTTTCGTCATTTTTTTCAAAACCTAGTAAAAGAGTAATGCTTCCACTCGTTGGAATTTTTCATCTAGAGTGGTTTTTACCGTTGACGTTTTTAATTTTATTTCGGAAAGTGAAGACCTTTTTGAATAACGATCAGACTTTAAGAGCAGCTTACGGATTAAAATCGATATTGTTGGATAAAAACTTACATATTTTTTCTAAAGGTTTTTAAAATGGTTTTTTGAGCAAACTGATGTTTTCCAAATTTTACAGAATAAATTAACTGATATAACATATTCTAAAAATAGACTTAATTCACTTATATCTAAATTAAAAAGACTTTCGCAATAACGAAATACATTTCAAAACTTTATATAACGTTTTTTTTTTTAGAAAATATTGAAGAATTAGATGATGAGCCACAGTTAAAAAAAAGAAAGAACATAATATAACTTTGACAAGACAAACACATTACAAAAAAATTTTTACAGAAATTTTGGACACCATTATAGTTCAAATGGAAATTAAATTTTTCGGTTTAAATATTTTGCAATGTTTCGATTTAGTAAAGCCTATTAATTTTAATATTTTTAACCGTATTTCGTTAAGAAATGAACTATGTGTGTTGTATTCTTTTAGCAAATTTGAAATCGCCTCAAGAAATGCTTACTTTTATATATAATAATAATTTAAAAAGCTGTCTCGCCGAACTGTACAAACTTTTATCTTTAGTGTCAACAATTCCGGTAACCTCAGCTTCTGTAGAACGATCGTCTTCAGCACTCAAATGTATAAAAACATTTACTAGAAACACAATAGCTCAAGACCGCCTCAAATATATCGCTTATTTCAATAGAATAACGTTTCTTGTCAGAGTTGAAGAAAAAGTATATTTAGCTAATTCTGAAAATCGCAGGTTACCACTGATTTCTAAAAATATTTAGACTTTACACCAAAGATTAATATAGTTAGTTATTATTTTAGAAGAAATATTTATATACGTTATTTGTTTTTTAGAAAATATTTTTTATGTAACTTCTTTTTTAAAACTATTGTAATTGTTATTAAAAGTAATAATTTTACACTCTGGCAGTGATAGTGAATACAATTTTTTGTTTGTAGAAAAACACTTTTATTTACCAATTTTTTTTCCAAAACTATTTTGATTTTTATTAGAATTTATAATTTAATTATAAGTGGGATAGTTAGGCTACTGGAAATTTAGTTGCCTTTTAAATTACAAGCCTCCTCTGTGGACAATATCACGAGCCGCCACTGACTTATAAAAAATAAAATATGCAAAAAATATCATTTTTTAACCCAGCCCGTAATAACAGAATTTTCATTTAAATAAGTACAAAAAGACGGTAATTTTAAAATTGCATGAAAATAAAGAGTAAGAGTGTTTTTTACAAGCTCGTCTCACAAAAGACGACCACCCAATACGGTTACGTAAGAACAGCTGAAATTTAGTTCTAGAAAAGTAATTCCACAGCAGCAGCCTGCGTATAAACGTGTATATGACATATGCTTTCCAGTTCCCCTTGGGCTCACTGGGGCAGATGTTTTTACACCTGGCACCACGTGCCCTTCCGGCGGTTAAGTGTAAAGAATTTGTGTGAATCTTAACGACTCTGAAATAATGCTATTTAAATAAATGATTAGGATATATTTCAGTATTTGTAAGGAATATTTTGAGAAAATTTGCATACGAATGGGCGTTTATAACTCCCTTGCCTTACCTAAATTTTACGCCCGGTTATAGTAACAGAAATTCATTATCTGACTTGTAAGTGCGATAGTTGGCATTATAATCGCATGGTTATGAAAGTATACCTAGTATTGGTTAATTTCTGGTTAGTAATTAACTTGCAACTGAATGGGACCTTACCATGTATATAAGAAATGAAAGGGAAATTACAAAATATCCATTTTAACCGCGAGGTAAACCTGTGGACAAAAATTTGTACACCAAACTTCTATTTCTGAAGTGTTCAACAGAATTTCACTATTTTGACTAGGAATTCCATGGAATTCCAAAGAAATCCACAGAACGCCATAAAATTATAGAGGTAATATACATTTTTCTTAGGTGGAAATAAATATACTTAGGTGGAAATAAATATACTAAATAAATAAATACTAACAAATTTCTCTAAATATATAAAAAATCGGTACGCCAGATGTCCGTACTGCCTATGGTTTATTTAAATGATTTTTTATGTTATAATTTAACTGATTGAAATCAATGACAAAAAGTCTTACCTGTGTAATTATGCTATTGCATAATTAACTATTTCTTCTTAATGATGGATACATTGTCGATATTACAGGTTTGTTGATTTTGTGTTAATAATTCGGGGTTAAACGTGAATGAAAAGTAATAAAATGGTTTTTACTTCGTCAAAAAACGGATATGGTGCTGGTGTACGGTGAGGTGCTAGGTAATAGTGATGCGTCTCAGGTACTCTACGCTGAATGGTTCTCTACACGTCGCAATTCCAATCATGAAACATTTCGTAGTGTAATGCAACATCCTCGAAATTTAGGAATATTAAAAACTCATGCACATTTGAGGGAGCAACATTTTTCCACCACGCATGACTGCAGCACATTTCTTACCATTTTTTATTAATACCTTGCCAGAATTCCTCGGAGATGTGCTTCTTGCTATACGCCGGGATATATAGATCCTCTTAGATGATGCCTCTATACACAATGCTCGCAACGTACGAGTTTGGCTTACTGAGAAATTCCTGGAAAGGTGAGTCGGAAAAAACGGACTAGTAGCGTGGCCTGCCCGATCGCTAGACCTAACTCCGTGCGATTTTTATTTATTTGGGTATATGAAACAACCAGTTTATTCAATACCAATCAATATCATATTAAGTTAAGTATCCTTGATGCTTTCCTACCAATACAATCAACATCTGCTAAATTTGCTTCTTAATTCCTGGCAATATTTCCTATATTCATTTCAAATCTAATCAATTGACTTTGCAATTTGTTATATAATAACAACTTTTAACGAATCAAACAATTATAAAAACATTTCCGCTTGGAATATCAGGTTAAGTTGCGCCATTTTTCTATAAAACGCTCTGTGTAGTAACGAACAATCGCATCAAGATTTTAAACAATAAAAAAAATGTTGTCATTATTCTGTAGTTAAATGATATAATTTAAAACCTTCACGCTTAACAGGGTATAAGATGTTATAATCAGTAGGATAATTTAAGTAATTATATTCTTCCCACATACGGGTTAATTAACGATGAGAAAGTACGTGTTAATTGTTGCACTTGCGTTTCCAAGAGTTACTGGCAAGATTGGCAAATTGTATAATTACAATTTATTTGACATTATGGCGACCATTGCATTGTCTACAAATCAACCTATGCTGCCGCTGACATGCCGTGTCTGTATGACCCCTAAATGAACTAAGTGAACTTCATTGTTTGAAAGTTAATTTTAATTTTTTTAAAGGTTTTTACTCCATAGTCCATAATAATATAAGTATGTTGGGTGGTACCAAATAACTATACTTCTACCACTTGGAAGAAACCTGAACAAATTTATCCATGGTAAGTTCCGGGACACACACTCTTTTATAGTCAGCGAAACCTATATTGTGACGGGACGTGCGTCATTAAAGCGAGAACGATGAATGTTGTTTTTGCTGGCACGCGACCGAGGCGGAGTTTAGCTTACATTCTGTGATAGTTCAGGTTCACACTTAATTTTGTTACCGAATCATTCTAGCAATGCTGATATATTGTATGATATTATAAGATAAATAATAATTATTTAATATCTGTTTATTTGCTGGCGTGTTTTTGAAAATATTTTAGTAAGGTTATCATGTGAAGTGAGTTGTGTAATAGTGTAATATGAGTAATAATTATTTTATATCTGTTTATTTGCTGGTGTTTTTGAAAATAATTTAAGAAGGTATTTGATGTAAAAATGTTTCGACCGTGGGAGGCCTCTACGTCTACATCTTATTGTGGTTGTGAAAATAAAAGTGATAATGATTACAGTGATAAAGAAAATCAAAGTTCGTTAGTGTTTTCAGTAAGAAAAAATAGGTTGCATTTGAACGAGCAAGCGAAACAAATTTGCCTTAATGTTTACAATAATCTTTTCAAGCAACGAGTTAATGACCCTAATTTGTATGATTTTGATGTACTAGGTGAAACAGCATCTCCCACTAACGTTCCCCGTCCCACAATACACAAACTGGTGAAAGAAGGTGCCCTCCCAAGAAAACAAAGGTCCGACGCCAGTCAATCGAAAACTCTGGACCCATCGTTAGCAAAACTTTTAAGAACTTTAGTTTACGACGCGTATCAGAAAAATTAAATTCCAACTATTGACGTGGGAGATAGAAAATTAAAAGAAATAGATTACCATCTAAAATATACCAAAAGAACTTTAGGAACTTGGCTGAGAAAAATTGGATTTAAATATCAAACAATTAAGAAACGCATGACGATTATGGTAAGTAGACGAATAGTGGATTGGCGAAATTCATATCTAGAAGAGATAAAAGAACTCAGAAGGTAAACTAGACCAATTCATTATCTAGATGAAACTTGGTATGATACTCATGACACCATAAAAAAAGGTTAGACTGATGGATCTAGAAAATGTCAACCAATCTCATTGCTCCTAATAAAGGAACTCGGTTGATTATATTACACTGTGGATCAGTTGATGGATGGGTTGATAATGCATTGAAACTGTGCAGAAAAAACATGTAACGTGGATTACCACAAGAACATGGAGGGAGAAATATTTGAGGAATGGTTTGAAAATACAGTAATTTCAAAATTAAAAGCGAATAACATTATTGTTCTTGACAATGCGAAGTACCATTCGAGACAACTGTAAAAAATTCCTAACAAGAGTTCTACTAAGTTAGAGTTACAATTTTTTTTTAATGGAACATGATCTTATTATGAGGAAAATTATAATAAAGCACAACTGTTGGAAGTCCTGCAAATGAAAAAATATGAGGAGTATATTATGGATAATGTAGCGGAGAGATATGGCCACAAAGTTTTGAATTACCGCCATATTTCTGTATTTTCAATCCGATTGAATTAATTTGGTGTAAATTGAAGAAAAACGTCAGAAAAGGAAATATTTTCCGTAATTCCATAAAAAGTCGTAGAGTTAATTCAAAATGAAGTGTCGAAAATTAACAAGGAAGACTGGGAAAAAAGAATTAGAAAAATAATTATAATTGAGGCTGATTATTTATTTAAATTACCAAATTTCATATAAATAGTGGAAATAAATTTATTATAAATTTGAACCAGGATAGTAGTTCATCTCAAAATGAAGAAGAGGGTGAGAAGGACGAGGATTCAAAGGAAGAAGCAATGTGAGATGAGGTAAAGTGAAGTGATGTGAAGAAGTGAATTTTGTGATATCAACTGCATTATTAAATTCCTTTTTTGTGCTTTCGTGATTCAGTGCTTGAGAAACATTCTTTTTTCAGGATGTTATTATTTATTAAAGTTATTATTTTTTTCATTTTGACAAAAATAAGTCTTTCTGTTTTTATTATTATAGTAATAACTTTACTAATAGAATTTATTTTTAGTCGATTTATTGAGAAAAATATTTGTTTCTGTTACTATTTTGAGAGTATATTTTTTGTTTTTATTTTGTTTTTAAAGCTTTCTTGTTACTTTTTAAATAATCTTCTATACTAATATTCCATACCCATCCTTTCCTGACAAGAAATGCTAATACCTCCTCACGGTTCTTGCTGGGTAGTAACAATTTATATTCAATACTTGTATTTCAAGTTAATACTTTTTTGTACATTTGTTAAATTGTTGCTAGCTAAACTGAGCACAAAAATCTACATTGAAAAAGTAAGAGAGCGAACAATACAGTTAAATCCCGCTGTGCGTTCCGTATCGTCTTACCCCCTACGTCCCTTCACAATATAGGTTTCACCCTTAGAGCACCAATATCGTTCGGATTTTGTGTTTGGAGCGAATAGTACAATTTTTTTATCGTTTGGGTATTGTGGAGGACCGTGAAACGAGCTCACTCGAAAAGTCCCATCTCATGAGGTGCAACTTGAAGAGTGGACATGAGCATTAATGGTTGAATTAACTTTGTACAAGGAAATTTAACGTTAGAAATGATTTTTTTCCCAAAATGCTTTCTTTATTCGATTAATCACCCTCTAAGATCATTTTTCAAGCAAAGTGGATTATCGCTAAAATTCCATCCATTCTCTAAATAAATAATATGAAACTTTTAACTACTGAAAAACATAAAACATCTAAAGAGCTTAAATACACAACTATTTATTTAAATTGTTGAGGTTGAAAAGGTGATAAAATAATTGTTTGACTTCTGTTTTAATAGTTGGAACATTTCCTGTTCGTGTATAATTATTTGCTTTCTTTACCCTATGACCACGTGATCAAAATACACTCGTGCGCCACTCCAAGACCGTGTGTAATACGCTAACGCACCACCAGTATGTTATTGAGAAAATAAACATCTTCGTCTGTGGTTGTGGTTTTACATCAAAGGAATAATCAAAGGGTGTTTCTTCACAAATAATGTAAATGAAAAAGTAATAAAATATTTTCCTTACGTTTCGGAAACAAATTTCAGAATCAAATTTTCCAAACAAAGCGATTTCTGTTTAAGTAAAATTAAAAATCGCTATGCGTATCAGTGGTTCCTTTTTTATGAACATTATCATAAATAACATGTTTTCGGCTCTTTAATATCTAATAGCGTTTAGATTTTAGTGTGATATTATTATTCGATGCATAAGTTAAATTTAGCTGAAGTTAAAAGTGAAAATGATTGACCTGGAGGCCGAAAAATAACGTGAGAAAATTGCATGTTATTTACTAAAGTTTATCCCAACCGTGCTCCGAATATTCAATCTCCAAAGTAATAAAATAAATACAGAGACCCGGGAAGCTTAGGGACACACCGAATTCAGGACGATCAAAAATTGTTACCGAAGACGATGCTGCACTAAATGTGTTATTGGCGGTAGAGGAAAATCCCAGATTATCCAGAAGTGATCTTGGAACGAGACCATGACATTTTGTAAAGATCTATTCGCACAGTTCTTAAAAAGGAAATATTCCATCCTATTTACTGCAAGAACGTACCGAAGACGATTTCGATAGGAGGGTACAATTTTGCGAAATCATGAGAGATATGTGCCAATAAAACCCACATTTTGTAAATACAATTTTGTTTTCTGGCGAAGCCACCATCATGTTGTATGCAATTGTAAATAGGTATAACTGTCATTATTGGTCCGAGCATAATTCCCACTGGATCCAACAACACCAGAAATTGAATGTTTGGGTAGGTGTATCGACATAATTGGACCCCTTTTTTATACAGGGAAATTTAACAAACATAATATTTATAGTGAAGAACGCTCAGGGAACACTGAACAACTTAAACATCTTATAAGGGAGGCAATGTTCCACATGCATAGAAAATAATGGGAGTTATGTTGAATATAATGTGATGTACTTGTTATGCTATTTTTAACTGTATTGTTACTGAAATATGTTATTGTTGTACGTTTGATAATTTTATTTTATTATAACCACCGGTTATTGATTTATGTTTTGTTATAAAAAACCATAAACGAATATATATTATTTTCTATTTATTCTTCAATTCGCTTATTTTTCTAGCTATTAATTTATTAGCTACATGTGAGTATCAAATTGTTTCAAATCGTTTTTCGTAATAAGGAGAAATATATCTTTAAATATACAAAATATACGATATATCCATTTAAAAAATCATACTTTTTGCTCCACCCTGTATATTTTACACGTTTAGAAAAACGTTGACAGATATAAAATCAACATTAAAAATCGTTCAAGTTCATCTTTTGGACGAACTATTTGGGTTAAAAATAACAAAAATAACAGGTTAATATTTATGTGACTTACTCTGTACATATATACCAGGAAATGCCATCGATCGATATAGGGAAAAGTAGGCACTAGAAAATTTTTAAAATTTAGGGAATTACTAATGGCAGTGTGGTCAATCCAAATAAAATAATTACAAGCATCTGGCACTTCCGGAAGTTGATACCAACTTGCTTATTTTAAATAGAATACCCTATATATTTTAGTGTTTTAGAAAAAGAGCATACAATTCTGAGTCAAAAATATGCAGGATACCCTATGCCTAAATCCAGCCATTTCAGATTTTGACATTTTAAAAAAATGTTGACAGGTGTAATGGTTTACAATAATCTTTCTAACTTTCTCCGTGTAAGAGTTACTCATTTGTTTTTTGGCATGCAGTAAGACCATAAGGTGAGCTACGCTGTACAGTATAAAGAAATTCAATAATAGTATACTAAGTGTTCAATTTTCGACATTACATTTTGTAAACTTCAAAACCGCGAAAACTTGCTCAAGTCAAATGGAACACCCTGTAATTTTGTACATCAAGTTATGCATAATTAAGTAAATTCCTTTTTTTCTGATATAAGCATTGTGGGGGTTTAAGTTACAACTTTTTGAAGTATTTGCGATTTTCTTAGAAATTCAAGAATTTTTAGTAAATATTTTATCAAATTAGCCATGATTAGAAACAATCAGTAATGTCAGTCATTCCCTTATGTCAAAAAATGCCACCGCGTTTAAATTACACCCACTAAGACTTTTTGAATTTGTTTACGACTTATGGAGAATGTGATAAAGTAATATCAAGATCTTGTAGACATTTGCTACTTGATATCCACAAAAACGGAAATCGTCACCAAACACTGTAAAACGCATACTGGATAAAAACTATGGCTCTGTCAAGGCAAGAATTCAAAAGCGGAAGCCTATTGTTGATGACGAAAACGTAGAAATAGCAATTCTGGGATATTTTCATGCATTTCCAATGATATCAGTAAGACAAGCTGCTCTGGAATCGGGATTATGCAAGGATTCAGTTCACAGAATCTTAATTAAACATAAATTTCACCCGTTTTCCTTCCAAATGGTTCAACGATTAAAAAGAAACAGATTTCCTAAGAAGAGAAAACTTTGTGAATTTATTCTAATAAGTTCTGTAGGTGATGATTCTTATTTGGGAAATATTATATGGTCAGATTAAGCTAAATTTATCAAAAATGGACTTTTTATCGATACAATTCGCATTATTGGAGTGACTCGAATCCTGTGTTCAGGGAGCGAAATTTTCAATAAAGTTGTCAGCTTAATGTTTACTGTGCCATAAGAAACGATAGAGTGGTGGCATTAGAATTTTATCAGGAAAATTTAAACAGTAAATTATAAAGATTTCTTCTTCTGCTAATATGTATAATTAATTTTTTTTGTTTTTGTTTTTTTTTTTAGGTGAAAGATATCTAAATATTTTACAAAATTTGAATAATAACTATTTAGAAAAATTTACTTCTCGCCGAACATAAAAACATTTTTTATCAGCACTACGGTGTTCCCCCCACATAACGCGTATTTGAAAAATAATTTTTTACAAGAATCTTTTTACAATCAATGGATCGCCAATAATGAACCTTTCCTATGGCCTCCTTGCTCGCCCGATTTATCAATTTTAGATTATTTTATTTGGGGAACTATTAAAAATAAAGTTTATGAGAGCCCGTTAGCAACTATTAAAGATTGTATGTAGAGAGTAAGAAATGCATTCCAAAACTTATCACAGGATTCAATTAGAAGAGCTACCCATGAAGAACTAATCCGAAGGTGCGAAAATGTGTGGAAGTTCGAGGGCGGAATTTTGAACAATTATTAAATTAAAATGGAAAGATGTTTTTAGTTGATTTTATCTTAGCTATTTTAGTTTATGCGTCTTAGTGTCTTCAATCCAATTAATAGGCATGTTACTGTGTTTAGTGCCATTTTCCGTTTTTGTGGATATCTAGTAACAAATGTACTACAAGTTCTTGATATTACTTTATCACATTCTCCATAAATAATAAACAAATTCACAAGAAGTCTTCGTGGGTGTAATTTAAACGTGGTGGCATGTTTTGACATAAAGAGAATGACTGACATTACTGATTGTTTCTAATCATGGCTAATTTGATAAAATTTTTACTAAACATTCTAGTATTTCTAAGAAAATCGCAAGTATTTCAAAAAGTTGTAACTTAAACCCACACAATGCTGATATCAGAAAAAAAGGAATTTAATTGTACATAACTTGATGTAAAAAAAATACAGGGTGTTCCATTTGACTTAAACAAGTTTTCGCGGTTTGAAGTTTACAAAATGTAACGTCAAAAATGGAACACTTGGTATAATATTATTAAATTTCTTTAAAGTGTAGAGCATAGCTCACCTTATGGTCTTTCTGCAAGCCAAAAGGCAAATGAGTATCTTATACACGAAGAAATTTATAAAGGTTGCTGTAAACCATTACACCTGTCAACATTTTTTTAAAATGTCAAATATTTCTGAAACGGCTAGGTTTAGGCATAGGGTAACTTTTACTCAAAATTTTATGCTCTCTTCAAAAACCCTAAAAGATATAGGGTATTCCATTTAAAATAAGTTGGTATCGACTTCCGGTATAACCGAAGTGCCAGATGCTTGTAATTATTTTAGTTGGATTGACCACACTGCATTAGTATTTCCCTAAATGTTCAAAATTTTCTGGTGCGTACTTTTCCCTATATCGATCGATACAGTTCCTGGTGAGACATCCTATATACATGGATTGTCCAATTAGAGAAGAAATTCCCATTGAAACGCAAAAACCGCCTTCAAATTTCAAATTTAAATTTTGTTAGTAGTTTTTTTATAGGTAATAATTTTATATATGAATTTATTTATTCAGGTTTATATTACTTATATTTTTCATTACTTACTATATAAATCATTCTCATGTTAAAGTTTTCAACGATTAATACATATTTCATTCTATCGAACCCTCTACTTTAATGCCCTATTGTTGTTTTTTAACCATCTGGTTTAGAATTTGAATTTCTAAACTCTTCCCCTTCAATGCGCATTGATTACAGATGCATCATGATTCAATATGTTATTCACAATCTACTGAATATATTTTTATTGCTTTCGCTTTTTTATACACCTTATTCTGTTTTCAAATATTGACTTTGGAGTTTCATTCAAGCAAGGAACTAAGAGTTGAAATTTCTCGTGTTTGAGGCTAATCTCATAATTATTAAGGCCAATAATAATGGTTGCAAATAAGTGTAATAATTTAACAATTTGAACTGAAAAATAAAAATATTCCTGAAATTATCGATTTTAGGCGCAATACATACAAAAAAATACAAATTTGCATTTCACAGTTCTTATAATTTTCGGTTTCGCCATAAATGATGGCAAATTTAAAATTTTAATCATGACACCTTGTATATTTTTAGTTTTGGAATTATAAGGTTGGCAGTTTTTAAAATGATAAGAAAATGAAAAAAATTGGGATGAAAAATGAACAAAAATGCTGCAAGAATGCAAAACAAATGATTCTACATATTTTGTGTACACTGAGAACAATTTTTCTTGCTATCCCACCTTTTGGCACAAAAGTGATTAATTAGCTAAATTATTAAATGCAAAAAAATGAAGTCGTGTCAAAATTTTAAGTATAATGTTTAAAATGAGGCTATATTGTTTCTTTGATTGTTTTGTTATAATATGTAGAAAAATATCAGGTACCATGATTTTAAATTAGGTATTAGGTAACTTTATTTAAGGGTTCTATCTAAACAATAAATTATTAATATTATTATTACATTGAATAACTCCTCTCTATCATTCGTTCTCATGGCATATTAATTAAAATAGACATGTAACAACAAATGCATGTTTTTCATAAGCTGATCCTATTTTACAAGGACATTTCACACGGCCTGGGACATTATGATGGCCAACCCACTAGAAAATACAAAACCACAATCTCATCTATAACTTTTACTTCGTGGTTTATTGTACCACGACGTATATTTTTCTTAAAATTTTTTGTCACTGCCATGAAATAACACATTATGTTACTTATTATAACATTTTACGTGTATTAGAGTAATAATGTTAAAACCACATATTTAAATTCCCATATTTTCAATGGTAAAACGTATATGAGAAATTACTTCATCAGCCAATTGTATTACAAAAGAAATGTATCTTTTTTATAAAAATATTAAATATAACAAAGAACTACTAGGGAAGCACTCCTGTGTAAAATAAAATTTCTATGCGCTAGGGTTCATATAAAAATCGACCGGTTTTCGAATTTCAGTATTCCAAAAAAACTGGTTAAACCGATTTTCGAATTTTTACAAAAAAAAAAAGAATCAAAATGTAATAAAAACAGAAAAAAAACCGCTGCCAATTACTTGAGGATCAGAACTTCCTCACCGTAGTAAAACTCGACGTGTGGTGGAGTTTATAATAAAAGTAAGTAATTTTTGACGTTTTAAAAAAGTCACATTTTTTAACGTTTCAAAAGTCACATTGGTGGAATGTCACTAATATTTTTTTTAGACATTGAGACCGATTTTGCTCATTAACGAACTCAATCTCTTCCTTGACCTCTAGAATGTGTGTACCAAATTTGAAAGCTTTATCTCCAAAACTGTAGCTGCTATCGCGAACCAGACAGACACACAGACAGAAAATTTTTAGTCTGAAATTTTGCGTATCGTCATAATTCGTCGAGATTCGTCCATAAATGCAATAAAAATTTTCAAGATTCGTCTTTAAATGCAAAAAAAAATTTAAATTTTTTTTCTCCAATACATAACTTCCTCACTTTGAGGGGTGGGGAAGTAATATTTATATTTATTACTAGAATTTTTCAGTTTAACAATATTAAGTAATAAGTAATATTTATGGACCTACAAAAATATACTGCTCTATCCATACAAAACCAAATAAAAAAAAAACTAAAATAACTAAAACCCGTACAAATCCGTACAATTTTTCAATTCATTTAATATTTATTCTTAAACTATAACAAAAAATATAGTGAGACATCACCCCCCCCCCGAATTTGGCTAGTGTAAAAATATAACTTTTTGTATTTTGTCATAAGTTTTCCGATAAAACTAGTTTACGTATTAACATTTTAAAATGAAATAAAATTCACTTTATCATGTTGTATAAATTTCTGTTTATCTGTTGTTTGGGAATGTTTGAATATATGTTTTCAATATAATGCAAAAGAAATTTATTACCTCTCAATATAAGAAAGTGCAGTTGCACGAGTTTTACGAGAAAACTGCAGTCAGAATTTTCAAATTCAATTAACGAGGCTAATGTAACTAGATGTTATGAGTTTAAAGATTTGGAAGTAATCTTTGACTGCAGAGTAATATTTACTGACTACATCAATGATGTGGTAGCGAGTGCTTATAGAAATCTTGGTTTTATAATAAGAAACAGCAAGCAGCTTGTAGAAACTGCTACACTGAAGTTACTCTTTAATACTTTCGTTAGATCTGAATTGGAATAAAGTTGCCTAGTCTGGAATCCGGGATACGAAATTCATAAAATTCATATTGAGAAAGTACAAAGGAAATTTGTAAAGTTTCTATGTATAAGTCGGATGGTGTTTATTTCCCTCAAGGTATTTTCAGCAATACGTAATTACAAAGATTTCACATGAAAGACTTGAATACTCGACGGAAATATTATTCAATAGTAATCTTATATGTAGAGTTGGCAAATCGGTCTGCAAATCACGGGCGGCGCCAGGTAGAGAAATACCCAAATACGTAAGCGAGCCTTATTTACTATTTTAGCAAAGACTAACATTTCATTTTAGTCTATTATTATGCCTTGTGGTGTGTACAACGTAATTTATTCCTCTCCGTTGTATTGTTGATAATTTTATTTGTTGTATTTTATTCTTGATATTAATTTAATAATAAAGTATTTCAGACTTGCCCAAGGGTACAAAACGGCCATACGCTGACAAAGTGAATAAATTTATCAGTCAATTCCATTCTACAATGGTGCTATAATAATTTGTAAGGTGTGCTAGACAGACCTGATGTGCTGGTACAAACGTGACTGTAAACGTCACTTAAATTCTGTGCAACATAAAACTAAAAAAAATTGCGTGCCTTTGACAACACAGTTTATAATTTGATTTACTCTTAATGCTGATTGCCTGTAATATTCCTCTGCACATACTCGATAAATAACCATTTCAGGAGTTCTGGAATAAATACAATCCCAAGGTGACGTTACCAAGTCGCACAAAGTTACGTAACTATGTACCAACTGTAAGCGAAGAGATTGTAAATAAGATCAAATGTGTACTAAATAATACAACAGATTGTAAAAAAAATGTTATAGTACATGTACTGGACCCTCTTAAACCGGAATTTTTACCGTTACTAGCTAGCAAAAGACTAACTGAGGGTACTGGCCAAACAATTACGCGGGTGGTGCTGGAGACGTTAGAAAAATTTGACCTATCAAAATGTAAAGCGTTGATGTTTGTGACCGATGGTGCCTCGACAATGCGTTTGGTAGGCCGTTCTCTTCAAGAACTTCGTTGTAGGTTGGTACATATTACATGTAAAGTGCATGCTTTACACCTTGTGGCAAAAAATTTTCGACATTATTTCCAGAGGTAAATGCATTAATAGCAAGTACAAAAAAGCGTATCTTAAATCTCCTAAACGTCTTCGCGCATTTCATAGCAAGTATCCCGGTATACCCCAACCACCACAGCCGATTCTTACATGGGGAACATGGTTGAAGGCAGCTTTTTATTATACTGAATATTTACATCAAATAAAATCTGTGATACTACAATTCAATCCTGACGAGGCTGCTGCTATAAAGGAAAGCCAGACAAAATCGAAGATATTTCTGTTAAAACTATTCGTAAGAACAAGTAAGAACGGGTGAACAGTATGAGCGTGTGAACATGGTGGGGGGTGAGTCAAGGTGGAAGTTTTTTCATCTCGTGTCGCCCCCATGGCCACCCACGTGGTCAAAACGGAGCCCGAAAAGTCGCTGCACCAGATAACGGTTGCTCATTGGGCGGCAAGGGGGGTGAAAATTTTCCGGGTCCTATATCTCGGCGACGGGAAGAGCTATCGAGGCGATCTCGACGGCGTTGTACTCGTCTAGTCGTCCCATGCGGACATTGAGAGAACCATTTTTTTGGAAAAAACGATTATTTCAAAATTCACCCCCACCCCCGCGAAAACGCGCGTACAAATCATGTAACTTTATGAGGGCAAAATGTGCACAAAAGCACCCCTTTTACGTAAAAAATTCGTCGCGCCGGCCAGAGCACTTTAGACCCCACTCCCGTTCCTCATTAGCGGTATATAACTATAAAGGATTACATAACGCCATACAAAACTTACAAAACAGTGCATTGTCGTTAGCGGAGTCACTGCAAATAGTGGACGCAGTAAATCGACTGTTACACTCTATAGATGACGCAAAAAATGAGCCCGTTAGAGAAAAGGTCGCACGTGTGTAAAGCAAGACACCGGTTTTACCAGATTAAGACAACTTTAGTTTACTGATGGTGCATCTGCAGATTCGTTAAGTGAGTTCAAATACTATTTTAAGTATGCTTGTATTACATCAATAGATGTCGAACGGTCGTTCTCAAAATATAAGTATATTTTTTCACTACATCGAACATTCCTCTCGGAGATAACCAAGCTAGTTAAAAAGGTAAGTTGTGCATACGTTGTTATGAATTGTAACAATTTATTGCTTTTATTACTAGTTAATTTCCTTTATTACACTTATTATGACGCGTACGCCTATGTCCTGCGGCGCATTTTAGCCAACTCTACTTATATGTATAAACTTTAAATAACCAAAATGACTGTTCAGAATTACTATACGTCGTGTCGGTTCAAGAAAACATTGATATTTTTAATTGTAATATTAAGGTTATAAAAAATCATATTCTTTCTGTGGATTATGTTAATATTTAAGTTATTTTTTTCAGTTAATTAGTATCGTTTATGTTTTGTAATTTCATGCTCTGTAATTGGATTCGTCTGTTGGGTAGTTGTAACTATAAATAAATAAATAAATAATATTATATCTGCATAAAAGCCTTCACTGGGATCAAATACCTCCGTCCGAGTTCTAAGCATATTAGAATGACTGGATTTTCACGTCAAACATTCGCCTGACTCATGAAAATTTGTTATACTGTAAACTTTTACTAAAAATTGCTTATGCCCTAGGCGATTTCAAGTTAGAATGTTAACGTTTTTAATTATATAATTAATTAATTTCTACGTAATAATGTTAGTATCCAAAACCGGTCTTTTAAATTTTAAAACCGGCTTTCGAATTTTACAAATTTATCCAAAATAAATGGTTTTTAAACAGATTTTAAAAACCGACTAACCGTACTACGCGCAACTGAAAAAAAAATATTCTAAAATAAATATCATATAAGTTATGTATAACAAGTTTTCTTATCGTACAAATTCAGCGATGTTTGCATAAATATTTCGATAAAGAGAACGAGGCGATATTTTTCTAATGAAACTTTATGCATTTATGATGTCATTGTAAATTGGGTATTTTTCTTTGCAATTACCAACAGATTCCAAATAGTTGTTGTAGTTCTTTGACATAATTACATAAGCTTCATTTATGCTATTTGCTGTATCTCAGGGGAGCTATCTTTGGCCATAGATATTTAATAATTATGTTAACGATATAAATATATGTTTTGCGATGTATTAATATTATGTATATTCTGAAAATTAACAGATTTTCAAAAAAAAATCAGACCGATTTAAATACAGTACATGCCCAATATAATGGTATGTATGTATATAGTACCTATCTTTGGAATACATGGATTTATATTCTCTTTACATCTACTTCAAAAAACTCACCATTAAAACAGCCTTGAGGGTTCGATCATCCACCCATCCCAAAATGATATCTGCCTTCTCCATTTTGCCATCCGGACTAAATCCGATTCCTACATAACCTCTCGTTTTCGCCTCAACCCTAAACAAAATTTCTTGGTGCCTTGGTTGCCACCTCAAAACCACATGGCCGTTTCTGTCTAATACTTCAGAATGAGTCCACTGAATATCACTTGACACTTCTCTACGTTTGCGGTTGGCGGCTTCCTCAATAGATTTTTCGCCATTGAGAAAATCCAGCAAGTCCGCCGAATATATTTCTTCTTCCTCCTCTCTGAACGCTTCTTCCCTGAACTCTTCTTCTATCGACTTAAGTTTTCGATTTAAATGTTCGATTTTCGCAGGTTTCGATTTTCTACCGATTGTCCTTCCGTACTTTTGGCTTGATTTAAAACCACTGTCCAAGTTATACCCTATTCTATTTACACTGTCCACATGCTTCACGTACTGGTCTAGTAAATCTTCAGTGACACTGACACTTGTTTTCATTAGAACAGTCGCGAACAGTACGTAGATTGTCCAATTATGCGCCATGTTAGGAGTAGTGTGATCCGGTTCAAAATGGCATCATCTAGAACAAAATACATTTATAATAATAATATTAATTTATTTATTATGAGTAAAGCTGGCAGAGGTGGCTGGAGTACAGCCACGGTCTTGCGCTGGCGTCACACGTGCCGATTTAGAAGTCATTTACGCTGCAGTCTTATTTGAAAGGTTGTATCTATAAATTATACATAATGTCAAACGCGCCAAAGGGTAAAAAACGATCGTACGCGGACACAGTGAATAAATTTATCGGTGAATTTCCGGATTTATTCTATGACGGATGCAAAATAATTTGTAAAGTTTGCAATCAAGACTTAATGTGCTGGCACAAAACAGATTGTCGTCGTCATATCAATACCGTGCAACATCAAAATAAAAAAAATGGCCTTTGACAACTCAGTTTATGTTTGATTTATTATTATGTTAATAGCCTGTAATATTCCGCTACACATACTGGATAAATAACCATTTCGGGAGTTTTGGAATAAATACAATCCTCAGGTGAACTTACCAAGTCGTACATCGTTACGTAGATATATTCCAGCTGTTCGTGAAGACATTGTAAATAGGATTAAATGTGGAAAAAAATACACGGCTCTGGTTATGTATTGACGAGACGACAAATTGTAAAAAAAATTCTATTTTAAATATTATAGTACGTGTACTGGACCCTCTTAATCCAACATTTCCACTTTTACTAGCTAGTAAAAGACTGCGTGTACTGGCGAAATAATTACGCGTGTGGTGTTGGAGACATTCGAAAAATTTGAACTTTCAACAAGTCAAGTATTGATGTTTGTGACTGATGGTGCCGCGACAATACGCGTGGTAGGCCGTTCTCTTCAAAGAAACAATTGTAGGTTTTTACATGTTACGTGTAAGGTGCATGCGTTACATCTTGTGGCAGAAACGATTCAAAAATTTTTTCCAGAGGTAGATGCATTAATAGCAAATACAAAAAAAGTATTTCTCAAATCTCCTAAACGGCTTCGAGCATTTCACATACAGTGTCCTGGTATCCCTGAACCACCAGAGCCGATTCTTACACGTTGGGGAACGTGGTTGAGGGCAGCTTTTTATTATGATGAATATTTTCAACAAATAAAAGCTGTGACTACAGTTCAACCCTAATGATACTGCAGCTGTTAGGGACAGCAAGACAAGCTATCAAGACGTTTCCCTTGAAACAAATTTAAAAACTATTAATAACAATTATAGAGGACTACACGACGCAATAGAAAAATTGCAAAATAGTTCGTTGTCGTTAGTGGAATCGCTGCAAATAGTGGACGACGTAAATACACAGCTACAGGCTATAAATGACGCAAAAAATAATCGCGTTAGTGAAAAATTCGAGTGTATTACAGAAAGATCCTGATTTTAGCAAATTAAGACAAATTTGTGATGGTGCATCTACAACTTCGTTAAGTGAGTTCACAGATTGTTTTACTTATGCCTGTATTACATCCGTAGATGTCGAACGGTTATTTTCAAAATACAAACATATTTTTTCACCAAAGCGAACATCACTGACGGAGACAGCTGTAGAAACATACTTGATGCTATTATACTATAGATCTTCCCCACTTTGTGATGACGACAACCAAACTACTTCATAAATCTGCTTAAAAGGGTGAGTTTTATAAAAATTTTTATAAAATGCAACATTATTGTTAAAATTTATTTCCGTTTATTGTACTTATTCAAGTATTATGATATGATGTAAACATATGAGTCATATGACGGCTCTGTCGGCCAGGTGACCTCGGCCAGCTTTAATTATGAGTGTTAAAATAAAAATGTGACATTAAATAGTTACAATTAAAAACATAAATTGACATATAATTTCTCATAACAATTTGCTATACGCATTAAATTTTCACTTAAAACTCGCTTACTGAATAATCGGGTCAATTCTGTTTGTGAATTGCTAAGAATCTTGTTTTACAAAGCATATTGTTATGAATCTAATTGTACGTTATAACAATGTTTAGTGGTAAATTTCGTTTGCTGCTTTATAACAGGTAATGTTAAGAACTTATCGAGTAGCAATTTTGTTATGGATGCATTTATGTTTATGCAATTCATATGGAAATAAATATGGCAATACATATTGTTACACTATCTTCTAAACAATTTCGAATTTATGCGTAGCTAACCTCAGAATTAGCTAGTTTCGCCGTTCCTATCTGAATGGCGGATGTACTAAACTAATATGGAATGGCAAGTCATTCATGAATCGTAGACATAAGTGGTTCTAATATATACCCTTGCGGAACACCAAAGTTACTGATGTGATGAGGCTCATCTTTATTTAACTTTTCGCAGAATGCCATGGACAGTTTTTCAGTTTACAATTTTTTTCAAAAGTATCCAGTGGCGTACTTATGATCCAGTGGCGTACTACTTATGATAAAATGATAAAAATGATTACTAAAGTAAGAAATGTACTTAAATTATGGGACAATCTTATTACTCCAGCTTTAAATAGGAGGTTACATGTGTCTAACCCAAGTGTACCTAGATTGTACTGATTGCCTAAGGTACATAAACCAGGTGCATCCTATTGTTTCAGCAATCAGATCACCGACTTACCACCTATCAAAATGATTAACAAAGGAGTTCAAAAATTTACCTATTGCACCACCTAGCTTTTCTGTGATTAATTCCAATGATTTCATTAATAAGGTAAAAAATATTCAGTTAAAGCAAGTGAAATTTTGATTTCCTTTGACGTATGTTCATTGTTTCCAAGTGTTCCTTTACCACAGACCTTGGACTATCTTAAGGATCTACTCGAATTAAATAAATTGTCAAGATGTAGTAAAAAAAATATCTTCAATTCACTAAACTTTGTATAAAACAAAATTGTTTTCGATTCAACGATAATTTTTTTCGAACAACATGAAGGAAGGTACTATTTATGTCACCATTCATTGCCAGTCTCTTCATGAACAGATTTCAGAAGAAGAATTCGAATATTTTCCCGGGGCGGTGTGGATGATATTTTTGCAATTTTTGATACAAAAGTCGCTGATATTGACAACTTCGTTTCTAAATTGAACAGTAGTTTCACGTTAGTTAAATTCACATATGAAACTGTAGATATCTTAATAATTAGGAATAATGAAAATGAGAACAAATTCTACAGAATATAGATTACTCGCAGCTATTTCCTTAATCAATATCTTTTCATTTTGTGTTGAGTACAATAGTGAGAGTCCTTAGGGATATATCTTTGAGTAGTGGCATCTTTTCTGTATATTTTGACATATAGAGAAAAGATACTCTGAGATATATCCTTAAGGACTTTCACCATTCTGCTCAACACAAAATGGAGAGTTTAATTTTCTACTCCATCGTTTATTAAGCTTCCCCCTAAAATTAGGAGAGGTTTGATAAAGAAAAGACATTGATTAAGGATATAGCTGCTAGTCATGGATATTCTGTAAGTTCAATTGATGAAATAATTAGGAAACGAAAATTTAACACTTAACACTTCCTCCACCTTGCAAAATGAAAGAGAAAATCTGATATTTATATCGCTTCCATTCGTTCCTCGAATTACCCGTGGTATTGGTAAGATTTTTTAAAGATATTAGGTATGGTACATTCATCGGGAAATAAACTACAACTTTTAAGCAATCCAAAAGGTAAAACTGAAATAAACGAAAATTCGGGAATTTACGAAATTAGCTGTAAGGACTGTAATTAAAAGTATGTTGGACAAACTAGACGATCAATTCAAACTAGATTCAAAGAGCATATCCATCTCAAATATGGTAGAACAGATAAATCTAGTGTTGCCCAACATGCGTTTGGGAACAATCATAAAATAGATATTAGCAATTTAAGAATAATTAGGAATGTAACTAACACTAGACAGCTGAATGCATTTGAGAGCTTGAAAATCACTAAGTGTAAAAAAAGTAATAGTATGAATAATGATAGAGGGTGTAGCGTACTTCCCGAAACGCGATAATAAATAAACTTATTATTATAATCGGGATTTAGTAATAAACATCCTTCCCTGAAGCACGTTAATAGATATTTTATAACCGGTATCTCACAATAAACGTACCTTCCAGAAATACGATAATAGTTATTTAAGTTTATAAGAGGGATTTACTAATATTGAGAATCTAAGCTTAACTTGGAGAAACACGAGATTTACAGAGGGCCATTCCCAACTAGCCCGTTCTATTGCTTAGTGGGTCACGGTTCACCGAACCGTGACAATAGTTTAGGTATAAATAGGGTAGCTTGGTAGCACAAGTTTAGTTTTAATCATCTCCGGATGATGCCAACTTGGTTGGCGAAACGCGCGTCGAGTGCAGTATATGGTACTTCTATAAACGGAGTATGCAATCCCCCGTATCTATGCCAACGGATTTCTGTTCCTATTTTTGACTTTAAATGTAAATGCAGCTTCACATAGAAGGGCGGTATGGCAAATTTGAAAATGATAGCTTTTGTCTTCTTAGATATTAAATTATAAACTTTTTTTGAAACTTAAACACCCTGTATCCAAGTTATGTTGTAATTTTTGAATTATGTTCATGGAAGAAATTATTTTACATACTCTATGCATTTCTGAAGTTTGTGCCTCGGAAACTGGACCACCCTATATACAGTGTGGAAATTAAGTAACGCATAAATTCAGTAATTCCGTTGATATTAATTTTTTGGAAAAAAATCTCGAAGGGGTATAGCGATTTTAACTTCGGCAAATATTTTCAGTCTAATTTCAGTTTCTTATGTCATTTATTTTTTAAGTTATGACGTCATCCACTTTTTTTTTAATGACAACCTATATTTTTTTATTTTTGATTTTGGTAGTAGATTTTATTCTGGTTCCGACCTTATAAAATTTTCAATATGTTATTATTTGAAAAAATCGAGAAAAACAGTCTTAAAGTTCAAATAATAAAAATTCATTAAATTGAGTAAATTTATCTAGTTGCCGGTGTATCACATTAGTTACGGCTGTCAGATTTAAATAATTTGTAAATGTCACAATAGAATAAGTGTTATTATTTTGCTTTTTCTAAATTAGAAAAACTATTTTATTAATAAGAATGGTACAGTTGAGCACAAACAGAGAATTGAAGTGTTAATAATGATTGGTTATGGCGACAGAGCTAGAACACATCAAGAAGTGTGTCATCTTTTTAGAGAAAAATACCCGGATCAGCCCATAAATCAATCAACAATTAGTAGGATTGAAAAAAAAATTCGGGAACATGGCGTTGTAAAGAATATTCCAAAAAACTGGACGTCCGGCGACATTAAATTAAGATGCACAACTTGATGTGCTACTAGAAATTGAAAACAATCCACATTCAACCAGTAGAAGCATTGCTTTGAACCACAATATAAGCCACACTACAGTTCTAAAACTTTTGAAAGTTCAAAAATTCCACCCATATAAGGTGCACTTGGTTCATGAGTTGACAGAAGATGACTTTGATCGTAGGCAATAGTTTTGCGAACAAATGATAGAAATTTGCAACCGCTATCCAATGTTTTTCCAGCGTGTTTTATTTTCGGATGAAGCAACATTTTGTTTAAATGGCCATGTCAATAGACAATTGTAGATATTGGGCTAGGGACAATCCCCATTGGATGCAGGAATGTCATACCCAATATCCTCAGAAAGTTAATGTTTGGGCAGGAATTATTGGTGACAGAATTATAGGTCCATTCTTTTTTGAAAACAATTTGACTGGAGATAGAAACCTACAATTTTTACAGTTGGAATTGATGCCTGCATTAGCTGCATTATTCCCCAATGCAAATAACCCTGACCTACCAAATAATACCATTTGGTTACAACAAGATGGCGCTCCGTCTCATTACCCAATTATTGTGCGACGCTACTTGGACCAAGTTCTCCCAGCAAGATGGATAGGGAGAAGAGGTCAGATAGAATGGCCGCCTAGGTCTCCTGATCTAACGCCATTAGACTTCTTTTTATGGGGGTACTTAAAAGTAGAGTGTACAACAATCGACCAAATAATTTAGACGATCTCAGGCAAAGAATTCAACATGAGATTAGGTTAATATCGCCTCAAACTATTCAGAATGTGAGAAATGAATTTTATAATCGTCTTGGGTATTGTCAAATGGTAGAGGGTCGTCAATTTGAACATTTAGTGCAAATGTAATTTAACAACTGTTATTTCTGTGTTTATTTTTGTGTTTGATGATATTGTTAGATTTTTTTCTGGTTAAGCAATTTAGTTTCTTTTTATACTAATGTTTGCCTCACGAAGTTTCGTTATTACTAACTTTGAATTGAGCAGATAATAAATTTCTAGTTCGATTTTTCAACTATTTGTATAATTTCAAAATAAAAACGAATGTGCCGTCGATAACTTTCCGTCAAACTTAGGCAACTAGATAAATTTACCCAATTTAATGAATTTTTATTATTTGAAATTTAAGACTGCTTTTCTCGATTTTTTCAAATAATAACATATTGAAAATTTTATAAGGTCGGAACCAGAATAAAATCTACTACCAAAATCAATAATAAAAAATATAGGTTGTTATTTAAAAAAAAGTGGATGACGTCATAACTTAAAAAAATAAATGACATAAGAAACTGAAATTAGATTGAAAATATTTGCCGAAGTTAATATTGCTATACCCCTTCGAGATTTTTTCCAAAAAATTAATATCAACGGAATTACTGAATTTATGCGTTACTTATTTTCCACACTGTATAATAAAACATAAAAATGTGAATTCTTAAAAACAAAATTTTTTCATAAGTTTGTGTTGTTTATTTTTATCCGTTTAATTGTGCAGCATTGGAGACTTGCAAGGTGGTTCCTTGGGAGATATCTGGACAGCTGCCGCAGCCGAACGGTATACCAACAACACTATAATAAATAAATAATCATGATGATATGGTCTGTACTTCAGCAATGCTAAACCTGGTTCTAGAAATACGAGACTACCGTTCGACAACCAGTGTCCATACAACCATAAAAGAAATATTTATCGGACATAATGAGGCGTCATTTTTTAGCCGGATATGACGCCACCTGATTATTAGTTGTAAGGTTATTTGAAGAGTGGATTTTAAGCACCACACAAGAAATTTCTGGAGGATCTCGAAGAGCGTATAACATATGACAGGAAATAAACGCCATTTCTATCGCAATGTAACATGATGCTTTATTTCGTTAACGCCGTAGAAAAATGTACCAACAGTGATGTTTTGAAGCCCATCAAAAGGTGTCAGAGGCAATGTCTTTAGTAATACACATACATATAATGACAAGAACCTCTATTTTTCTTCGGTGTGCAATTTTTTTAAAATAAATAGATCGTGATTAAAAACTATTTCTTGAAATCATCTTGCATATAAAAATCATAAATTCGATTATTAAAAACCGCAATGAAACCCAACATTTCCAATTAACCCATTTTGTCCCAGTGGTGCGCTAACACACCACATATTTTATGATTTTTTTTGTTAAATTCAGTAAATATTTTTGCATATCCATTTATAAATTTTATTATTATGAGTATTAGAGAACTTAGTATCGTACGAACTGTTGATTTTTATTTTAAAACAAAAATTTTATGACACCTCAAAAAATCAAGAAAAACGCTGCATAATTTTGTGTCAAAGGTTGAAGTGAATCTAAAACAGTAAAATATTTTATTTTTGGAAAGTATTGTCATTTTTGGTAGGTCTATAATATGTAGATTACATGGTAGAAAAGATACATTTAAAATATAATATAGATTATGGTTTATTTTTATTAAATAATTACTGGTGCGTGAACGGACCACTGGTTTTATCTATGAAATAAAATCAAGCTATTGCCAGCCTCGACAAGTCAGCTTATGTAGCGTAAACAGTCGCCGATTAGTGTGTTGTCTAGTATTTGTTTGTTTCTTGTGCAGTACACGTGATATTTAATTGAAATCACAAAAATATGCCGTTTTCGAGGTATTTGACTCAAAGGAAATTAGAAGCGGTTCTGGAGGAGATTGTTACGGATTTGGAGAATAATGATGAATTTCGTATTACTCGTATTTACGTATTTTTATATTTTATAGATACAACTCATTCTAGCCTTGATCTTAGCGGTGACGTTGTCATGAGTCTACTTTCTGTTGTGGATAAGCCAGTGGATCACCAAATTTTTTCGACAACTTTTTTTCGTCATTCAAACTCTTCGTACATTTAAAAAATAATGGTTATTTTGCCACCAGTACTATCCGCGAAAATAGGACAAATAAGTGTCCATCCGAAAATTGTAAATCATTTGGTAAAAAAAGACCACGAGTCCCATATTTCAGCATATGATTCTGAATCAAAAGTTTCTATTGTCCGTTGGCACGATAATTCGGTTGTAACGGTGGCAAGTAATGTTTATAGTGTAGCTCCTGTTCAAAATGTTAAACGCTATAATAGAAAAGAACGAAGAGATGTACAGATACCCCAACCTTATGTAATTGCCCAATACAATAAATATATGGGTGGGGTAGATTTACACGACAACGGAATTGCTAATTATAGATGCCAAGTATTTGGGAAAAAATGGTGGTGGCCTTTATTTTGTAATTCATTGGACAGCTTAGTCGTCAACGCATGGACAATTTATAATGTCAATGAAAAAAATTTCCCAGGTAGATTTTAAATCTTACGTAGCCTTGCGACTTTTAAAAACTGATAAAACAATAATTGAAAGGAATCTTGCTCCTGCTATAGATGAATTGCGTTATGATAATACAGGTCACCTCATGATTTCTCATGCCAATAAAGCATGAAGGAGGTGTAGAATTTGCCATAGCCACACAATTTACATTTGTAATAAATGTAATGTACATTTACATACATCATGCTTTGTACAGTATCACCAAAAATGAAACCGGGTGTTACCAATGGTGCGTTCACGCACCATGAAATATTATAATGTTTTTTTTATTAAGTAAAGTTCTATGTAGAAAATAATTTACGCTTAGTTATTTTATGTAAGATTGAAACTTTCTATGATATATTTTTGTTAAAATTATTAGTTATATCTTATGTGCCTCAAAATAATATTTCATGGTTCCTCTCAGTGGTTCATTTACGCATCAGTATTTTTTTTATATACGTTACATTTTTTAATTTTTTTTGACACAAGGAATATATTCTTAAGTGTAACAAAATAAATATTTACAAACAAAAATGTTCGTTTTTTGAATTTTTCGATGCTTGGGATTTAATGGGTTAATGCAAAGATATAAAAGAGTGTCTTATTTATTGAGGCCTACGGTATAATAATACGAATTCCCATATAAATTACTACCTTTTACATGTCTTTTTTCCTGATATGCATTTACAATGGAATACAAATTAAAGATTCACCTCAACGCGAGACCATGACTCAGCAGGCATTCAGTACGGTACAACTTACACGATTTGCTTTTAAATAATGAACCAGACTTCTTGGGAACGAACAGACAGCAAATAGTTGTATTGTATTGAAATGTTTTTGTTCATCAGCTTGAATAGACAATACTAGTTAAAGTATTGTTAAATTAGGTGCTTCGAACTTGGAACTGGAATAGTATTTGTAATAGGAAATTTTATAAAAATCACTTCATTCACTGGAAAATCAATAATAATTTATTGTACTACATACTACCATATTTAATAATATAGCTGTCCCATTTAAATATAAGAGCTAAACCAAATTGAAAGTACACATATTGGACTACTTTTACAGGATAATTTCGATGAATCAAACGTAAGGGAGGTATCTACTTTCACTTCCAAGATACAGGGGTAAATAAAATGAGCAAAATCTGCAAATCACCACAGCTTATTTTTTTGCGGGGAGAGAACTGGGAATATCTTGGAAAAATATACTTTAACGTACCTTCAATACATTTAGTTTCTTAATTTCTTTATCTACGATTCTATATTTTTTCTGGAAACTATATAGTCGGAGAGCTGGCGTCCAAAATGTGCAAGAGTTTTCTCAAAGTTAATTTTTTTGAGATTAGGTTACTTTTTAGTGATGGAAAGTAACTGTAGAGTCAGCACTTCCGGTACCGGGACACCTGGCGCTGGGACGCTCGCAAAGGTGTAATATTAATTAACGTCTCTAAACTGTTTTCTCAAAGCTCAAAATTTATAGAGAACGAGCAAATATAATATAAAACAAGAATCCAACAGTCAGACAGCAAAATATAGGGACACGTGGCGTCAGCGCTACTTCATACCTGTCAAAAAAAATGACGTGTGTCAAAGTGATTTTTCAAAGCTGAAATTCTCCAAAACATTAATTAAAACTATAAAGTTAATAAAGGAGACAGTCAGACTCATTTATGATAGGACCACGTCAGTCAGCAGTAGATAGATGTGAGAACGGTAACTGCGCGCATTAGTACGCCTTTTCTCAATACATATCGTTTATTTTATAACTCAATGGAATGTGGGGTTACCAGGGCCGGCCCGATGGGCAGGCGAGCCAGGCGGTCGTCTGGGGCACTGAATCTTGGGGGCGCTGACTTGCCGCAAGTCGGTTGTAGTTTCTGAATAATTAAATTTAAATTTTAATCAAAAGCATGCACTCCAAATAAGTCAGCACCTGCCCGCCTATCGGTAAGCGTGCTGTATGATAACAAAAAAATCAAAGTAATACCGGCCGACGGAGTACAAAGTGTTGGCGTGGCTATGATGTTTACGTTTTATCGTTTTTATATAGAGCGCCGACTGCCGGTCTTCCTTGACCGAGTTCTGAATTTTCTGTATTTAATTTTATTATTTATTCTCTAACTAAAAACAAAGAATAAACTACTCTTTGCTAAAGAAGCGAATTGTTGAAATCAGTCTATTATATTAATATTATTACTATAACAGTATAGTACGGTACGCGTTTAAGTTTCCAGTACTTCAGTTAGCATATTAATATATGTATAATAGATATAACATATCGTGTCATCTTTTGTTACAGCTTGCCAGCTTGTACTAGCTTTCTTCGGACTTTGTATATTAGTTATTAAAAACTAAATTTTCGTTGTGTATTGTGTTTGTTGACGTTATAATATTGACATAATTCAAAAAATAATAATGTCTTCGAAATGGTCTAGGGCGCAAAATCGTAAAAGAAAAATGGTAGCTCTGAAAGAAGCTGAAAAAAAGTTCGGCATTTATGTTAAAGTTTGTAAAAATTTCGACGTCTTCACGACGACGACAATTTCATTCGAATTTCCGAAGAAATTGAGAAATTTGTTTGTCAATTATATGGCTTGAAAAATACTTGTGATGTAAATGAGGCTCGCTTTCTACTTTTCAATAAGACTTACGCATTCGAAGACACCAACGACCCTTTCAAAATTGCCACGATGCCATGCAAGATGGAATTGAAAAAACAAATACAAAGGGCTGCGTATATATCGAACATTTGGAGTCATGCTGATTAAAAAGTGCCCACTGCAATGATTCCAAAGGAAAACGGTTGGCAATTGATCGATGGCCGATACAATTTCAGTTGGTACGGAGACGATCAGTTACCTAATTTCATTTCTGACGTTTTGATTCAACCGGATGATACACCTGCAGGTAATTTTTGCCAGTCGACTCGCAAATGTGATTCAAAACCTTACTTATTAATGTAATGTATTGCTTAACGTTGAATTTTTGATTTGTACACAGATTCGGAATCAACCACCACTGATGACGCCGAAGAATATGGTGCAATCGCGTTTTATTCTGATGAAGATAGTGGCGAAGAACACGACGACGGCAATGATTTTGACGATTAGATGTTTTTTTTTCAATGAATCAATGATTCTTTTTTTTTCTGTTATAAAATAATTAAAATTATTTTTTCTTGTATAAAATAACTGATATCTATATAATAACTGATATATAACAATTACAATTATTAAGAAACAATTAAAATTATCTTTTTATATAAAGTAAATGATATGTATTGAGAAAAGGCGTACTAATGCGCGCAGTTACCGTTCTCACATCTATCGACTGCTGACTGACGTGGTCCTATCATAAATGAGTCTGACTGTCTCCTTTATTAACTTTATAGTTTTAATTAATGTTTTGGAGAATTTCAGCTTTGAGAAATCACTTTGACACACGTAATTTTTTTGACAGGTATGAAGTAGCGCTGACGCCACGTGTCCCTATATTTTGCTGTCTGACTGTTGGATTCTTGTTTTATATTATATTTGCTCGTTTTCTATAAATTTTGAGCTTCGAGAAAACAGTTTAGAGACGTTAATTAATATTACACCTTTGCGAGCGTCCCAGCGCCAGGTGTCCCGGTACCGGAAGTGCTGACTCTACAGTTATTTTCCATCACTAAAAAGTAACCTAATCTCAAAAAATTAGCCATGAGAAAACTTTTGCACATTTTGGACGCCAGCTCTTGGACTAATACGTATCTTCTTCTTCATCCGATTGAGTCAAAAATCATCTTTGGGGCTCAGAAACATTTCACATTCCCGAGGTAGAAGCGGATACATATGTGAATCATAATAGATAGATAGATAGATAGATATTTATTTGACCATTTTACATATTTACATACATTTATGGCATGTCAAAGATTACACGTATAAGGCCTGATTCTGTATCCTTTACGTTATTTTTAACAGGGCCGTTAAAACTTATAGCCAATCAGAAATAAAGATTACTGAAAAAATATGGTTTCTGATTGGCCATAAGTTTTAACGGACCTGTTAAAAATAACATAAAGGATACAGAATCAGGCCTATACAGTGTTAATTTTAGATTTAAAAAGTTAATCAAACAATACATAGAATATAAAAAAAAGTAAAGATAAAATAAAATTTAAATATTATACGTACAAGAACAAAAAAGGGATAATAAATAACCAAATATAAAACGAAAATGTGGTCCTAAAAGCATACCAGTATACAAGCAACATATAGACCGATCACGTTTTCTATTTACGGTATGCAATATGCATCGTCAACAATAATACACAAATATGTTCACTGATCCATGAACATGCACAATCTACGAGATACATACATACATAAACTATACCAAATCACACTATATCCATATTAAAATAATCATTCACAGAATGAAAACAATATTTTAATAAAAAGGATTTAATTTTCATTTTGAACTGTCCACTATCCAGTATTTTTCAAGTACTCGGTAATTTATTGTATAAATTTATATCCAGAGAATTTTTCTTGGACTTTGACAGCCTGTATCTAGAATTATATAGGTTGTCTTTGCGTCTAGTGTTGTGTGCGTGAATATCCGAGTGTGTCTGCAGTTGACTTTTTTTGTCATGAATTTGTAATAAGCTATTGTAGATGTCAGGTTTGGCAGTGACATTATTTTCAAGTTAATGAACAACCAACGGTTCAATATAAGAAGCACGTGAAAGTATACTTATAACTTTCTTCTGTAACATGAAAACTCTATGCAACTAGAGGTGCCCCAAATAGTTACCCCGTAACTCATGTGTGAATGGAACAGGGCAAAATAAACTGATAATAGAGTGCCTTCATTTACTATCTTACTTAGTCTCCGTATAACAAATATTGTGCTCGATAACTTTTTACATAGTTGGTCTACATGCACATCCCATTTCAAACCATCGTCAATAATTATGCCCAATAACTTTACACTATTTCCTTTAGCATAAACAGAGCCGACTTTTAAACTTTGGGTTTTGGTCTTTTTCAACTTTAATTTATTCGTTGACAACCACAGTTCAGATTTTTCTATTGCAGCATGTTCCAGATATTTTAGCTCTCCTGTATCCTTAGAGAAGTTATTCAGAGTTAAATCATTGGCAAATAATGTGTTTTTCATTGTGTTTAAAAAGACAGGCAAGTCGTTTATATATAACAAAGAAAATATGGCCCAATACGGATCTTTGTGGAACACCATGTTTAATAATCTTTACATCTGAGTTGACATTGTCAATCGTAACACATTGTTTCCTATTTTTGAGGTAGGATTAAATATACGTCCTGGAGTGGGTTGGAACCTTTGATGTGAAGATAACACTGACGTAGTTTTCCACGAAACACCAAAACACTATATACTGCACTCGACGCGCGTTTCGCCAACCAAGTTGGCATCATCTGGAGATGATTAAAACTAAACTTATACTAATAATCTAACCTATTTACACCTAAACTATTGTCACTCCACTAACCATAAAGCGCGCTATTTGTCACTATTCATACAATTTTTACGCTTTATGATTTCCAAGCATTCAAATGCATCCAGCTGTCTAGTATTTGTTATATTCCTAAGTAATCTTAAATTGCTAATATCTATTTTATGGTTGTTCTAAACGCATGTTGGGCTACACTAGACTAATCTGCTCTACCATATTTGAGATGGGCCATATGCTCTTTGAATCTAGTTTGAATTGATCGTCTAGTCTGTCCAACATATTTTTGATTACAGTCCTTATAGCTAATTTCGTAAATCCCCGACTTTTCGTTTGTTTCAATTTTGTCTTTTAGATTGCCTTAAAGTTGTTGTAGTTTGTTTCCCGATGAATGAAACACTGTCATACCTACATCTTTAAAAATCTTACCAATCGAAGATTGAATGGAATCGATACAAATTCCGGATTTTCTCTTTCATTTTGAAAGGTCGAGGAATTTCGAAGCGACTCTTTAAACTTTCGTTTACTAATTATTTTATCAATTAAACTTACAGAATATTCATTACTCGCAGCTATATCCTTAATCAATGCCTTTTCTTTTTCAAACTTCTCCTTATTCAGGGGGAAGCTTAAGAGACGATGGACTAGAAAATTAAAACTCGCCATTTTGTGTTGAGCACAATGGTGAGAGTCCTTAGGGATATATCTTAGGGTACTGCAGCCAGATTCTGAACATTCGAATCGGTAGCAATTAATTGTAAAAAGAGAGATAAAAGACATAGTTCGGTGAGGCACAAACAAGGACAGAACAACGAATTCATATCGAATCGAGAAATCAGAATCTTGCTGCTGGTATCTTTTCTGTATATGTAAAATTCTAACTTATTTTCACTAGTTCTAATTATTAATACATCTAAAAATATTTATATACCTATTTAATTATTTAACTGGCTGCACAATCATTAAAAACCCGTGGTATCTTTCCTAACTAATATTTATTTATTTTATTAATTAATCAACAACGCTAAATTTGCTTCGTACACCCATGGTATCCTTGTAAAATATTAAAATTTATGAATGAAATGTGGCTGAAATAATCTACTGGTTATACTGTGATAATAACCATGGTCCAGTTTGTCAAACGCCTTGGCAAAGTCAGTATAGATAACATCTACCTCTTCTTTTTTGATCGAGGACTTCATTAATAAATTGCGTCTTGCATACAAAATTTGTAATAGTAGATCGTTCTTCAATGAAACCATGTTGTTCCGGTATAACATCATTTAAGACTCATGAGAAAAAACTGTGAATTAATATTTCGAAAACTTTTGAAAAGTATATAAAATAGAAATTGGTCTATGATTAGAGATTCCATTTTTTGGGCCTTTTTAATGGAGAGAGCAAATTTTAAAAGATTTCCAAATATCGGGAAAGGTATAGGTTTGAAGGACCAAATTAAATATTATACACAGTGGTTCACAGAAAACAGTTATCACAATCCTTAATTAAAAAAGATGGTATAAGGTCAGTTAGTTAGCGGGTTACAGGAAAAAATTCACAATATTTTCCTGAGTATATTACCTCCAGTTATGATCGTTCCATTCGTTGGCGCCGATTAAAAGAAGAAATGATGCCATCTACCCCCTACAGTTGTTTGATAATAAATTCTTTGAAGCCACTTCTTTAATAATTTCATTATTATTCCTTTAATTTAACATTCTTTAAAAAGTGTTTATATAGTGCTGACATTTATAAACAAACAAATAGTCGGCAATGGTTCATTAAGACTAGTTTCAACTTGTTAATTAAGAGTTTCTGTCTGGCAATGACCCGGCTGCTTCCAATTCTAACTATATAAATATCACTTTATTGTCGAAATATTATTATTTTTTAAATATGTCACCTCCCAGAAGGAACGTACTTAACTTGTCTATTTTACAACCATGACAATATTTTTCAAATAATTATTTTTTAATAGTACCTATAAATTTAAAACAAACGAACCTATTATGCCTATAGTACAGTATAATTACAGCATTTAGGCGTGAAAACATTATATTTAATTATCAACGAAAGGATTTTTATGCCTTTTAATAAACAGGATACTACTCATTTGAATTCATTTACATATAAGATACAAACACAAACTGAATATTTTATTTTCAATTTCCATCGAAATTATCGCGTAATCAGACACCTAACGAAGTTAAAGCTAAGCACTCATAATTTCAATAATTAATCTTAAATATATATAGGGGGAAACGGAACAAACAACAGCTGTCACGTTATCAGTACATAAGATGTATTGATTGTATAATCAACATCTGTATTCCTCTTGGAAGGATATAGGTCATAAATAAATGAGGGAGAAAAATATCCCTCTCAAATAATAAATACTATACAGGGTTATGCACGTAACATTCTACCCTCTCTAACTTTTTTATCTTCTTACCTAGAAAAAGATGGTATGGAAGCAAGTTGTATGAAATTTTCTTGGGATTTCAACGCACTATTCAGAAAAATAATTAAACTTCTCGTTCTGGAGATATAAATCAAAATTTAATTTTTTTGAATGGAATACCCCATATATTTATATTTTTTTGAAATCCTCGCTTTATTCTGATTACAACGATATACAGTGAGGTCCATAAGTAAGGGATAAATTCATTATCTATGTAATTTACAAGTTATGAGTAAAATCCTTAAACACGTCAATTTTTAATTCCAAAATGACATTTTTTGAGCATAATTTTATACCTCCCCTTCAACCCCCTTGGAGTGACAGTTACCCCTTTAAAATTTTTAAATGGAATGGGGGTACGTGTGATAGCTCATTTGAATTTTGTATATTTTTCATCAAGAAAAATTTGAACATTTCAAAATGTATTTGTAATGTATACAATCAAATGTTATTTATGCTTATGTACCAAATATCTGTCAAATCTGACTTTTCTAATTAATTTTGTGTCATAACATTCAATTTAAATGTATCGGTTTTTCTGGTACAGATGGCAAAATACCCGACAAAAAGAAATAAGTAAAAAGGGTTTCTTTTTATATATCAGAAAAAATTATATTTACATTTCTTTTATTTGCTACATCTATGCAAACTTATGATTCTAGTTATTTGTCGCCGATTGTCAAGTTGATCATTATTTTAACAATGAGTCTTTCGGTTACCCAAATAATTTAAATTTTGATATTATGAGGATGTGGTGATAAAACAAGAACGCAGAAGCAGGTATGCGAAATCTTCAATACTAAGTATCCTACCGGCGCATTTCTCAGTCTACGGTTAGTAGAATAGAAAACATTTTCGTCAATTTGGAAATTTCAAAGATATTCCTAAATCTGGTAGAAAACGCATTTTAGACGATGAAAGGGAATTGGATATATTGTTAGATATTCAAGATAATCCACATAAACATACAAGACAAGTTGCCGCCGATAATGATGTTAGTAAAACGTTTGAACATTTGATTTAAACTGTTTCATGTTCTTTTGTTTACTCAGTAACATTAAAAATGTAACATTTTCAATAAAAATAATAGAGAAATTCAAAAATCTTATATTGCTGGACAGAGAATTAAAAACCCGTTCAAATGAGCTATCACACGCACCGTCGTTCCATTTAAAATTTTTAAAGGGGTAGCTGTCACTCTAAGGGGGTTGATGGGGAGGTATAAAATTATGCTAAAAAATGTCATTTTAGAATTAAAAATTGACATGTTTCAGGATTTTACTCATAACTTGTAAATTACGTAGATAATGATCTTATTCGTTACTTATGGACTTCACTGTATATACATCATAGGTTTGCTCAAACAGTTTGCACAATATTCTGCTTTCAGATAGTGGATATTGCATAATGAACAAAATCTAAACAGTGAAATTTACTGAGAAGGTATGCTCTCTGTCTTGCACAGGATGGCCATTATCTTCTAAAACCGTGTTTTTTAGTAAGATTTATAACAAAAGAAATATAAATGGGCATTGATTTTCCATGGTAATTTAAATTTTGTCCATTATGTAACATTCACTATTTCAAAGGACAATATTGTGCAAACTGTTTATGTAAACGTTTGATACATATATATACATATATCATTGTAAACAGAAGGAAGCGAAGATTTCAAAAAAATAAAAGTTTAATTTATACATATCTCTGAAACGATAAGTTTAACTGTTTTTCTGAATAGGTAGTGCGTTGAAATCACAAGAAAATGTCTTAAAACATTGTTCATTACTTATCTTTCTCTAGGTAAGAAATAAAATAGTTAGGGGAGGTAGAATGTTACATGCATAACCCTATACATACAGTTATTTAAATGTTAAAGTCATATTTGATTAGTTAAAAAACAAGATTGCATTTTCCTGTAAGCTGTCATTTTACAATGGAAGATGTTACCATAGCATGACACAATGTCTGAGATTTAACTCCATTAGGGAAACACGATTTCTGCGTTTCATTTTTATATAACATCGTGTACGACTAAACTCTGAAATCCCTGGGAAGGTGAGACCCTATTTAAACACATAAAACAAACCATTTTTTTAGCGATGGAGGAGCTAACTAATATCATATCTATGAAAACTTAACAATTCTGTCATATTTCATATATTTAGGTATAAAAATGTCTCTCAACTAAATTGGTCAACACCAGTGGCGGATTCAGGAATCGGGTAAGGGGGATGCATCAGTGGCATATTTGTGGGGATAGTTGTAACCCAAACAGCAAATTTTGCGACTTGCGACCACATTTGCACAGAGATTAATGTTGTATTAAGTGTAGAAAATCGTCATCAAGTCACCGACCTTTAGCGACGACGTAAGTTGTTGTGACTAAAGTAAAATAGGCACGTTTTAACAACATCTGGCCAACTGCAATACATGGACTGTCAACGCTGGTGTCGTGGGTTTATTACTGACGTTGCGGAAACGTCGCCATAAGACTGAATTTTCAACGTATAGATTAGATTCATTCTTTAAGTTTTTTGTGGACGACGCATCGTAGTGTGATGCCTGCATGATGGAGAGGGTATAGGAAGAGGAAACATTAAAACAAATAAAATAACATACATTTTTGTTGCTATTCTTTATTCTCGTGATTTTATTTGTCGGGATCCCTTCTCAGTACCAATGGAGAGATCCGGTCATTCAAATATTCCACAAGTTTTTACAACTAAGTAGTTGTAAATGGTGCATATTTTAGAAGAATTCATACATAAACACGATCGAAGTTGCTTTACACAACTCCACCATTTTTCCAAGATCAGCTCGAGGACAAATGTACATACTGTCGTCCGCCATTATGAAGTAGACAAGTGAAGAAAATGCAAACTTAGGAAATTTTGGCCAATTGTTACATTCCAAAATCGCAGTAGGCATTTATTCAGTATAAAACTCCTTAACGATATGCAACTAACGGTACCTACTGTACTCGTAGCAAAGTAGTACCGCTACTTACTCCCAGTTGGCTCTCACGGTGAATATTTCCGTGCGAAATTCTGCTGACGTATTTTCCGTCCTCCGGAAGTTCGCCATTGTTGATTGCTTGACAGTGAAACGGACAAGTCGTACGGAGTGACTCTCAACAGACTAATCTGAAGTCATCCGCAAGGGATTTATGAGAAGTCATTCCAATTTTCGGTCTATTGTTTTGGGTCGCAGTGAGGACTGCGTAAGTGGTTAAAAGAGACCGATTTCTGGAAACAGGAGCTAAATACGATTTGTGCTAACTGGTAGCAGAGAGTGAGGTTACGCTGATTGGAACGTGGTAGCAATGTTGGAGAATTCCTGCACCCTCTTGGCTAGAGGTAAATAATTAAAATTTATAGTTTCGTTAAGCTCACGTTTTCTGCATGCCACTGGTTTTCCAGTAAGTAGCCGGTACAAAAGTAACATGAAATATATTTCTTTAAGGGTCCACGGAAGGGTCCACAGAAGGGTCCACGTAAGGGTCCACGGTAGATAGATGGTCCATTGTCCGCGTTCGGGGCAAGACCACATACACAGAGTCTAGAGTCCTGTGCATCCGAGGACGAAGCCTGCCTAATAGCTAGACGAAGTGCCGACCAGGACAAGTTAGTAGTGAGAGTGGTTAAAACGTTAGGGAAAACCAACAGTCAGTGCGTAGCAACCCCTAGTTTTTTATATATAATTTAAATTTTCTATATCTTTTTTATCTTTTTTTTTTGTGTTTGGTGTATTAACAGAGATAACCTGGACCATTATACCGTGTGAGAGTACATGTAAACCCCAGGGTGTGGCCACATTGTGGGTACTAAAGTGTTAGTATCCTTTCTTTTTTTTTAATTCATGAGTAACAGGTTATCCAATGTGAAACAGCATATGATTAAATTAAGTTATTTTTGTAATAATTGTTTATAGGTTGTTCTAGGCTGACGTCCCTAAGCAGCACCTTATTTTCTTTTATGTATATATTTTGTAAATATAATCCATATATATTGGCAGTGAATTCGATATTTATTTTTCCCAGCACCACCCAATAACGAGAACCAGTAAGTAAAGTAAGTTAGTAAAGATTATAATTATTATTCAGATATACTGGGTGTAACGCCGTGAGGTGTGAGCTAGTTTTATTTTGTCGGAGCACTCGTTGACTTATCCGGGCTAAGTAGTGCTTCGGCTTGCTACATCCCCACGCCCAGTAAGTTTTGTGATCATATACCCTACCTTTTGGGTAGGGGTAGGAAAAAGGGTAGCACAATCTAATTATGCTACTTTAAGTTTAAAACTACTAAGTAATCATTTCATTATGTCTTTTTAGTTAAATCACCCAAATTTGTTTATCCGCAAAAAAAAGTCAATTTTTTTAAATTCATCAGTGTGGGGCGCGCTTGATTTTTCGGCCTACGATATCCATATTTTACCATGAACTGGTCCGCGTTGATCAATTTTGGTACCACAAAGCTTTTAAAATCTAGTGAAAACATCACAATGAAACACATTTCTCTAAATTTAGGTGGGAACAACTGTGGTGTTGATTCCAGCAAACACAAGTGGTCCAAACGTCTAACAGTGATTTTTTTAATTAGAAAAACATACTTTAAAACCTCGCTAATTTTGGTGTAAAAGTTGGTTTTTCGCGTAACTTTAAAACGACGTCGTTGGTCACCACTGTCAGTCGCCGACGTTGTATCGACTTTGATATTATTCACTAAATTGGTGCAAAAGCGTGTCGGATAATCGTTGTTACAACGTTCTCCAGCAACGCCAGGACGCAGCGGGTGACGTTAATATAAAGTTAAAATGCTGCTTAGGAAAACATCTTCTTTCAAGGGTATAGCTAAGTTGGACGCCTCCCAAAACGTCCTGGCTACCACTGGGCCGCAAAATTTGCAGGTTCAACTTGTACCGAACGGATTGAATAGCATGTAGAAGAGATGATGGAAGGAAGAGCGTCTGGATGGGCAACAGTCTGGGAGGTATAACGACGAATGGGAGAATTGAATTGTTTGTGTTGAAAAGAAAAAGCATGAATGTTGTGACTTGCAGAGTTAGGTGTTTCAGAGATATTGTTGGTCTTTATATTCAAAATTTTGAGGTCGGCTTCTTACTTTTGGATGATAATGCTCAGCCATATCGTGCGAGCATTGTCATTGAAGGAACACAATATTAAACGATTGCATTGGATCCTAGTCTCCAGACATGAATGATATCGAGCATGTCTGGAGCAGAAATAAAACTACACCTGAAAAAAAGAGAAGCTATTCTCCAGAATTTCGTCAGTTTGGAGTATGTCCAGGGAACGACATCTGGTTCTGGTTGGGTGGTGGAATAGCTATGATAAACTCCGCCAGGATATTGATCTAAATAAAGACGATTTAGGATTAGGCTTAGTAAAATCAAAATAAGATTTGACTTTAATTTAAAGCTTATCGGGATAGTCGTTTTTTTTTTTTACTAAAATTTCTTGTTTCGAGTATGCGATATCAAAATATTATTGGCACACCTGGTAATTTATTCTGCTGCATGCTGTAGTACGTTTCTTCGTGTTCTTTTAAATTACGTAGACGTACAAATTTTAATCAATTTGGTGAATTTGATAGGGGACAAATAATCGGGTTACGAGACGCAGGAGTGTCATTCCATGGAACTGCCAATAGAAACCAAAGTGCTGTGGTAAATTGTTGTCAAGTGTGGTTTTAAAACGGCCGAGAACAACGAGTCAGAAGTACAGGAGATCAGTGAAGGGCAGCCAAATGTCAGGATCGTCACCTTAAACCCTAGCTCTAAGAGATTGTTTTTCGATTCAGTGGTTTGCAGAAGGAATACCAATAACAATAAGAACTGTGTACTATAGAATGGGGTCTTTTGGATTCCTTCCTTATCGTCCCCAGTTAGTGTTACTTCTCACGGCCGATCGCGGATGCCAACAACTGCAGTGGTAGAGAGAACTACTACAGTGGAATGGGGAATGGAGGTTATCTTTAGTAATGAGTTCCACTTTTGTTTGAATATAACATGATGGTCGTGCACGGGTGAGATGACGAAATTGAGTTATCCTCAGTTTTCTATGGCAAGGTACGTGCATTGAACTGTGGTAGTTATGGTTTGTGGAGCCATTGCATATGATAGTAGGTCACCTCTAGTATGCATGAAGCAATGTAACCGCCCATCGTTATATCCAAGATATTGTGTCTTATCTCTTCTGTCATATCTTAGAACCCTTCTCAACCTCGTTTTCCAACAAGATAATGCCCGTCCACATGTGGCAAAGGTAACTTTGAACCACTTCGAAGATTCCCAAGTTAATCTTCTACCGTGGTCACCAAGATTTCAAGACCTTTCGCCTATCGAATATGCATGGAATATCATGGGTAGAGACTGACAAATTTACCCCATCCCTTACAAACTTTGGAAGCTCTTCAACATGAAATATAGGTAGCATGAGATGAAATACCCCAAACCAAGATCAATCAGCTCATCAGATCCATGGCTACATGAGTCACTGAACGTGTAACGATTCAGGTTAGTCTAACACATTATTATAAGTAAAACTGGCTTACTGTTCATTATTTGAAGTTTTAATCATTTACTTCTATTGATCTCAATATGTCGTATCCAAGTTGAATAAGTATTACTGGGTGTTATTATTTCCTATATCACTTAGATATTATTATTATCTCGGAAACGAGCGAAGAGTGGCCCAACTAAATACTGATTAACTCTGTACATTTATGTTTATGAGTAATAATTTTTTTTGTGATTTGTTGGAAATCTTTTTTGAGTTATAACAATATTTAACTGTATCTTAACTTTTTTTGAAAAACGTGCAAGGCAAAATATCAGTGATTTTCATATGATGCGATTTAAACCTCCGAAAAATGTTGTTTTGAGAAACAATTCATATTTCGATTTGAATAATTAATAATTCTAAAAATGTTTCGGGGAAACCTATCCGGATTCGTTGTTTTGGCGTCAAAAATTAAATAAAAAATTTATTATTCCTACAGTTATGAGACTTTTTGAAATTCTGAAAATATCGCAGTTTTATTTCTCACTCCATTGTATTTTATTTTAGAGTGTTTAAGGAAAATAAATTTGATGAGCTTTCAAGACCTAAAAAAATTTTTGTAATCGATTGTGGCCTTTGAGAATTACTATGTTTTAAATTCGAATAAAATTATGCGAGGTTATCTTTCGAGTGTTGCCCAGTTTATTTAACTAAAGAAATCAAATATTTATTATGTCCAAATATTTATTATGCAAAAACATTGCTCCGATTTCCCAAAAAAGCGACTTCCTCCGAAGCTCCGAGAACTAATTTATTCATAATTAAGGACAACACGGTCATATACCAGTTTCCAGTTAAATATAAGGAAAAGGAAGTTATAATTACTAATGTTCACAGACAATTATTGTCGCCTGAGGACTCACGTATACATGTTATGTGAAATTATAAAGGATGGGGATCTCCATGATTATGCCTTATGAATTCAGAGTTTTGGACTTTTCTTTATCATAGGTTACATACATCTTTAGTACAGATATATTCTTAAAGTTCATAGATATTGTATAAAAGGAAGTATTAAACGTCCAATCAGAAACCGGAATGGATCTCCAATATGGCGGAATTAAGAGAATTTCTAGAAGTGGATGGGTGAAGCGATTACTACCACAAGAGTATTCCTGTTTCCTCCAATCGAATTATAACAAACTGAAACTTCAAGATGGCGACTTTGGTTAGGCTTCTGCCTATGCTAAAATCTAAACTGTATTTCTACCAACACTAGAGCAGTTTGACAGAAGTTAAAAACGGACCTCTCCTCTAATATAGAGTGCTTTAATTTCAAAACTAACCATGCGAAACATCTTTCAATCTAAACAAATATTTTGAGTAAAAGCAGGTCGAGGGGAAATACACTATTAAAAATATTATGTTCCACTCCCTCACCACAGGTACTCTAACTTGAAAATTTCAAATGGGGGATGCCCCCTTGTTTTAAAGGATATAAAATAGCAATCTTTTAACATTGGAAAAATTGGACTTGGTTCATCCGCTTAAATAGTCCTATTCGATTAGATCCACCCTGAATATCTTGCGATCTAAAGTAAATCCCTTAATCGAACTAGAAAAATCATTAATATAAATTACGAAGATGATGGGCCCCAGGACAGACCCTTGAAGTACGTCATGCTTTAATTTTTTTGTGGTGGATTTAGCTCCGTTATAAACAACCAGTTGTTGCCTCTTACTAATGTATGAACTTAAACAAATTTGCTTTCAAAAGCCGTAATAAGTAAATTTATTAATAAGCGTGGTATATGACACGCAATCGAAAGCTCTTGAGGGTGCCAAAAAAATGCATACCATGATGAGCAGAAAATTTTTAGTTTTGTTTATTATTTGGGTCCATAATGATTCAAATCTGTTAAAAGAAATCCGTTTATTTAGACACACCCGGTATACCTACGCAAAAATTAAATACACGTTTCAGTTTTCTTTAAAAAAAAAAACCAGAATTTTAAATTTTGTTTCTCCTTTGATGAATGATATAAACTCATAATTGAAAAATCTGTTCTGTAGAAAATCAAGAAGGCTTTAGCTATGCTCATAAAAATGTTCTAAAAAAATGGTTGGACAAATATTTGACGAATATAGAACCTAGAACCAAATTTAAAGGTGGGTCAATTTAGTTGTTGAGCACCTACTTAATTTCACACCTTTATAGTCATAAATAATAGGTTAATTTAAAACAGTTAGTGGTCGACGCATTATGAGAAAATAATGAAAACTTTTTGCCTTTTATATCCGGTCCGCCAGTCCAACAGCAGGAAGTTGTTCTAGCTAAGGCTTACTTATGGGAACACAATGCAAGTTATTTTAATTTTTATAGTCCTATTGTTGTACATCCAGGTGGCTTCTGTATAATGCAGGTTATATTCAAGACGGACGGATTTGTTCACATATGAATGACCGTTGTGGATATGGAATAATAGCCTTTTGGTTAGCCGGACGATAAATTACATCCTGCTTCAGTTTTTTATGGAAAATAATTTCCGAAAGGAACAGGTAAATTGGGCGAAAAATATAATTAGATGAAGTTGTATGACCTGATTCGTTCATTTACAGAACGACTCAAAGTAAATAGGCGACTTCTTAATGATGTGGCCATTTTTACAAATCAAGATAAACGTGTTACGAAAAAAAAACCGCGGCTATTTATATGGGAACTTCAGAAATTCCTCACCGTAGTAAAACCCGATGTGTGGTGTAGTTTGTAATAAAAGTAATTTTTGACGTTTCAAAAAAGTCACATTGGTGGAATGTCACTAATATTTTAAAATTTGAAATGTCAAAAAAAATTTTGACATTTCAAATTGACGTTTCAAAAAATGTCACTAATATTTTTTTTGACATTTCATATTTTAAGAACCGATTTTGCTCCTTAACGAACTCAATCTCTTCCTTGACCTCTAGAATGTGTGTACCATATTTGAAAGCTTTATCTCAAGAACTGTAGCTGCTATCGCGAACCAGACAGACAAGACACAAAATTTTTTTTTCTGAAATTTTGTGTATCGTCATAATTCGTCGAGATTTGTCCAGAAATGCAATAAAAATTGTCAAAACTTTTTTCACGAATACATACCTTCCTCACTTTGAGGGGGTGAGGAAGTAATATTATGGTATGACCCTGTCCTCATCATGAACCGAACCATAACATGCATAGAGAAATATTATTGAACGTATAATAATTGAACGTAAAATAATAAAATATACGGTTAATTTTTTTTGTGAAAGACAGAATGTTACACTTTTACAAATTTAATGGCAAATTATTTTCTATACACCAATCACTAATTATATTAAAATTCATTTGTAATTGAAAGGGCATCGCCGATAGAATTGTAATGTCAAAATGAATTTTTAAATCATATGCATATTGAAGCCAATGGGGGCTAACGTGCGTGAATTCACCACGAGAGGTGCTAGTGTACGGAAAGGTCAATGTCACTGATCGTTAATGTTTACTATGGTTTTTTAACGCTAGTTTTTAGTATTTTTACAAAAATTAGCTGAAAAACATTTAACACAATGACGGCAGAAGGGGCAAGTAGCAATTTACTTGCTCAGTAGGGAAATTATTTTACTTATCAGAAGTGTCTTATGTCATTAAAGTTAGGTTATAACAAGAATGAGCATGATGAAAACAATGAATGTACATGATTATTACTCACGATTTTCTGTAGTAGACTCCTTTGATAACGCATATTCGTCAGGATTAAAATGTTCCTTACAGACACACGAATGTTTCGAAGGAGTAAAGTTATCTCTATCAACCACTGTTTTAGGCGAGTTTTGTCTCTCGGAAGCATATGTCCGCCTTTTGTTTCCGAACAAAATGGAACTGCATAACACTGAGGCACAATTGACAAGGTTTTTTATTTGCTGCTGTAAGAAATAATTATAATAAAACACTATAAACTTTTCCCGTGCCTAATAATAACTTTTGACACGACCTTACTCGACCAATGGCGCCAACTGGTGAGCCTGAAAACGTTAGCCCTCATTGGCGTCGATCATATATGCAATTTAGTAAATAAAGGTAATGAAAATAAGCAGCCCAAGTATGAAGCTCTGTGGTGCACCAGATGAAGGTAAATTCGTCAGACCTAAAACCACGGCAATCCATGTATTGACGCCTGCACCGAAAGTACGAAGAAAAAAGTTCAGACAGTTCATCTGAAAAGCTAAACTGTTTAAGTTTGCTCAAAAGAATACCATGATCAGGTCTGTCGAACGCTTTATTAAAATATGTATAGATGACGTCAACTTAACAGCCAGAATCAACTAATTCGGAAATGTATTACGTTAAGCACAAAAGGTTAGTGGTGGTATACAAGGTGGGGTAATAGTGCGTCCGTCTTCGATATGTCTAGTTCTATTATAGCTATAAACTTGATTTAAAAACATAAGTAAACTAGAAAAAGAAAAGTCTTTAACTGGAAATTGTTTTCCAATATACAGGATGAGCCAAGACGATTCTGCAGGGTCAAGTAACATTTTTTTAAATGAAATCCATGTATATTTGAACAATTTTTGAAACCTTTTTGTGGCCTTCTATCATCCCTGTAGTCTTTCTCCCAATCACTTGGATGTAATATTTTTTTTTGTTGAAATTATACCATTCACACGTGTATATTAAAAATATCACTACAATCACGACTATCGATTTTAAGAAAAAAATATGTTCGTACCATTTATGAGACATTTGTGTGATGACTAGGGTTTTTTTTATGGCATTGGAATAAAATCCATACAGCCAGGCGCAAGTTACTATATGTATACTATTTAACAAAGTTAAAAAGATTCTAAAACGGATTACTCCACACTGCATACACTACCAACTATGAACCTAATCCTAACGACAATTTATTACTATTTTTTTTTTAAAGAAAAGAAAAAACCAAAGGAGGGACATATGCACATCTTCTCGCCCAGGAGTCTTTCAGGGGCTTTTATTGTAAGACAAACTAGCATAGACTGCGGTAAGGAAGGAATGGGTAACCAAACAAAGGAAAGACATAGTAGGATACGAAACTAATACAATTGTAAATTTTGAGTCCAGAAGTTTTTAAAAAGTTTATAATAACTCCAATCACTCTCTCGTTATTTAATGATAATAAATGTAAGACGTTCACTGGCATTTGAATATTTAGCTTCAGAATGTCTGCATAAAGTTGGTCCCGGCCAGGTTTGTATTTATCACAACAGAAAAATAAACGATCCAGGTCGCCCACAGCATTACAGGGTTCGCATAAATTAGTTGGTAAAATTCCTATTTTGTTTAAATGCTTGGGGTACCAGCCATGTTCAAATTTCAGCCTGATAATAGTTGTGATGTACCTCCTAGAAGTTTGTAAGCAGTATTACCAAGGTTCATTCGGAATTTCAGTTTGGATTTGGGTATATCTGCTAGGTATAGTAAAACAATATTCTTGCCAATGAGAGGACCATTTTTTATTTTTTTTTTATGACTAGGGTTGTCAAAAATGTTCCGTGGGACAGTGGCGTACGCGAAATTAACTAATACGAGAAACAATAAACTGTTACAATTTATAACAATGTATGTAAAACTTACCCTCTTAACTAGCTTGATGAACTAGCTTGCTTATCACAAACTGGAGAAGATGTGTAGTCATTTTGCCGCATCAGGTATGTTTCTATGGTTGTCTCCATGAGTAATGTTCGCTTTGGTGAAAATATATTCTTATATTTTGAAAACGACCATTCGACATCTACTGATGTAAGACACGCATACGTAAAATAATCTTTGAACGCATTTAACGGATCTGGGGCTGCACCATCACATATTTGTCTTAATTTGGTAAAACCGGTGTCTTTATTTAACACACTTGCGAACGTTTCTTTAACGCGCTCATTTGTTGCGTCACCTATATCGTGTTGCAGTAGATTTACTTCGTCCACTATTTGCGGTGACTCCCCTAACGACAACGCACTGTTTTCTAATTTTTTTTATGCTATTATGTAATTGCTTACAGTTCTTCGCGATATTTTTTAAAGCTGTTTCAACGAAAATATCTTCGAATTTTGTCTGGCTTTCCTTAATAGCTGCAGCCTCATCTGGATTGATTTGTAGTATCACAGCTTTTATTTCTTGGAAATATTCAGCATAATAAAAAGCTGCCTGCAACCATGTTCCCCAACGTATAAGAATCGACTGTGGTGGTTCAGTAATACCGGGACACTTGCTATAAAATGCACGGAGATGTTTAGGAGATTTAAGAAACACTTTTTTTGTACTTGCTATTAATGCATCCACCTCTGAAACACCTATTCGAATAGTTTCTGCCACAAGATGTAAAGCATGCACTTTACACTGACTTAGTCTTTTGCTAGCTAGTAACAGTGGAACTCTCGGTTTAGGAGGGTCCAGTATTCGTACTATAACATTTAAAATAGATTTTTTTTTACAATCTGTTGTCTCATCAACAGATAACCACAGCCGTGTATTCTTTAATTCACATTTCATCTTATTTACCATGTCTACGTGTACAGTTGGTAAATAGTTACATAACGTTGTGCGACTTGGTAACTTCACCTGGGCATTGTATTTATTTCAGAACTCTCGAAATGATTGTTTATCGAGTATGTGCAGCGGAACATCACAGGCAATCTGCATTAATAGTAAATCAAACATAAACTGTGTTGTCGAAGGCACGCCATTTTTTTTATTTTTATGGTGTACACTATTTACGTGAAGTCCATAATCACGCTTATCCCAGCACATCAAATCTTTCTCGCACACTTTACAAATTATTTTAGCACCATCATAGAATAAATCCGGGAATTCACCTATGAATTTTTTCACTTTGTCAGCAAATGGTCGTTTTCTACCCCTGCGTACGTCTGCCATGCTTTATTATTAAATTAATATCAACAATACAGTACAACAAATAAAATAAAAACACAAAAATAATATGCAATACGCCCAAGTGACTTAACGTGTACACAACTCGAAAGCTAATAATAGACTGGACCGGAAAAAGAGTTTCGCAGTCAAGGTGAATGCCGGCGATAGTAAGTACATCTGTACTCTACGACCATGATACACAGAGACGATTTGCAGCTTTAATGATGACAGCCATTTTCACTTCCTAAAAGTACAGGGTGCCCAAAAAAAATTTCTAAATTTACAACTTTTTGAACTGAATTTTCTCATTTTTTTCAAATGGAGCATATTTTTGGACGATGTGATGTAGGATTGAAAAACGAACATTTTTTTGTACGTACATTCCTATTATTATTTGTGACCATTTTCAATTTATTAAACAATAACTGTAAAATTCAGCAATAAAAATTAAAACGAGGGTTTCTTTCAAATAATTCACGAAGGTATTATATATAATAAGTGCATGATGCCCATAAAAACATCACACCAACAACAATCCAAAATTGGAAGGAAAGGATAATAAATGCTTTTAGAAATACTTATCACACTCCGGCAATTTTATGAACAGTAGAAACCTCATTCCAGACGCATAGAAATGTATGTCAATCAAAATGGGCAACATGTGGAGCACTTTTTATAATGTCTTTTCTTGAATTACAAAAAAAATATATTTTTAATTTTTATTGCTGAATTTTGCAGTTATAATAAATCGAAAATGGTTACAAATAGCCATAGGGATGTACGTACAAAAAATGTTCGTTTTTATATTTTACATCACACTGTCCAAAAATATACAGGGTGTTCCATTTGAAAAAATTGAGAAAATTCAGTTCAAATAATTGTAAATTTAAAAAATTATTTTTGGCCACCTGTATACTTTTAGGAAGTCAAAATGACTGTGTCATCACAAAGATGTCGCATAACTGGTACTAACATATTTTTTCTTGAAATCAATGATTGTGATGTAGTGATTTTTTTAAAATACATGTGAAATGGCATAATTTCAACAAAAAAAAAAATCATTACATCCAAGTGGTTGGGAGAGAGTCAATAATAATATAAGAGTGGAAGGAGGCCACAACGAGGTTTCAAAAAATGTTCTGGTATACATGGCATTCCAATTTAAAAAATTTTAGTTGACACTGTAGAATAGTCTTGACTCACCCTGTATATTCGAAAATAATTTCTGGTTATAGACTTTTTTGTCTAGTTTACTTATATTTTTAAATCAAGTTTCTAGCTATCATGGAACTCGACATATAGAAGTAGGACGCACGTTTGCCTCACGCTGTATAGAAATCCTGTATGAAACCATGCTGAAAGTGGCACATTTTTTGGGACACCTTATATAATTGGTTAAAGTAGCTTGCTTACTCTATATTCCGCTTGTTGATCGCACTCACACCGACGTGATCAACATTTTTTTCTAAAGGTATAAATTAAAAATTCTCAACATTTGTAATTTCATAAATATTTAAACAATAAATTGATTTTCTTGCTACGTTTTGTACAAAGCACTTTACGCTGAATGATTCTTAATTAGAAATACAGACACACAGTAGTATAAATATACAATACTTAACTGAACAATTATTTTATTACTACGAATAGACAGGTGTATTAATTAAATGTCTCGAAATTCTAGAATAACTGACGAATTAATTTAAAGTTTATTGCCTGCTGCATACATATTTTATTTATTCATTAAACATAATTGCACACGGATGTTGCCGAATGTGAATACATATTTAAGTATATTTTACTCTAAGCTTATTCATTTAAATCGTCGTTCGACTACAGGAAAAAAGGCCTATTTTTTCCGATTAACAAAAACCGAGCAAGCAACCTTAGTAACCCCTCTTCTAATGTTATTAAACATAATTTGTTTCGTACTGTTCCTAAAACATGACATCTGGGATAGGTTTGCTAGGTTTATATTTGGTGAACGTGGTGGACAGTAATGCAGGCATATTTTCCATCATATGGCGTGACAAGTTTGGCGTTATAAAATTGCCTTTGGGAGACGCAACTTTGCAATTATTGTTTTGTTTGGAAAAAAATGCCTGTAAATTCGAAATAATGGCGGAGGGTCCGGGATTTCATGTAGTTATATTAGACTTAACATACCCTCACTTTATATTAGACTTAACATACCCTCACTTGTACCTAAGAAAGGTCATCAACGTATCAATTAGTACTACATTACATCTCTACAAATACATAATACTAGTATATATAAAACTACATTTTGCATAAAGTTTATAATTTACTTTGATTTTCTAGAAAAAAAAAAATAATTATTGGGTATTACATAAATACGAAGCAAACAAAATGTCAGATTTTTTACTTTGAATTATTTTCATATTTCTTGGTACCAATTTATTTATTTTATTTACTTATTTGTTTATTTATTTATTTATTTATTACACTAATCAAAAGGTAAAATACACAATTACAGAATAACATACCAAAAAAGACTCGAAAAAAAGAATATCACATAATTATACAAGAGAAAATTAGCCGAATTGCGTATACAAAATATTAAATACATTTACAATGTATATCTACACTTATGCATATTATATACAAATAAACTAAACATATATACACGGTTGGAGTAAAACTTCAAAACAACATTTCCTATGAAATGAAACAAGCCTCAGGTTTCTAGGACGAATGGTTTTCATTTTATGAGGGAAAACAGCGATTTTTGCAAAAAAATTGGTTTCTACAACCTTAGCCTCGATGAGGCACGGGTTAACATTATCCAATTAAGCTAAAACTTTGCAAATCTTATTTTTTTTAGACAAAAGAAAATTTTAGGGGGTCCCGCCGGCATTACGGCGAAAATACTTCTCCCCCTATCCTTGTGACCACCCTAATACACATAGACATACACATCGAGCCACACAACTAGATACACGACTAACGGTATGCGCAGTTTACAGTTGCCCGTCTGAATACGAAGTGCGAACTAAAGTTAACGATTGCGCAGGGCTCTTGCTGGGAGGGGAGACAAATCAAATTTCAGTACGGCTAAAGCTGCCGAGGATTGCTGCTAGTTCATCTAAAAAAATCTTTGCGTATTTATGTATTTACTACAATTATCTGAATGTTTCACAATTTCAGTGTTTCTTCCAAGACGCCACAGATTTACTATCTAAATATTATGAAAAATATCAGAACGGCACACATCAAAGATTGATTTCTTTTCGAAACAAAAATTCCAAAAATATAAATTCATATTCTTATAAGCAATAAAGAAAAATGGTACCAACTCTAAAAAAATAAAATAATACTTAAATTAATAAATAAATAATTCAAATTAGATGGTCAAAAAGACCTCCTTTCTGAACAAGGCAATATCCTAACCTACTGCAAAAGCCTCTTCTGACATTCGCGCTGCGATCGCCCCATCGTGCTGGCAACAGATGGACGACTGTAAACTGTGCATCCCGCTAGTCGTGTATCTAGTGGTCTGGACTGATCTGTATAAAAATTATAAAAAAGGAAGATAAAAGAGAATTTTGTTCTTTAGGCCAACAATAAAACAAAAAGAATTCAATTTAATTGTAAGTTTTTTATGTTTGCAAGACTACAGCTGAGAATATCCAAAGATGCATATAACTTATCATAAATATTACACATTTGCTGACAAGGAGAAAAAAAAACTTTTTCATGTTCGTTTTTGGTATTGGTAACTAAAAGAAATTGTTGTTCTTACGGCCTTGATGCTGCCCTGGGAATTTGAAAGTTTAGCATGATTAAAATATGTCCACAATCAATGTGATACTGCAAAATTTTCTAGATACAAATTTAGTAATCAGTAGGGACCGCGAGTAAATAGTACATAACGTAAAAAATCCGGGGCTGATCCAAGGACAACCGTGCTGATAAACATATATAAAGATATGATAAATGATATATTACCTTTTAGTTGGCGATTTTGTACTATCTAAAACAACACGAGCAATAAATATTTAATTAAACAGAATGTACTATTTACTCACGGACCTTAGTAATCAGGTCCGGAAGTTAATTTTGGTTCCATTTGTTTAATATTACACATTCTGTGAAGCAGGATAAGTTTAAATTCAAGCCATATGTCACATGACAATTATAATTAGATAGGTGAATCTCAAGTAATGAATAAGACTTGAAAAAAATCAGCAAAAGTATTTGTGAGGATCAGACAGATGTTCATTATTATTAGTTGAAAATTTTGTTGGCTAAGAGTCCTTATTTTGAATAAAACTACTTTATCAGCTTGCCGACGTTTCGGTAAATTTTATTACCATCCTCAGGGCACTATAAGATATAAAATTATGATGTATGTATAAAATTTGTAAAAAAATAAGCTAAAAATATGTATACAGGGTGTCCCAACCAAAAGTAGGCACCCTGAATAACAGTGATTAAAATTTTTTGAAAAATTGGTGAAACACGTTTAACTTGATTCCAAGGGGGACATATTTTAATGTAATACTTGTATACCTATCATCATCCCTCTACCCTACACGGCCACCCCCTCAAAAAAATTCAAATGGCAAAGGGGGTCGAATGATACATATTTTGAAAGGTCTTTCAATTCTCACATAATTCTGTATTTTTTTTAACTTTTATCGATTCGTTCCTGAGAAATAATTATTTCATTATTTTAGGTTCGGGAAATCAAAATAAAAGAAGCAGTTTAAATTATCGTATGTATTGTTCAAAATGTCCCCCACCGACTTCCATACAGTAGTATAATCTGTCTTGAAATTCTGTACGAACATTTCTGAACACATCTGGAGTCAATAAACGGCATTCTCGAACAATTCTTTCACGTAACTCTTCCATAGATGCGGGTTTTGTTACAAATACCTTTTGCTTTCAAATGTACCCACAGAAAGAAATTCAAGGGAGTTAAATCGCGTGACCTAGCGGGCCACTCCACAGGACCTCTTCTTCCAATCCATCGCTCAGCAAACCGATTATCCAAAAATTGACGGACTGCTATAGCAAAATGTCAAAAAACAGTTCGCTCTCTAAAAGATTATCGTCTTGTTCGAGGATTTGGGTAATCATTGGGTCGATGTTATTTTCTAACAGATCGAGGTACCTTTTGCTATTTAAATTGTCAGGAATAAAAAACGGCCCGACAATGTGATCTCCTAAGATGCAAGCCCAAACATTTAACTTCTGAGGCCTTTGGGTATGAGTTTTCATGTACAAATGTGGATTGGTTTCACTCCAATACCTACAATTGTGCCTGTTTACCTCCCCATTTAACTGAAATGTCGATTCATCAGGAAAACACGTATCGTACAGTAGACTGGCATTATTGTTTAATTGTTCACTAAAAATCTCACAGAATTCAAGCCGACGATCGGGATCATCTTCGTTTAATTCGTGTACCAATTTAAATTTATATGGATGAAATTTGTGGGCCTTTACAATTCGATGAACACTGCTTCGTGATACACCGGAAGCCTTAGCTACTTTCCTGACCGATTGAGTATTATCCATCTGCAAATGAGCCAGAACTGCCACTTCGACTGCTTCATTCCTAATCGGTCGTTGAGGTTCATGCTTTTTGTTTCCTACAGAACTTGTTTCCATAAATTTTGTCAATAATTGTAAAACATACTAAGAACCAACTTCTATCTGGGTGATTTCTATTGAATATGCGCTCCGTAGCTCTAGCACAATTATCGTTTTTAAAATAAATGCTGACAATTTATATCTCTCCTGAAGGGTATAAACCATTTCGGGAACTCACTCTGGTAAAATGTATCTCGATTTAAAATTGGTTGTGAACAAATTAAAGTTCAAGGACTATCAAATACTTTTATTATTCTAAAACTAAACGGACAAGGAAAGTGTTTTTTGTCGAAAAAACTCGTGTTGATTTGAGAGCACTAAAAAATGTAGTTCTTTTTATAAATTCCAATATCCCTCCTTCTTTTCCTAAAAATCCCCTGACTACGCTTACAAAGGAGTTCCAAGCTCTCAGTTCCTCTCTCTTGAGTGTCCCTTTAAAATCTGCACCATCAAGCAATTTTATAATTTGAGGACCAATAAAAATGCCTTCTTTAAGTTTGGCGTCACTTAATTGGGGAAAAAGATTTCTTAAGTATTCAGATCCTTCACCCTCTTTATTCATAGCCTTCACAAAATTTTTCATTAGCCCAAGTTTAATATGAAGAGGTGGCAAAAGAACATTTTTAGGGTCTATAAGGGGCACATATTTAACATTACTAATTCCTGGTTCAAATTCTTTCCATCCCGACCAAATTATTTTCACATAATGTTCTTTTACTGCACGACTGTCCCACAAACAAAGAAAACAGCAATATTTTGTAAAGCCTCCTTGAAGCCCTACTAAAATGGCTATTACTTTTAAATCCCCACATATTTGCCATTTGTATTTGTTGTAATTAATTTTATTTAAAATGGTGCTCATATTGTCATAACCTCTTTCATTGTTACTGAATTGGTATAGATTGCTTTAAATTTTCATTATGTAGTAATACAGCTTTTAAACTGTATTTGGAGGAATCTATGAATAAGCGCCACTCAGAAGGGGAATGCTCGATATTAAGTTCATACATTAAACCATCAATAACAATACACGCGCATAGTGAATCTTCCATATTATAAAATGCTGAAAATGTTGCATTTCTTTTTCTAAAAGTCGTAATCTTTGTTTCTTGAGCCAATCAGTTCCACTCCTTAAGTCGAGAACCAAGAAGTTCTGCTTGTTGTTTTGACAGCCCCAAGTCACGTACCAAATCTTTCAATTTATTACCTCCCAAAACAATATTTTGTCAATCTAAAGGCGCAGTTGGCACTGGTAAATTTGATGCATTGTGATCTTATAGTCTAATTCACAAGTTAAGAACGGTGTTAATTAGTGATAAAGGTTATAAAAATATGGGCGATAGCTCATTAGATTCGGAATGACGTCTAGAAAAATGTATAAAAATTGTTTACAAGCACATGAAAAATTGCAAAAGTTATTAACAAATTAAGATAAAAAAAAGGCATTTAGTTTTTCGCAAATAATTCAGAAACTATTAATAATTAAGAAATTAAAAAAAAGATTGTTAAAGAGGACGAAATTTCCGATAAAAAAGTCCTTCCACTTAAAAAAAAAAATTTTTTCATCCATTTTTCATAAAATGCGCTTATTGTTAATTAAAAAATTTTTTTTGCACTTCACATTTATGTTTATAACCACATAATTGTTAAACTAAAGACGTGAAAATTATAACCGATGCTGGATACATTGTGACAAGTATACCTTATGGAATAATCACATCACGATATTTTTAATTGTTATAGTTCATTAGTTATTAATCTTTTACGTTAACAAAAAACTAATAAACGATAAAAAAAGGTGAAAAAATTTTTTTTATTAATATTTGTTATCACTGTTTTTGTATATCAAAACACTATTAGATTTTATAATTTTTAAATTGTTAGTGTTTGTTTAAAAAAATGTTATAAACAAATGGATTAGTTGCATATTTTAGAAAAATTTTTTCTTGCCAAATTATCAGTAAGTATCAACATCAAAACACTTTTGGTTACGGATTACTCTCGAGGTTAATTTACAAAAAATGAAATGATGACAATAACCGAATAAATCAGTATTGCTGAAATAAATAAAAAATTAAGAAACCAACCGTTATAACTTTAAATTTATTTAATCAAGAATGAAACATGCGGCTATGCTTTGTCCCATTTAAGAATGGGGTGCTTCTAAAAATAAGGGGACGTTTGTCCTTGTCTTTGATTGGTGAATTCGCCATCTCGAAATAACAATAGGTTTCTTACCAGTTTCTGTCTGATATATTTGTATTTAAACACAAACCAGTTTACTTCTGTTATCAGAAACCCCTCTCGCAATTTAAACAACTATAATATTCTTAAGCAACTAGAATAGAGTATAGTTACACTGGAACACAACACTAACTGAAAATTCCGAATTTATAAATGAAGAGGATATTCGATTAAATAATAGTATTCATATTACTAGTAGTATTAAAGACAAACAAATATCGAGTTTAAAATATTTTATGTGAATTGTGAATTGAACAAAATGGTTCACATTTTGAGAATTTACTTCAAATTATTATTGGGTTTATTTTTTATTTATTGTTAGTTATTTTAAGTGTTTAATGATTTACATTAAATTTTACATATATAGTATTACATAAATTTCTGATGGTACAAATATTTCTGTTTATCTTAAAAATGCTGCATCTTATCCATTTGCGACAAGAGGGTCTCTTTAAAACAAAATGTAACGCTTTTTTATGCGTTTGAAGAAAGAACTGAAAAATTCCAGCTGGCTAATATTTTTTCCAATCAAAGTAGGTGCCCTCTATCTGTGCAACTGAAAATATTAAACGATAGATTTTAATATTAAACTATTTGTACTTAAGTACAATATCATGATTTTATTTTAAACAAGTATTTTTACATTAAAGAAAAATGTATTTCAACACTATCTTACAAATCTAGCGTTCTATGACCCATATTTATAGGAACTTTTTCTCTTAAAAAAAGGTCTTGTATCAACTGTCACAGTCTTGCTACAAAAAACTGACTCACCCTGTATATTGTAAAACCAAAAAGAAATATGTATCTATTTCTCACTCATTCTGCTAAATCTTAAAAAACATCTGAAATGTGGATTATAAAGGTAGGTGGGTAGATAGACATATTCCTGGAAATGATTGAAAAAAATATTTCCTTTTAAGTTTCGTTAGTAGAAGCTATTAATTAAAAACAACCTGTTTTAAATGAGTAATCGGTTAGTTAAAAGTATTAGTGTTGGGTTTCTCGCATTCCTATCTAACGAAATTTCAGATTCTTTATCATTTTTAATGAGCTGAAGCAATGCCATGACTAAAAAAATAACCATTGAATACTGAACCATAAAACAGACAACTAGATCGTTAACACGAATTAAAAAAATAATATATATATTTACTAGAATTTCGTCATAAAGTCGTGATAAAATTACCTGACACTTTATAAAAAAACATACACCTGGCTTGATTGGACAGCTTTTTAGATATGAGTATAAATAATAATAAATAAATAAATAATAAATACACCTTGTTAAATTTTCCAATTTTTTATTTTTAAAACATACCAGGTAAATATATTAATTAAGAAGACGGATATTTTGTTTAAATATACCGAGCTGTTTTAATAAACCATCAAAAAAAAAAGTTAGTTGTCTAACACGTGCGTCCAGGTTATTAATATGTTACCGAATATTTCACGTATGTATACAGGGTGTAACTATTTTTGGAGTATGTATGTGGTACTCATTGATTATAATGAGCTACTAGTTCAATATGGTCGGTATGAATGATAAGGTGTGACTTATACTTTATATCAAACTTATTTGAAACATAAAAAACGTCGGCGTCTTTGATCCCTTTACCGCCGTCAAAGAAACAGACGTTTTTTATATTGTCAATAAGTTTGAAACATGAATGAATGAATGGCGTTTACTTATCCTAAGATAATACAAACAAACAACAAGTATTATTGCATTTTAAGTTATAAAATTATTAGTAGAATATAAATATCACAATACAATAATGTTAGTAATAATAAATGATAAACCTATGTTAGTAAAAAATAATAATCAATACTCATTTATAAATTGTATGAACGAAAAATAATAAAAACATTAATAGATACAAGTACCAAAATCGATACATTTAATATCTGAAACTACTAAAAAGAGAGTAAAAAAAATAATTCTTTATTAACTTGGCTGGTTAGCGTTGTCTTTAATGAAACATAAAAGTTAAATTGATTGACTGTTTTACTAGTTTTAATTACGTGAGGAAGAAGATTGAATTATACAACTCTTAGAAGTTGTTTTTATATAAAAGTTATTTGGAATAGCCGTTCTTGTATGACGCATATGTACAGTTGTATAGTTTATTTAAAACTCATTTGCAACATAAAAAATTTCGGCTTCTTTGACGACGGTAAATGGATCAAAGAATCCGACGTTTTTTACGTTGCAAATAACTTTGAAATAAACTATAACAGGCAGCAACTATCATGTAAGATATTCAGGTAAAACGTTATTAATCATTTTAAAAATAAATGTCACGGCTTGAATGTATAGAAACTGCCTGTTAAGCCACTGTAATGTATCTAGCATTAACTGACTGCTTGTGAACCTATTACATCCTCATTGCCTTTTTTTTGAAGATCCTGCAATCTACTGAAATTTGTACAACTTGTATACAACACTGAACAGCAATAGAGAAAATAAGGTGATATTAAGGTATTATACAGGGTGTCCCAACCAAAAATAGGCACCCTGAATAACTTTGGAGATAAAATTTTTTTTGAAAAATTGGTGAAACACGTCGACCTTATTTCCAAGGGGGACATATTTTAATGTAATACTTGTATACCTATCATCATCCCTCTACCATACACGGCCACCCCCTCAAAAAATTCAAATGGCAAGAGGGGGTCGAGTGATACATCTTTTGAAAGGTCTTTCAATTCCCTACATAACTGTGTATTTTTTTTTAACTTTTATCGATTCGTTCTTAAGGAAAATAATTTTATTTTTGATGATTACACACAATCGAAATCTAAAATGCACGGCACTGGATATTGGAATTTATAAAAAAACTACATTTTTTAGTGCTCTCAAATCAACACGAGTTTTTTAGACAAAAAACACTTTCCTTGTCCGTTTAGTTTTAGAATAATGAAAGACTCATGAGTATTTGATAGTCCTTGAACATTAATTTGTTCACAACCAATTTTAAATCGAGATACATTTTACCAGACTGAGTTCTCAAAAGGGTTTATACCCTTCAGGAGAGAATAGAAATTGTCAGCATTTATTTTAAAAACGATAATTATGCTAAAGCTACGGAGTGCATATTCAATAGATATCACCCAGATAGAAAGGTTGGTTCTCAGTATGTTTTACAATTATTGACAAAATTTATGGAAACAGGTTCTGTAGGAAACAAAAAAACATGAACCTCAGCGACCGATTAGGAATGAAGCAGTCGAAGTGGCAGCTCTGGGTCATTTGCAGATGGATAATACTTAATGGATCAGGAAAGTAGCTGAGGCTTCCGGTGTGTCACGCCACGAAGCAGTGTTCATCGAATTGCAAAGGCCAACAAATTTCATCCATATAAATTTAAATTGGTACACGAATTAAACGAAGATGATCCCGATCGTTGGCTTGAATTCTGTGAGATTTTTAGTGAACAATTAAACGGTAATGCCAATCTACTGTACAATACGTGTTTTTCTGATGAATCGACATTTCAGTTAAATGGGGAGGTGAACAGGCACAATTGTAGGTATTGGAGTGAAACCAATCCACATTTGTTCATGGAAACTCATACCCAAAGGCCTCAGAAGTTAAATGTTTGGGCTGGCTTCTTAGGGGATCACATTGTCAGGCCGTTTTTTATTCCTGACAATTTAAATGGCGAAAGGTACCTCGATCTGTTAGAAAATAACATCGACCCAACGATTACCCAAATCCTCGAAGAAGACGATAATATCTTAGAGGGCGAACTGTTTTTTTCAACAGGATGGGGCACCCCCATATTTTGCTATAGCAGTCCGTCAATTTTTGAATAATCGGTTTCCTGAGCGATGGATTGGAAGAAGAGGTCCTGTGGAGTGGCCCGCTAGGTCACCCGATTTAACTCCCTTGGCTTTCTTTCTGTGGGGACATTTGAAATCGAAGGTATTTGCAACAAAACCCGCATCTCTGGAATAATTACGTGAAAGAATTATTCTAGAATGCCGTTTATTGACTCCAGATGTGTTCAGAAATGTTCGTACAGAATTACAAGACAGATTATACTACTGTATGGAAGTCGGTGGGGGTCATTTTGAACAATACATACGATAATTTAAACTGCTTCTTTTATTTTTATTTCCAGAACCTAAAATAATGAAACAATTATTTCTCAGGAACGAATCGATAAAAGTTTAAAAAAATACAGTTATGTTGAGAATTGAAAGACCTTTCAAAAGATGTATCACGCGACCCCCTTTGCCATTTGACTTTTTTGAGGGAGTGGCCGTGTAGGGTAGAGGGATGATGATAGGTATACAAGTATTACATTAAAATATGTCCCCCTTGGAAACAAGGTCGACGTGTTTCACCAATTTTTCAAAAAAAATTTGATCTCCAAAGTTATTCAGGGTGCGTACTTTTGGTTGGGACACCCTGCATAAATAAACAAAATAAATGAAAATGATATTTTTATTTAAAAGAATTAATTTCTCTCGTCAAATTTATTATGAGGATGAGAAAGTACTGCGACCGATTTTATTATATTTACCGCCAAAACCCTGCCAAAATTTGTAATTATTGTAACATAAATAATTATAATAATACAAATCAAAAGTAATAAAAAGTTACTCTCATGCTTATTACTACCAGAACCAATTATTTGGAAAATTATTAGTTAGTGGGTATCGATCATTTCCAAACTGGTTTTTAATTAACCGACTACCTGTACCCGGTTGTAAATATAGATAAAACATCGTCGAGAACTTCATATGAATATAGAATTAGTTTTCAAGATTACCTAGATAATAATTTGTTTGGTTTTAATTTAAAACATCTTTAATAAACCTTGAACTTTGTTTCAAATGAATTAGACGAAATTTCAACACAGTGAATATACAAGACATGATAATTGAAAGAAGTGGCGAATTTTTTGCACCTGACAAGTTACATCGAACAGAGATGAGGCGCTAGATATATTTTTTTAATGTCCCATGATTGTTGGAGATTTTGCCGCGACTTAAAAAATAAATGCACTAGTTGCAAAAATTTGTGCTTTCTTCCATTTTACACGTAAACAGGTGTACAGTGTTAACACCCTATACGTAGACAAACTTTAAGCGGTAATTCCTTGTATGATATTAAAACAAAATGTTCATATAAAAATGTCCTAAACGTCTAGTTTCGAAATACAGGGTGATAAAGTTCTTTTTTTTTAATTTTTTATTTTATTATACCTAATCAGGGGCGTGCGGTGAGTTTTGATACAGGGGAAGCAGTTTGTGATATGTGTAGTGCGAAGCCCCGAGCAAATGTCGAAAGCCGCAAAGTTATGATATCTAGAAAAAAGTACACTTATAGGACCGCCACTCCTCAATAAACATAAAACATAAAAACACCACAAAAAATTAGACAACCCCCGATTCCAAATCCGAAGCTGCACGGGCGAGGGTTACACTTATGAAAAAAACGCAGACACACAACCATACCCACCGACATTGCTAGTGCCGGTGGCGGGGATCAAACCCGCAGCGAAATAAAGAGTTTGTTCAGTCACACTTGCCATCATGCACTCTCTAATCAACCATAAATCGAGCCGGCTAGTTAAGTTGTTAACATGCACATACCAACCTATTTATAATGCAGTTTAATCTGCCTCTCCTTTTTTGCGAAGTCGGAAATAACTTCGTCGTAAAAGTTTGAATTTTGGGACATCTCCTTCACAAAGTCCCTTTCTATTGTCAACAGGGACAATTTTGAAAGCCGCTCTTCACTGGTTGAATTTCTTGAAAAAGTTTTTATTCTTTTTAAGGTCGAAAACTGCGTTCAACCGAAGCACTAGTTGCAGGTATCGTCAACACTAACTTACACAATTTCAACATTTCAGAGTAGGTCTGATCTAAACTATTTTCTTTTATAAAGATAATCAGTTCGTTGGCGTTATGTTTCTGACTAATATCTTCTGTAGCATAAATAACTTAAAGTTCCAATCGTAACCCAACTATATCAAAAAAAATTTCCGTAGTTATCACTCAATGACTAAGGTGCATTTTGTGGAAACTGTTTATTATTAAATTCATTAAAATTACACAATTCTAAAAATTGTATAGCAATAAAATTTTTAAATCTATTATTTAGTTGCTCAGTGATATTGTCCAAAATTTCGATAAAAAGTCTTCGATATGAAGTTCTACCATCCACTATAAATTCAGTTCGTATTCTTTTTCTTTGCGGCTCTAAACTGTCATTACTAGTTTTCTCCCAGACCTTTTCAGTCATTTCTTTTGTTACAAATCAAATTTTTTAATTCTTCAATTTTCTTTACACAAAATCTAACGTCATTTGATTTAGTTTGCAAAATATTGAATAAATTGTCAGTAAACGGGAATATTTCGGAGAATATATTTAACAAAAAATTAAAATCAGTCTCTTTTCAATGAATCTAAGTAACCTCTGGATCCATTCAAAGTCTCAGTGTCCCAATCATCTTTGTTTTGTAAAATATTTTCAAATAAATCAATTAGAGGCTGTCGATATTCAGATACAGTTTGTACTAGCCTCCCATTGTACTTCCATCGTGTTGGAGCAACTCTGGGTAGTCTCTTCTCGTGTCCATTTTGATGATTTTGAAAAAATAGGCAGCCATTCCACTAATACTTGAAAGAAATACTTTGAAAAGCCATTTTTATCCCACACCTTTTTCATTTGTGAAAAGTACACATAGCCAACAAAACATTTTACACAAATTTTGACAACCCGTTAACCACTGATTAGCACTGTACATTTCAATATTAAAGTACCTATAGCATGATTTAACTTTCGTTTTTAAAAGTTTTAAATCAGGTGTTGGTCTCCCGTTTCTAATAATATCCAGTTTATCTTGAAACGAATATGTTGAAAATCCCTTTTTCAACAAATTGCACACCACACAAACGATAATAATATTTTCTACAGTGCTAGGACCAGCTTCTATATTGAATAAGCAATTCTAAAACTGCTTATACGCGCACTAATGTTCAACGTTTTAAATATCACTTGTCGCCGCATCACAGGTTTAGAAACACCAAAAAAGTTTTTACAAATATAGCACAAAAGCTGAGAATAATACTAGGAAGATTAATATTAAGTATAATATTAAAATCGATATTAAAATGTATAAAACAAGACGCATTACTGCTGTGCTATACGGCTCAGATATCAAGATTATGAAGTGGGGATGGGATGCTTATATCAGTTCTGAGAGTATACTCTCAGTATCAGTTATATCGAAGTCGCGCGAGTTCGTGTTGGCTCGATTAATCGAGTGCGTCTTCGTTACCGTTTTAGCGTGCAACATTATCTCCGCTGTTGAAATGCAGGGCCGTGTCTATTGAAATTGGGTAAAAGTAAATTTCAATGATTAATATATGTGATAAATAATAATTAGGTTCTAATTATGTGTTTGTTTTTTAATAATCCCAAGGGAAGCACTGCTTCCCTTGCTTCCATGGACCGACCGCCCCTGTACCTAATATAAGGAAGTATAGTAATCGTGATTTTTTTTCGACCTCGAAATTTTGATTGATATATGTATAAGTTTTGAACCCTCCTGAATCCATTCTATTTTCCTAATGATGTCTGTCAGTTCGTGTGTGTGTGTATGTGTGTGTGTGAATGTGTGTGTGTGTGTGTGTGGCCGCGATAACTCAAAAAATACTAATGGACGACTTTCCAAATTTGGCAATTAACATTTTTAACAATATTTTAGGTGACACATTAAATTTGGTGAATGTGGTACCACCAGAAGAGACATAATGAATGAAAGAATTAAAAAAATGTTATTGCATTTCTGGACGAATCTCCACGAATTATAATGAAAAAAACATAACTTTATGGAAAAAAATCTGTCTGCATCGCGATAGCAGCCACAGTTTTTGAGATAAAGATTTCAAATTTGGTACACATGTTCTAAAGGTAAAATACAATAATAAATTCGGTGATGAATAAAATTGACCAGCTGTTAAGAGGTCCAGAGGAATCAAACTTTTTTTGTATTTGTCTTTACATAAAAATATATTCTTGATAAAAGATTATAAATCATGTCTACTATATTAAGCCAATAAAATATATTTTCCAAGTAGGTACTTAAATAAAGCTGATGTAAACTGAAATTTTTTACACATTTGAAATGTCTAATTTACTTTAAAAAAATGTCAGTCAATAAGAAATTATAAAAATTATTATTGACAGTATCGAACGACGCTGATAACACAGGCCTACAAAAAAAAATGTTATTTCCTAGCGATCACACCCAACTTTTCCCATGTATTTTAATGCGTTTTTGAGCGTCAATTTTTCTCTCCGACCCCCTATGGGGGAAGTTTTTTGAAAAAAATTTCTATAAAGATTTTTTGGGTCGCTGATCACAAATCTGAAGTCAAAAACAAATTTTGACATAATGACAGCTGTCAACAAGCTGTAAAATTTCATGAAATATGTAAAGTCAATATTTGGAACACATTAAGTTTTTTGGGCTGCTGATCATGAATCAGAAGTCAAAAATGAACTTTGATATATTGACTTTTTACATTTTTTATGAAATTTGACACCTTGTTGACAGCTGTCATTATGTCAAAATTAATTTTTGACTTCTGACTTATGATCAGCAACCCAAAAAACTTAATGATATGCTCCAAATATTGACTTTACATTTTTCATGAGATTTGACAGCTTGTTGATAGCTGTCATTATGTCAAAATTCATTTTTGACTTCAGATTCGTGATCAGCGACCCAAAAAACCGTTATAGAAATTTTTTCAAAAAATTTCCCCCTTGTGGGGGATTATAGAGGGTCGTAGATAAAAATTGATACGCCAAAAAAATTTCTTTTGTCAAATTCGGTTTCAGCGTGTCAAAATACATGGGAAAGTTGGGTATGATCTCTAGGCCAGAACATTTTTTTGTAGGCCTGTGTGATTAATTATTTAAAAATTTTAATGAAACATTTCAAGGTACGCTAGTAAATTTAATTCACGTAAGTGAAGAATTAAATAAAATGATTTTTATTAGATCAGGATGATACATACTGATATATGAAGGGTATGTGCTGGCCACATCAGATAGAGTTTTAAGGATAATTAATTAAAATTTGGCACGTATAATATTTTTAACAGTACCCATGACACTACGTTATTAACTCTTGAAACAATCTACAGAGTCCTAATTTTTTTGGGGTCAGTCTCCCTTTAAGCCCCCCGGTTTTTTTACGACGACACTGACTAAGTTTGACACATGACCAGTGACTCTGGTGGCGTAGACTCCTGACACAGTAATGATGGGTAAATTCCCGGGAATTTACTTTTGGGGAATATTCCATTGAAGTAAATTCCCGGAAATTTACTTTTGGGGAATATTCCGTTGAAATATTCCCAGGAATCTTTCCAAAGTGGGAATTTTGGGGAAATTTTTGTTTTTTATGTTTAAACACAAATATAATGTTTCTGCTTAGAAAATATATATTATAGGATACCATCTTATACGCAACAGAAATACAATAACAATAATAATAAAACAAATAAGGTTTAGTGCCATATCCGAAAAAAAAAAACAATTATGCAGCTACGGAGACGTGTTTCAGAGTTATTGGCCGTCATCAGCGTAGCGTACCTAAGGAATTTGATTTAGGATGGGATAGATTAAGAACATGAACTAAAATAAGGCTAGAAAGTACAGTACACAGTACTCAATTAGTGCCTTCATGCTGATGAGGGGCAATAACTCCCAAACACGTGTCCGTAGTTGCATTTGTTTTTTTTTTTGGGCACTAAACCTTCTTTGTTTTATTTTGAACCCCAATAAATCTATCTTGTTTTGTTTGTAATAATAATAACATTTAACCTTTTACATGTTACATAACTTTGGAACAAAACGTTGGCATAATCTGGAGATGATTAAAATTTAATTTTAATCATCTCCAGATGATGCCAACATATTTTTTGTATTATGTTAACAACAATTAATAAGTGCTTCTAGTATCTATATGGTAGGCAAAAATATTAACCAAATGCAACACACTTATTCTAAACTATCACTTTCAGTAATACTGATCATTTGAGGCCCGCTTCAGATCTTCGTTCTGAAGACTAATGATTTTAGGTGCTCCTAAAGAAAGAAATTTAGAGGATTAATATCGGGCGACTTGGGTGGCCAAGGTTTTGGCCTCGCACGCCCGATCCCATCAGTCGGCATAATTTGATCTAAATACTCACTTGCAACTAAGCTGAAGTGTGCTGGAGGGCGGAGCACCATCATGCATAAACCAAATTGGTTACCATTAAGCGTGGGACGCACAAAATGAGGCACAGTAAGAAAATCCTCAAACATTTACTGAAAGCTGCTCTTGGAAATTGTTTTTAATAATATCGTGTTATCTTCAGCCAACGTGATTGTTGTGAAAATTTAATATTGTGTTACGGGAAAAACATGCTTCATCGGTAAACAACACCTGGGATAAAAACCTTGGATTTATCACTACTTAATTTATTTTGTATCGAAATGCAAAAAGCTACTCTTTGGGGAAAATCCCTCGGCAAAAGAGCTTGTACACGTTGTATGTGATAGGGATAGTTGCTGTTCTCAAAGTTTTCCATAATAATGCATGAGTAATGTTTAAATGAGCCACACTTTGTACTAGTTTCAGGACAGCTTTGTCTATCTGAACTGTGCTTATGGTATTGGGTCTTCCTGCATGAGCAGTAGACCTCTTAAAACTACTCATTTCACAAAGCCGGAAGTGAATATGAATAAAAGTTTGTTTGTTACGCATATGAGATTGAGAATATCGTTCTTGATACATTGGTCTTATTGCACAAGCGTCACGATGAGCCATGTTTGCCATTTCAGAGATTGTGAATTCAATCAATTTAACCAAAAAAAAATTCAATGAACCTGTTACTTGCAATATCAAAGAATTACAAGAGCACATTTTTAACAAGTTTTGACAACTGTCATGTTGTTTAAGTTATTAAATAAATGAATTAATATTGTTTATCACGGACTATTTTATTATTTTTATGAGAATTATCATTCTTATTATTTGACTAACTATGTACCTACTACCAGTGACATTCTAAAGCCAGCAAATGTCAGAAATGCGCATGGACAGTACCAGAGGGCGACACTGCTTTCTTGCTTTTTCTTAATTAATATTACTCATCCAAATTATTTGTCACATTTATTCAAACAAATATAACGTATTGTCATCTAATAAAATGTTAAAGAATAATATCAATGCAGTAAGGATATTTTAGTGTCGCTCCCTCCCGGATAACATTTTGAGTTATAATATTTGGCATATATGCCCAATTAGTCGTGTAATGGTCGAAAAAAATAATTTTTATGACTGTAAGTCGTCTAAGGGTCGTTATAAGGTTATACTCACGACTATCGAAACTCCTTGTCGTATGATACGCATAAGGTGACTAATTAGACGCTAAAAGTGGATGGTCTTGATTGTCATCTACAATACAACCCTTAACATGACTTAAGGAATATAGTTAAAAAAAATAAGATGACTTTATTATGACCTTGTAGAAAGATAGTTGTACAAAGGTCATTAAAAAACGTGATAAGACCTCAATAGGATTTTGAGACAAAACAGTACCTAAAATTGAAGGGAGTTGTAAAAGAGGTTATATTGAGTTTGAATACGACCTCCATACGACCCATAAATGAAAACATTGCATCCAAAAATTAATAACAGTAACAGGGGTTATATTAACATTGAAAACGACCTCGACACGACCCATGAACAGAAATATGGCGCTCCAAAAAGTGGTAGTCGTAACAGAGGTTCAATACGACTTCGATACGATTCATGAATCATTAATAAAAATTGACCAATTTTTTTATGCCAATGTTAGTCTATGAATAAAAATACGAGAATGACATGTCTTACAAAGTTTAAAGATGAGTTCATCCTCACTTTTTTTCAACCCCCTAAGCCCAACCAACCAGTTTTTAGATAAATGTAAGTAGTCAAAATTATAGCCTACGATTCTTTTCTTTTTGGGAAGCCCGGAAACCCAGTTTTTAGATAAATGCCTGCGTATGGTCAAAATTTAAGAATTTCGCTTCATTGCGTTAACCCCTCTCACTTAATTTTTTCCTGTATAGGAGCCTCAGAGCCTCTCCGGTTACAAAAGAATCTAGAAACGGCTCTGATAGCGCATAACCTCAACACACATAATAAAATTTTACACTTTCTGAGTCCAAAATTATTTAACAAATTTGCACCAAATTTCATATTTCTTGAATGTATTATGATCAAGTAGCATTACTGTTAAATGATATCAAGTGTGCTTATCTGTTTTTTTTTTATTACTTTTTTTCACCTTGACAGCGAAACTCTTTCTCCAGTCCAGTCTATTATTAGCTTTCGAGTTGTGTACACGTTAAGTCACTTGGGTGTATTGCATATTGTTTTTGTGTTTTTATTTTATTTGTTGTACTGTATCGTTGATACTAATTTAATAATAAAGCAGCATGGCAGACGTACGCAGGGGTAGAAAACGGCCATTTGTTGACAAAGTGAATAAATTCATAGGTGAATTCCCGGATTTATTCTATAATGATGCTAAAATAATTTGTAAAGTGTGCGAGAAAGATTTGATGTGCTGGGATAAGCGTGATTGTGGACTTCACGTAAATAGTGTACACCATAAAAATAAAAAAAAGCTAATTGCCTGTGATATTCCGCTGCACATACTCGAAAAACAACCATTTCGAGAGTTCTGGAATAAATACAATGCCCAGGTGAAGTTACCAAGTCGCACAACGTTATGTAACTATCTACCAAGTGTACACGTGGACATGGTAAATAAGATGAAATGTGAATTAAAAAATACACGGCTGTGGTTATCTGTTGATAAGACAACAGATTGCAAAAAAAAATTATATTTTAAATGTTATAGTACGAGTACTGGACCCTCCTAAACCGACAGTTTCACTATTACTAGCTAGCAAAAGACTAAGTCAGTGTACTAGCGAAACAATTACCAGGGTGGTGCTGGAGACGTTAGAAAAATTTGAACTGTCAAAAAGTCAAGTGTTGATGTTTGTGACTGATGGCGCCGTGACAATGCGTTCGGTAGGCCGTTCTTTGCAAGAACAAGGTTGTACGTTTATACATGTTACGTGTAAAGTGCTTGCTTTACATCTTGTGGTAGAAACTATTCGAATAGGTTTTCCAGAGGTGGATGCATTAATAGCAAGTACAAAAAAAGTGTTTTTTAAATCTCCTAAACGTCTCCGTGCATTTCATAGCGTGTCCCGGTATTCCTGAACTACCACAGCCTATTCTTACACGTTGGGGAACATAGTTGCAGGCAGCTTTTGATTATGCTGAATATTTCCAACAAATAAAGGCTGTGATACTACAATTCAATCCAGATGAGGCTGCAGCTATTAAGGAAAGCCCAGACAAAATTCGAAGATATTTCCGTTGAAACAGGTTTAAAAAATATCGCGAAGAACTATAAACCATTACATGAAAGCATAAAAAAATTAGAAAAGTGCGTTGTCGTTAATGGAGTCACTACAAATAGTGGACGAAGTAAATCTACTGCTACACGCTATAGTTCGCAAGTGTGTTAAATAAAGACACCGGTTTTACCAAATTAAGACAAATATGTGATGGTGCAGCCCCAGATCCGTTAAGTGCGTTCAAAGACTATTTTACGTATGCGTGTATTACATCATTAGATGTCGAACGGTCGTTTTCAAAATACAAGAATATATTTTCACCAAAGCGAACATCACTCATGGAGACAACCATAGAAACATACCTGATGCTGCAAAATGGCTACACATCTTCTCCAGTTTGTGATAAGCAAGCTAGTTCATCAAGCTAGTTAAGAGGGTAAGTTTTACATACATTGTTATAAATTGTAACAGTTTATTGTTTCTCGTATTAGTTAATTTCGCACACACCACTGTCGCACGGAACATTTTTGACAACCGTAGCTATCTCGGTTATTATTAGATAGAAAAACGGTTAAATGGGGACTTTCTGGAAGAATTTTATGACCGTTTCGATGCCGTTTTTCTAGCTCTGTCCGTTTTCCAGACATTTTCAAAAAACTGTAAAGTTGCATTTTAAAAAACTTCCCGTATCTGCCTAATTTGATGACTGCTGGTATTTTTAATAAGTACATTGGACACTTTTTTAAGGTGCTTTCGTTGACGTTATCAAAAAATTTCTAACGTCATTTGTTTTAGAGTTAATGCCACTAACTTTGTTTTTTCTTAAAGGCGCCATATTGAATTTTTTGTTAGTTGAATAGTACTCTTAATTTCCTTTTCAACGATGTATTACAATATCAGGAAAAAATTAGTTACTGGTGTAAAATATAAAAAAATTAGTTTTCTGAGTAGGACATGAAGATAATTTATTTTAAAATAATTCGATTTTATTAGCTTCAACTTAAAATTTCAACAAATTAATTAAAAATTTTAAAATAATGTTCAATGTGTCGTCCTTGTTCATCAGTACACTTTTGACATCGCTTTAATATTGAACTACACGCTCTCCTTAAAGTATTTCTGTTAACAGCTGCCAAAGTATTTCTTACACGTTCTTCTAAAATTTGAATCTTTTCTGGTGGTCAAATGCATAAACTGCGAGCATAGTGAGAAATGAAAATAAAATTTCAAACCGGTGTAAATTTATAGAAAATCAATATTTTTTGATGAAATTTGAAATCTGTCGTTATATATTCCACCTAATTCTGGAAAAAAAAGTTTCGCAAATATTTTACAAATCGTTTAAAAAATAACCTTGGAGACACAATTTTTCCAACCTTTTTTTTGCAAATTTCAATCGCAATTTTTTTTTCTGCAAAACTTCTTCATTTAGTCTTGATAGTTACGCCAAAATTTCACCAGCCGCCGCTGCTGAATTGTTTGAGGATGTATCGGATACGACAAGAAACCAGTTGTGGTTCATGCACGATGGCGCCTCACCACACTTTAGTCCGATCGTAAAAACCCATCTAAATAAGGTGTATGAGCATTGATGAATTGAAAGATGTGGACTACAACCTGGTTCAATAGTAGATTTTCTCGAAAACGATGCATCTTAGTCATGTACTACAAAAATGCCTTTTTGTTAATTTTTCAAAAATACCACATAAATTTATTTCAAATATTAAGTCCACTAGGCACACTTAAATCCCCTAGGCATCTTTACCTATCCACCCTCTAATCAATTATGTTGAATTATATCGAAGAAATTCAAAAAACCGTTTTCTGTTAAAACAGAGAAATGTTCATTTTCTGATAAGACGTTCTCTCGGAAACGAACCATTATCGAACACATGTTCATTGGAACTTTTTGTCTAATTTTGACGTAAAGAATATGCGAGAGAATGCTCCTTGTGTCGAGCATTTTTGGAACACCCTGTACAGAGACAATAATGTATTGTAATAACCATGGGTTGTATTACCATGGTTATATTACATAAAATGGGAATGGTGTACACTTTCTTGGTCATAGAGGTAATATTCTTGGTAATATTACTAATTGTAATCCCATTGATCTGTACACTACGGACTGGAAAATCATTATTAGCAAAGTAAATAGGTGCGTTTGCGGAAATACATTATAGTAAAAATGCTTAAGAACATTACTAATAGAAATTAAATATTTGAATTAACTACCCTAGGATGAACACAACAGGACAATCTCCTTGATATTTCCATGCAGTTCCATGCAATTCTGGGAGAAGCAGAATATTTCCAAACTAATATTTTTTTCAAATATAAATTTCTACTTAGGTATATCTCAATTCTCAATGTTGTTTATAATTCATTTATTAATTTTCAGTATAAAAAAATTGCATTTCCTTTCCACAAACATGTAACGTTGTAGTCCGGATAGTCTACTCCACGTATGCATGTTTCCCGGTCTCTCATCCTGCTTGCTCGGATGAATGGAAGCTAGAGGCCAGCCAGCATCCATTTCAATACATTGTTTTTATGTGATGAGTGACCTTGAATTATTGGCGCGTATCTCAGCAAACATTTTGGATCTGTCAGTTAGGGTAGCTAGCTTCCGAAACCCCATATCTTTCTAGCGCATGTACACTTCAGTTGAGCGTTGATTCCCTGTCTCACAAAAGAATGACCAGTTATAGAACAAGAACAGTGGCAATTTGTGGTTTCGTAGGAGAACATAAACATACATAAAATATTAAACAGGTGGTCGAAAAAGGGTACTCTTGTTGTCCAGACGTGGTGGATTATTTGTTGTTAAATGGAAGTTCTCTTAGTTATAATCAAAAGGTGAGAATTAAAAAAATTGTCAGACTTACACCGTCATCAACGACATCAACAGTTAGAAATAAATTATATTGTTGGAAATGTTTGTTATTTACTAATGATCAATCCTCAATTGGGGCAGAGCCTGGTTTAATAATTTGCAAAATTTGTCACGAGGTTTAGAAAGGCATGAAAAATCCCAGGAGCATATTTTATCTTGCATTAAATTCGAAATGTTGGGTAAACAAAATATTGTAAATTTTTTGGATTCTCCGCAAAAAAAAGAAATAGAAAATTTTAATAAAAAAGTCCGTGAAAATAGGAAATATTAAAGAGATTAATAATTGATGCCGTTATATAATAATAATAATAATAATAATTTATTGATCCAGAGAACTTACATAGTTATAGGATAAGTCAATTGAAAATAGACAATATCAGCAATACATTACGTTACATTACACAGTACATTATAAAAGAGAGAAAAAAAAAAGGGTAAAAAATCATTTATATATGTATAACAGATTCACAACGAATTAAAATTACAATTTAAAAATATCAAGATATGAGTGCAAAAATGCTTGTTATAATGCAAAATCGTGCAGCAAAAACTCTTCCTCACTATAAAAGCAATGTGTTAATAGCAGTTTTTTTATTTTTACCTTAAATTTACTTGCAGACAAGTTTTTATATTCATCAGGTAATTTGTTATAAAATATAATGCCTTTATATTTTGGGCACTTTTCAAATTTTGAGGTTCTATGTCTTGGAATTTCAAGAGTATTTATGTTTCTTGTATCATATGGATGATTGTCACCCAATCTTTTATAGTTTTTAATGTTTTTCTGTGAATTTATTAATATTTGTGATAAATATATATGCATGGAAGTGGAAGTATATTGTATTGTTTAAATAAAGGTTTACATGTTGTTCTACTGTTTACATTGGCAAGAATTCTTATTGCCCGCTTCTGCATTATAAAAACACGATGAGCTGTAGTTTCTGAGCCCCAGCATATTAGACAATATGAAATTATTGAGTGTATCTGCGCAAAATAGAAGGTTTTAAGTATAAAAATATTGACAAAAGCCTTTAAGTGTCTTAGGGTAAAACGAGATTTTGTTGCAAACATTGTCTATGTGGTGATTCCAGGTTAGAGTAGCATCAATTTCTACCCCCAAGAATTTATATGTTAATTTTTGTTCCAAACTTTTGCTATTATATTTTATTAAACTACTATGATCGTATACTGTGTGATTTACAGAGAATTTTATAAAAACAGTTTTTTCCTGGTTTAAAAGTAGTTTGTTGCCTGACAACCAAGTATTGGACGAGTCAATTGCGGCACATATTTGAATTCGTAAGTTTTCCTCATTCGGAGATCTACCTAAGAGACTGGCGTCATCAGCAAACATCACAAGTTCAGCAGTTTTCATAAAATTTGGAAAATCGTTTATGTATATAATAAAAAGTAAGGGTCCTAGGACCGATCCTTGTAGAACACCTATATTACAGTTAAGTGTTGTAGATTTTACATTATTGACTTCTACATCTATATTCATCTTCTCAAGAAAATTATTTTCGAGAATATGCCGAAAAACGCGATTCGTATAATAAAGGAAGTTTCAAGGAACTAATAGATTTTTTAAAAAGGTGCGATCCAAAATTAGAGAACTTTTTGAATAACGCCATTTTCTGGAACGTCTAAATCAATTCAAAATGACCTAACTGGGAGTGTTAGCTCCATTATTAAAGGCAAAATTTATGAAGAACTACATAATTGCGAATTTTTCTCGCGGCAAATTGATGGAACGACGGGCATTACTTGTAAATATCTACTTTCCGTAATTTTTAGATACGTAATGCACGGTGAAGTTGTTGAAATATTTGTTGTTTTTTTATGTGAGTAATGGAAGAAATGACAGTTTATTTAAATTAACCTATGACGGCGCTGCGATTATGTCAGAACATCTTAATGGACACCAAACTAAAATAAAAGATATTGCTCCTCAAGTTTACTTCACTCACTGTTACGCACACAAATTAAATTTGGTTTTGAGTAAAGCCTGTAACGAAATTAAAGAAGTTGGAATATTTTTTCAAATATTACTGGTTTTCCGTCATTTTTTTCAAAATTTATTAAAAGATCTAATATTTTAAATAGAATTATGGAACATGGAATTCCGAGTAATGCTTCCACTGGTTGAAATTTTTCATCTAGAGTTGTTTTCACTGTTGACACATACAGGAAAAAAAACTTAATGACGTTCTTAATTTTATTTCGGAAAGTGAGGACTTTTTAAATGACGATCAGACTTTAAGAGCAGCTTACGGATTAAAATCTTTATTGTTGGATAAAAACTTATTTTTTCTAAAGGTTTTTAAAATTATTTTTGAGCAAACTGATGTTGTTTTCCAAATTATACAGAATAAATTAACTAATAAAACATATTCTAAAAAAGACTTAGGTAATTCACTTTTATATCTAAATTCAGAGAATATCGCATTAACAAAATACATTTCTATACTTTATATAACATTTTTTTTTTTAATATTGAAGAATTAAACGATGAGCCGCAGTTAAAATGAAAAAAAGGAAGACAACATATAACTTTGACAGGACAGACATACATTATAAACAAATTTGTAAATAAATTTTGGACACCATGGCAGTTCAAATTTACATTAGATTTTCCAACTTAAATACTTTGCAATGTTTCGATTTAGTAAATTCTAATAATTTTATAATGTTTTCTAAATCATTTTTTAACAGTCTAATAGACAAATTAATGGACCAGTATCCTTTTTAACACGCTTTATTAACACGCTTTATTACGCTTTATATTAGCTTCACCTGTATGTATCTATGTATGTATCTATCTATGTAACGGAATCTTTCAACGTAATGTTCACCAACCTCAAGACGTCTGATTAAATTGAAAATTTGCACACGTATTAAGGATCGATGACAATACAATAATTTGAATGCGTATCGACGCATTTCTCTTAAAAAAAAAATTTCTAAGCAGATGTCAAAGTTGTATGATCGGCGCATTCGCCAAAATATCGCATCCATGATAAGTTGGCAGAAAGTTAACTGCTAATTGAATACCGTAACTCATACTATACTTGAAACACAAGATGAACTAGTTACCAATTTACGATAAGAATGCTTTTTTTTGAAAGCATTTAATTCTTTCGTTTTATCAAAATAGACAGCAATTCAACAATAGCAATACAATAATTTGAAAAAAGAATATAAAAAAAAAATTCCGAAATAAATTCAAATCAATAAATTTTGAGAAAAATTTTAATTTAAAAAATTCGACAAAAATTCTTGAAGACTATTATATTTGTTTTCGTTTCATGACTAAAAAATAAAAAAATAAATTATAGTTAAAAAAAAACTAAAAAAACACGCTTTAATAGCAAACCGAACTAAAAAAGTAAAAAATAAGAACGAAGTGATTGACAAAAAAATTCATCTTATTGTAAAAAGCGTGTGGTGTTTTTTACTATATTTTTATGATAACTCTACTTTTATTAATAGCTACCAATAAATTTGTATAACAATTTATATCAATCACCCCAATAAAATGAATTTTTTTGTAATTACTTCATTCTTATTTTTTACTTTTTAGTTCGGTTTGCTATTAAAGCGTGTTCTTTTTAGTTTTTTTAAACTATAATTTATTTTTAACATTATTTCGTTAAGAAATGAACTATGTGTGCTGTATTCTGACCAGCAACTATTAGCAAATTCAAAATCACCTCAAGAAATGCTTACTTTTATATATAATAATAATTTAAAAAGCTGTCTCTCCGAACTGTACAAACTTTTATCTTTAGTGTTAACAATTCCGGTAACATCAGCTTCTGTAGAACGAACGTTTTCAGTACACAAACACATAGAAACATTTACTAGAATCACAATAACTCAAGACCGCCTTTCAAATATAAAACACTTTTTTCAATAGAAAAACGTTTGAGTTGTAGAAAAATGATTAATTTTCATTTTATGAAGAAGTAATCAACCATTTTCCTAGTTCTGAAAATCGCAGGTTACCACTGATTTATAAAAATATTTAAACTTTGCACCGAAGATTAATATAGTTAGTTATTATTTTAGAAGAAATATTTATTTACGTCATTTATTTTTTAGAAAATATTTAATAACTACTTTTTCAAAACTATTTTAATTTTTATTAAAAGTAATAATTTTACACTCCGGCAGTGATAATGAATACAATTTTTTGTTTGTAGAAAAACACTTTTATTTTCAATTTTTTTTCAAAACTATTTTGATTTTTATTAGAAGTTATAATTTAATTATAAGTGGGATAGTAGGTCTACTCTGGCGAACAACCCACGACAAAAAAATGTAACGCGCCGTTGTACTACCTCAAGAGTGGTGGGGAAATGTGCAAATTGTAATCATATTGAAATTTAGTTGCCTTTTAAATTTTAAGCCTCCTCTGCGGAAAATATCACGAGCCACCACTGCCATGCAGTCTATATATTTTGCAAACTGTGCGACTACAAATACATATATTTGTTCTGAATGGAAAAAATAACAATATCCATAGTACTATTATTAACAGAGAAATGGATACTTACACTTTCCGTAGCTGTCACCGTATTGTAATCCAATTTAGCGAAGATTATCTTTATCCTTGGTAAAATAAACACACACAAAACTCACACAACCTGAAGAACAATGAATGAAACGGAGCTCGTTGATCTTCAACCAACAAGAAATTAATGAGATACCAATAGCAAACGAAACGGGCGTAATAAAAACACCAGTTCAGTTATAAATATTTATGCCAAAACAGTACGAGTTAAAACGCTTGTATCCACATCCTGCCAGGCTCGAAACTAAACTGTGAAACGTGAAACAAACAACGCTCTGACAAACAACAAATGCCGTCAAGACCGGCGGTATAGTGTGCATGTGTGCAATGGTCTGGTAGGTACCATTTGCCGGTGCCTTGGGCAAACCCTCTTCCTTCCAATCGGCAGTCAGCTACCTATACAGATGGGTTCTTTTGTCTGGGTTATGCCGTTTGCACCACGGTAGTGAAGCATTCAGGAAATAAATATTTGTTCTGCTCTACTTGTAATTTATCTTCCAAAACCATAAACAGAGCTTGTAAAAATAAAATTCAACACACGAGATAACGGACGGCATGCCACAGAGTATTGTAGACACGCAAGGGAGAATCCAGTAGAATTTCATTTAAATTGGGACATTGAAAAGTAGCAAAAGTAAGTACTTTATTAATTATTGTATAGTTTATTTCAACCCTGTTTGCAACATAAAAAACGTCGGCTTCTTTGATAGCGGTAAAGGGATCAAAGAAGCCGTCGTTTTTTATATTGTAAATATGTTTGAAATAAACTATAAAGATCACTTGCCTGGAAGAATTACTTAAAAAATCTAATTTCAATTACTGAATACGCTAATCAACGTTTCGATCATTGTTTTCAGAACCGTAACTAGGGGTGGATGACCGGGGCGTCCGCCCTGGACACATCTATAGGGGCACAGATTTAACGGCAAATGGTGGCTGCCGTTTGATTACGATTTGTTTTTTTATCTTATTTTTTACATGTGTACGTATTTTATTATTTACCACTATTGTTGATAAGCCTTATATAAGTTGAATCTCCCACATCTTAATTCGTTTCCATACAAAAAAAAAATTCGTAGTGTTGTTAATTCATAACGATATAAGGAATGGGTAATATTTTACCTACCCATTATACAGGGTGAGTTTTAAATGCGTAGTTATATTTTAACCCTCAATATATTTCGTCGCGTACAATTGATTAGCAGTCAAAAAATTTTTTTGAACAAAAAAAAATTTTTAATTTCTGATAATTTTTTCGTCCCCCAGCCACTGATATTTTGATAGTCACTGGATAAATTTGTAAACGCCGTTCACAGATATGACGTAACTGAAGGCAGTGTTGCTACTGCCAGAGTTCATCACAATTATCCTATAATTTGCATGCATGGCATGAATTGCCAATTTTGAATTTTTAAAAAAATTATTACCTTTTTTGTCACCGACATTTTGTGAGACGATATTAGACTTATTTAATATCAGTGTAGACGCCGCACCAAAACAAATTTAATAGTTTATAAAACATTGAGCACTTTTTAAGAAAGCGTGATATCTGTACACAATGGCCGAAAATAAGAAATAAACTTCAATGCGGCCAAGGCGCGATTGATTAGTCCTTTGTGGAAAGCGACACTTGTCACTTGTAGGTTGCTCTTAAAATAAAAGGTGTTAAAAGTATCTGTTTATCTATTTTTCCTTGTAAAATTAGGTAATCCTGACACTTTTTTTATTAATAAACAGAACCTGTAAGCATCAAATATTAAAAATATGCAATACTTTTTCTGTGCATTTTAAATTATTATTATGTCTCTAATTTATAGTTTAAGTTTAATATAGTTCATTGCTAAAAATGAATCAAAGTTGAAAATAATCATTTTAAAAAGACGCATTTACTTTAAATGAACGAAAAAGCAGATTTGTTTACTTACCTAATACAACAGTTACTACATAAACATATCATATGTGCTTGAGGTTTGGATAGCATTCCATAGCCGTTTTGTTTGTCTAGCATTTTCATCTACTTGAAAATATGCCTTCAGCATATCCAGCATTAAAATAATAAAATTAATCGCTATGGTTAATCACTAATTTTCACAAAATGAACCACCAAAGGAACAAATTGTAAATAATAAATTTCGGTAACATAGTAACTCAAAACGAATCACAAATTTAATCACAAAAAACTATAAATAACGGTATTAAACACATTTTTGTAAATTCTAATGCAAACAGGTACGCGAACACTCGCGAACTATTAATAACATTGGTTTTTACATGGGGTGTAGTGTTGCCAGATGTATGAGATTTTAACATAGGTTATAAATTTCATTATAAATAAATCATGATGCTTTTCAAAAAAATTTCTATTGACCTAACTGACGGTTAATTTAGCTAACTGAGCATTGAAAAAACGGGTCTTACCATCGCTACAGAAACAACAGAAAACAGCAAAAGACTATTATTTATTTGGGCTTGCACAACTAGCGCTGTTTACGCGAGGTTCCGATTTATAAAGATCTATAAAATTTAATTCAGTTTACTCTTTTTTAATGGAGGCACTGACCGAGGTCGGGGTTGACGACCTAAATTTAACTTTTTTTATCAACTTTTGCTAATATTGGCGTAAAATGGTAGAAATTTTTAAATAATAGTTTTATTACTTAAAAAAAAGTGCAGGTACACAAGGAAAATAATGGTATAAATACCATGTAAATGGTATGTCTGGCAACAATGATTAGGTGCGTGGTTAGATGTGTGAAGATCATAGGTTACATATGCGACGCTAATATCGCAGTTCACATGATGGCGTGGTTGAATTTTTATCATGTAATGGCCTGTCCCGAATAACGTGCTGTTTTCTCAAGAAAAAATTGATCTTTTTTTATAAAAAATGACGTATACTATCCTCCTAACTGTCCAGAGTATTATGGAGGTATAAAATGCAAACTGTTGGGTATGACCAGTGTAAAAAGTGACAGAAGTGTGTGAAAATACTGCAAATTATTTTCCATCACCTGATATTGTGTTGCACCTTCAGTGTTTTACTATTAGAGGCCAATTAAAATAGTAGAGAGCTGATTTATTCCTTGAACACCTACACATTTCAAATTATTGTAATAGCAGAGGGTAAAAACCTACTTCTTAAAAATAATAATCCTTTTATAAACTTTGAAAAAATGAGACGGGGACATTAAATTCCTCTCGAGATTCCCTAAAAAGTTTACTGTTCATCGGAAAATTTAGTTTTAGTTTTACATTCCATATGAAACGCTTAAAAATAAATGTTGATTGGTGCAAGAAAAAGTCAAAATTGTACATTTCTCACATTGAAAGGTATTTCAAAATGTTTAAAAATTATTTCAAGTTGAGCAATTAATCGTTTAAGTAGCTAATTATTTCATCCAATGTTATTATAAATTCGGGAATGAACTTAATGCTAGGGCTCGGTTTTTCAATCGTGGGTTAGCTAAACTCACACTTTTAGAATTCGAATTTTTTCAATTTTACATTTGTTTTGGAAGTGGTTATCGCAACATATATTTTATGCCAAAGTAACTTTTAGTTGAAGTGGTTTGTATTAGAATCTCATCGATTTTTGTGAAAATATAATGCTAGGTAACCTTCAACTTATGTTAACTCGATTGTAAAATCGCGCCTAGGTGAGAGAATTGCATAAGATATGTGACAACGTTGCTTCAGTCCATTACATCATTTTTGCTAAGATATAGAATGTGTCCAGTAACCAGCAGTTCCAAAACAATTTCATCATATTTTTTTGAAAGTCGATAACTCACGTGGGAATTAAAAAAAATGTGTCAGAGGGTTTCTACAGATGTCAAGAATCGGTGGTTTAATATAACTACACACTTAAGACTCACCATGTATAGTGGAAAATATTAATTTTTTGCTTAATGACTAGTGGTCAAATATTAATACTCACTGAGATACAGGGTGTTAAAGTGATAAAAATAATTCAGTAATGTTGTTATATTTCAGTTATTTCTTCATACATAAACATAAAAGTCGGTACAATTAGGTTTTTTTGACGTGAGAAAATCGAATAAGCTATCATTTTTTGTGTATCGCATAGAGGGAGCTAAATTTAAAAATACTCATTCTTTCTCACCCTTGGTATTAAAAGTTATTTTTGTTAAAATGACGACAAATTATGTATGAGGATCACTGCAAAAAAAGTAAGAAAAAAATTATGGGTGCGCAGGATTTTCTAAAATGTATGTAAATATCTCGATAAGGGTGCATTTTATGAAGATAAAACAAGTATCCCTTTTTTGTTTAAAAATAATGGTTTAATAAAACATTTACAATGAGATTATAAATGAACGAAGTATGACGGATTCTGTTAAACCAAAATAGCTTACGTAGCGCCCTCTATTCGATACACCAAAAATGATAGTTTATTCGATTTTCTCACGTCAAAAAACCTAGTTGTACCGACTTTTATGTTTATGTGTGAAAAAATAACTGAAATATAACAACATCACTGAATTATTTTTATAACTTTAACACCCTATATCACTTAAGTATTAATATTTGACCATCAGTTACTAAGCAAAAAATTAATATTTTCCACTATATAAGCGGCAGGTAAAATATTACCCATTCCATGAATCACCCTGTATATACGGTAAGTATAACATATTTTTATTTATAAAACATGCAATTGATACTTTGATAAAAAAAATGTAAAACAATAAACTGATGAACTTTCAGTTCGTATGACGTTTGTACGCGATGCTACTGATACATTGTGCCAATAAACAAATTTTAAATGATATTTTACACAAGTTGTTGGCTGTTAAGGTAGAAATTATTTCTTCAATAAAAAAACAGAAAAAACTTATTTCCTATTTTTATTACTAGAGGACTTCCAGCCAAGTATATGACCAATTTGTCCTACGTTTCGTCCGAGTTTTCGGACTTTTTCAAGGTTAAAAGCTAAAAATAATTAAAAATAATGGTTTTACATAAGTCGTAAATTAGATTAGTGACAGAATGCATATCTAAAAAAAGTGTTTTCTTACCTAATATAAATTTCCTATTTTAATTTCACTGTATGGGTGGGTTTTATTTTGTTTTTCATCATTTTTTTTTATTTGATGGGTATGTGATGTACGTGTAGTTCGACGAGTTAGGCAGAGAATGGTCAGTACTTGGTGTGGTCGTTGATGTGTTTCTTTTTAAGAGTAGGTAATTATAACAGCTGAAGTATATTTATGGTCCGAGTGACAGAGTTATTGTAAACATTCACATGATATTGGATAGGAGTTGAGAAGAGGTTTTGCAGTTAGCACATATACAGGATGTTTAAAAAAAATTGTTACTATTGAATAAGATTGCGATATATGCTACTTAGATTTTCTATATCTGTTTGATAATTTACTGTTTTTTTGTTGTTTTGTATTTCGGCCATTTCCAAAAACATGCGTTTTTTGGTATTTCTTTCTTTATGCAGTATGGTTGTATCCGGAAAGTTAAAACTGTGTGAATTATTTATGGCGTGTTCTGTTAATGCTGTGCTACATGAATAATTAGGAGTTGTTATGGAATTTCTAATTGACAATTTATGTTGATTTATACGTTTATTTAAATATTGTTGGGTTTGTCCAATGTAACACCTATCGCAATCTGAGCAATCAATTTTATAAATAACATGGGTTTGATTTAATTTCTCTATTGGATCTTTTAGTTTTGAATATAATTTATTTTTTATGCTATTATCATTTCTGTATGCTAATTGTATGTTATATTTACCTAATTCTTTCTGAACTTTTTCTGATACTTGTGGTATGTATGGTGCCGATATGTATATTTTGTCTTTATTTGGATTGTTTTGATTTCTGTCCTGGTTGGTGTTGTTAAATATGGGTCCAAAGCAGTTAGGTTGTAAATCTATGTCAACTTGATTTTTACGTAGGACAAATTGGTCATATACTTGGCTGGAAGTCCTCTAGTAATAAAAATAGGAAATAAGTTTTTCTGTTTTTTATTGAAGAAATAACAAATTTTAAATAACAAAAAAAATTGGTTTTTTTTATTTCGTGTAAGAAAACCATTATACCATTGAATTTTGAAAGAGCAAATGAAAGATATTACATACATTGCATATGATAATTTATCAGGAAAAAAATAAATAATTTTTAATGTATAAAGTTGTGGTGCAAATGTCACATTCCGCGGTGGCTCCTTATATCCGCTTAATTCATTCCCAGGTTGAGACTGGCAGTTGTGTGAAACGTTTCAAGGTTTAAAATTGAACCTTGCTCAAAATACTACTCATTCATAACAACCAGCAATCTTCGTAGTTTGTATCTACCTTGTATATACCATATAATATAATAAACTAGTAAGCAGAGTAGCTGTAATAAGTACTCGTAATATCGTATCATTTTTGGTGTAGGTATATTATTTATGTTGTCCATAAATGGTGTAGAATGTAGATATTTGATATTTGTTAAGAAAAAAAAAGTTGCTTATAGAGTCGAAATCAAAAAATCCAAACATTTAGTCAAGCGTAGATTTTTGAAGGGGGGTAATTACTGATACAATGGCCTGTCAATGAATAATTTTGAAATGTGTAAGTGTCGATACTGTTTTTGATTAATACTGATTAAATATAAATAAGCTTTTTAAAATAATATCATTTAAACATATATCACTAATTAACTTCAAAATATGAATCAGTTACCAACATATATTCGATATTTCAGAATTGTTCTGAATAAATAACTCGGTTCAAATTGTTTCTTTTCCAGCCAAATTATTTTCACATAATATTCTTTTACTGCACGACTGTCTCACAAACAAAGCAGCAATATTTTGTAAAGGCCTCTCGAAGCCCTACTAAAATGGCTATTACTTTTAAATCCCCACATATTCGCCATTTGTATTTGTTGTAATTAATTTTATTTAAAATTGTGCTCATACTGTCATAATCCTCTTTCATTGTTACTGAATGGGTAATTGGTATAGATTGTTTTAAATTTCTATTACGTAGTAATACAGCTTTTAAACTGTATTTGGAGAAATCTTTGAATAAGCGCCACTCAGAAGGGCAATGCTCGATATTAAGTTCCTGCATTAAACCATCAATATTGTTACGCCACTAGACTACTCTGTAGACCGGTTATTTGAGACTGGAATTATACGAGAACGGCCGGGAATACTCTGGAATGTTCTAGACCGTGTGAATGGATGTATGAATAAGACGCACGGTGGGCTGAGAGTCAGTCTGAAATCGAACGTGAACGAGTAAAGAAAAAATAAGTGTTCAATTGTGGTTATAGTTAAGACATTAATTAATCTATTGTTGTTAATTGCTAATTAGTAAATAAAGTAGTGAGTAACTGTTACCTGGACTTTCAATCAACGAATTTACGAGTATAGGTGTTTGTAGGGATAGCAAACACGTAACAGTTTGGTATCGGAAGTGGACTGGAAGATAAATTTCTGGAATATTCGAAAAGATGTGTTTTTCTCAGGAATTAGTGGTGACATAAGAATTAAACTACTGGACAGTGTTTGAGGACTATTTCTGGACCAAATAGTTACTTTAAAGCGGATTTTCGGGAAGTTTCTAGAATATTCGATTTAGAAATTACTGTAAATACGCGAGTGTCGCTTGTAATAACGTGTTGTGGACTGAGAAAAAGTACTATTAGTGCAATTTCGGTAAAATTCTAGAACATTCTATTTTGGAACTATAGGAGATATCTGATTTGTGTCGACGGGAACGTGTTATAGACTTATAGTGATTTTTCGTGAAACTTCTAGATACTCGAAAGTTCTCGAACATTCCATTGCACAATTAGTGGAGATAAGTGAATTTTGTTAACACAAAAGCAACATAAACTCTAAATAAGACTTTATAGTGCTGTTTCGAGATTTTTCTGGAACATTCTAATTTTAAAATAGACGTAATAGATATATTTTATGGACATTATAGCGTCGTCAACTTTATTTTGAACTGATTTACGTGTCGTGAGTTAATGTCAATAACAAGAAGTATGGCGGAGAAACAAACACAGGACTTGCTAGCAGCGTTGTTAGAACGGATGACCGATCAAGAAAGGATACGAAAAGAAGACAAAGAAGAACAAGAGAGAAAAAAAAGATTACTTAAGAAAATTGATGGAAGGCCTGGAAATAAGACAAAAGGGGGAAAAGGAAGAACAAGAGAGAATACGACAGGAAGAAAAAGAAGAGCAAAGAAAGGAACGCCAGGAAGAATTAAGACAAATTATGTAGGGACAGCATCAAGTCACTGAACAATTGAAGGAAGATATACTGGCTGAAGTCATGGAAGTTAAAGAAGAAGTCAGTGAATTTAGAGGAAAGTTTGAAGGAGAAATAACTAAAGTTAAGGAAAAAGTAGCCCGACTCAAACAACAATTAAGTGAGAAGGGTGGCCAGTTAGTACTGTCGTCTGGTGCTAGGTTACAACCACCTTCCTTCGATAGTCAAAGTTCATGGTCAACTTATAAGAAACAATTTGAGGCAGTTGCGCGTTCAAATAACTGGAACGATGAGGAAAATGCAACAGCATTGGTATTAGCACTAAGGGGCCAAGCATTAGACCTGCTCCAAACAATTCCTGCCGTACAGCAACAAAACTTTAGCATTTTGGAGGCAGCGTTAGAACTAAGATATGTCGACCAACATCGCGCCCAAGTATATCAGGCCCAACTCAAATCACGCAGACAACGAGGTGGAGAAAGCCTCCAGGAGTTTAAGGCTGCGGTAGAAATATTAGCCCATCTAGCTTATCCTGATGCACCAATGGAACTTCAACAATAGTTAGAAGTTGGTACATTTATTGATGAAGTAAGGGACCAGGAAGTTAGGCGAATTCTTAAGTTGGCCAGGCATAAGCGAAGTAGTGAGGCTTTAGTACATGCACTGAAGATTGAGGCTGCCTATAAGGATACCACACAATCAAATCAGAGAGTACGAGCCGTGAGTGTGGAGGAAGACAAGCCAGACAACAGAACACAAAACCTGATATCTGATCTACACAAGATGATGACCCAATTACTGACAAAATCGAACTCCCAGCAGAGACAATACCAACAACAAAGTAGTGGGAGGCCGAATGGAGGCATCCGTTGTTATAAGTCTGACAAATTGGGCTATATGAGCTCAACATTCAAGATGTAATGTCCGAAGTACAAAAGACCATGCAACTACTGATAAACTCGAATCTCCAGCCGAGACAAAACCAACAGCAAAGTAGTGGGAGACAGTGGAGGAGGCATGCGCTGTTATAAGTGTGTCAGAGTGGGCCATATTCAGAGTAACTGTCGTCAGCGCAGCCCTGAGAAGGTACATGTAGTAATGGAGAAGCCGCAGGAAAACTGGGGAGCTGGTACTTCACGGAATATGGCAGATAGCCTTTCCAAAAGACCGTGTCAGAAAGACTGCAAAATGTACAAATAATGAATACCGTTAAGATTGAAATTCTGGATTATTGGACAAAACAGTCGTTAAGGGAAGCGCAGTTAAACGATTACGAAACTGGTCTTATTTTGAAATGGAAAGAAAGAAGAACCCGACCCGATTAGAAGGACATTTCAAATAAACCAGTGGGGCTGGGGGCTTTATGGGTACAATGATGGGACTCCCTTATAGCAGAGGATGGACTGTTGAAGAGAGTGTGGGAAAGTCCAGATGGAAGGAAAGTTACTTTGAAATTGTTAATCCCCAGATGTCACGTAGCAAATGTACTTCAGCAAGTGCATAATGAAACGTCTGGGGGACATTTTGGCATCAACAAAACTCTGACAAAAGTAAGAGAACGTTTCTACTGGGTAAACAGTCGTCATAATGTCGAGGCTTGGTGCCGCCTATGTGAAGTTTGCGCGGCAAGAATGGGGCCACCAATAAGAAAAAAGCAATATAACGCCAGAGCTCCTTTTGAGCGAATTGCAATAACAAGTTACCGAATGAAGGCTCGTTATGATCTTAAGGCTAATTCAGGAGGGTACCGGGTGGGAGATTTGGTTTGGCTATATAACCCAGAACGAAAGAAAGGCAGGTCCCCAAAGCTTCACCCGCTCTGGGAAGGGCCATACACTGTCGTCACCAGACTAAACAACGTTGTATACCGAATTCAGCAAAGTCCAAAATCAAAGATGAAGGTGGTGCATATAGAGAGACCAGCCAAGTATGCAGAGAACAATGAATTGCCTGATCGGGACGTTCAGAATTAAGGAGGGGGCAGTGTTACACCTCTGGACTGTGTAGGCCGGTTAGATGATGGAATTGTACGAGAACGGCCGGGAATATTCTGGAATGGGAATGTTCTAAACCGTGTGAATGGATGTATAAATAAGGCGCACGGTGGACCGAGAGTCAGTCTGAAGTCGAATGTGAACGAGTAAAGAAAAAAATAAGAAAGAGACTTATGTGTTCAATTGTGATTATAGTTAAGACATTAAGTAATTTATTGTTGTTAATTATTAATTAGTTAATAAAGTAGTGAGTAAGTGTTACCTGGACTTTCAATCAACGAATCTACGAGTATAGATGTTTGTGGGGATAGCAAACACGTAACAATATCAATACACGCGCTTGGCACAGTGTATTTTACATATTACAAAATGCGGAAAATGTTGCATTTCTTTTTCGAAAAATCGTAATCTTTGTTTCTTTAGCCAATAAATTCCACTCCGTAAGTCGGAAACCAATAAGTTCTGCTTGTTGTTTTGACAGCCCCAAGTTCACGTACCAAATTATTCAATTCATTTTGAGGGTCACTAAAACTTTCTAGAATATACAAAGGGTCGGCATACTGACCTGGGCTGTCTGAAGAGTCGTTACTATTTCCATTACATCCCAAAATAATATTTTGCCAATCTAAAGGCGCAGTTGGCATTGGTTAGTCTGATGCATTGTGAGGAATAGGTCTGAATACACGTAATGCCACTTACTGGCATTTTCCATTTTGAGAGCTCTCAACCAACTTTCTTTTTTCACCAGATTCTAGGGAATTCTGAAAATAAACACATTTTTTTAATAACAACCTTTAAAATTGAATTTAAAAAATATCAACAGACTCTAAAACATCTACAGTTTGTAAGCTACCTTAAGAATGAACTTTCTATTCTAATTAAAATAAGTATTTTTGTATAAGTATCTTTTTTTAATAAAATGTGGATTTTTTACTGTTCAAATATAATCAAATGTTGTTTTCTATTTTTTATAAAGCTGACATTAATTTTAGTCATTTTTGAGCTTTCACACTGTCTTATTCACGCATTATGACTACCCTGATCTGTTTTGTTTACTTACCTGTGAAAAGATAAATAACCCCGTTGTTTTCCTCTTTAGCCACACACTACACATTTATTATTCATTGTTTCTCAATAAACATTAACTAAATAAATCTTTATAACTAAAAATCGATTATTAATCAGTACACAATAACACAAAATAAAGTTTATCACTTATCACTTAAAAACAACAGAGATTAAAATAACAACATCAGAATAGCATTGAGAAATACATCAAGCAAACAAATTTTGTATACCTATTAAGTTTGAAGGTATGCAAATGCATTAAAATAAACGTTGAAGCCTGGAGCCGCCCCTGGTTTGTTCAGATACGTTGATATGGAAATATGCAAATTGTTGTTTATATATCGGTCATAATAATCAGCTTATCTCTTATGGGTGTTACTTATCTTCATATTATTAATCTGAGATATTCACCTACCAACATATTTTTCAAAGTACCAAAATTTTACCACTATCAAAATATTGAATTGCAAAAACTTACGAAATATCAGGCTGTTTTGATTAATTTTGTCCGTTAATGTATTCTATTTTCGTTTTTTAGTTTTAACTAAACGGTCAGTGGTTTTGTCACAACAGTATATATTATCTTTGAGTATTGAGTAAAGTATTTGGTGCAACTTAATATAGTAATTTGCAATATGCTCCTGGCCATGAATTTCGCAATCACTAAAATTCATTTTTACTGAAGTAATTTAACACAAAATGAATCACAAAACCTCTCTTAAATCAAAAATTCTTCCTCATAGCCTTGCAATAATTTATTGAATATAATATAGATAGATGAGACCATTTCTATACTTTTCGCGAGGATATAACAAACCTCCTCGACTTAAATTTATAATGAGACTATAACCAATATGGAATATCGTCAGATGTCATAAATCTACTTAGCTCGTATCTCTCCAAGAGAGTACAATATGTGCAGTATCATGGTTATAAGTCTAACAATATAGATGTACTGTCAGGAGTCCCGCAGGGTTCCATTCTTGGCCCCCTTCTATTTAATATATTTATAGATGATATAACATCCTCTCTCAAAATCGGCTTTCTAATGTATGCTGACGACATGAAACTGTATTCTAAAATCGACTCATATGATGACTGCGCTCGGCTACAGGATGTATTAAATCAAATTAATGATTGGTGTTTTGCCAATAATCTACCTCTTAATATTAAGAAATGCAATGTGATGTCGTTCAGTAGGCAATTAAATCCTCTAGCCTTTGCTTATCAAATAGACAATGGATTCTTGGCTCGTCCCTGCTTTATAAAAGATCTGGGAATTATATTTGATAGTAAACTGTCTTTTAATGAGCATGTTAATGTAACACTAAAAGTAGCCTATAAAAATCTTGGATTTGTAATAAGAAATAGTAAAGATTTTGCTGACCCTAGCACAGTGATACTCCTATATAACGCATTCATAAGATCACGCCTGAAATATGCGTCCATAGTATGGTGTCCAACATATGCCGCATATATAGACAGTATTGAAAATATTCAGCGTAAATTTCTCAAGTATATGCATTTTAAGGAGAACAGAATTTACCCCACTATTGGTTTTCCCCACGATTTGCTATTAAACTAATATAATTTTGTGTCACTGAAGGAAAGAAGATCCATGCACTATATCATTTTTCTGCACAAGATAATTAAATATGATTTTGATTGTCCACAAATTCTCCACCTTGATTTTAACGTACCAAGATTAGCCTTGCGCTCTCCTGAAATATTAAAAGCATCGCCACTCTTTCAAGCTTGCTCTAATTATTCAGAAGTTAAAGACAATATTCATATATTAAATTTTAAAATAAAGGAAATAAAGAACAAATTTTTAAAAAATTAACAATTTACCTAATAGATCTGGACTACTTAGTGTATTAGTAATGTTTATTCATTTTTTTTTTGGATTTTTCCTCTTTTTTTATTATTATTAGCTACTAGTCAGTTTGTGTTAATTTAATTGTTTTTATAACATCTTTTTTTCTCTAATTTTATCTGTCAATCATTTCCGTATTATGTTATATACTGCTATTTTAAAACTATGTTTTGTAAAATAATGTATTTAAATGTTGAATATTGTGTAACTATCGGCAGATATTTTGTTGCACTATTTGTTTATAGTTTGTGTTCCTATCCCGTAATTGGTAATTTACTGTGGGATAGTGTAGTTAAATAAATAAATAAATAAATAAATAAATAAATAAATAAATAAATAAATAAATAAATAAATAAATAAATAAATAAATAAATAATTATTATTACAAATTATTATTATAAAAATTTATAATGAGACTATAGTTAGTATTATAAATTATGACAACGGCGTAAGTTATAGCTGGCCCTGGAGTATACGTTAATTTAAATATTGTGGTTTTATCTTGATCATGAATATTAACCTACTTTCCGAAATTGGCAATGTGTTTAGAATACTAAAAAATTAATTGTTTGTAATTTTTATAACTGAATTTTGAAGACATAATCTTTTCACATTCCTGAAGTTCTTGAATAAATTCAGCTTGTTCAATTACCTGAAGTTTGGCATCCCTACTTTAACGAATAGAAAAAGGTTTTGAAAAATATTCTAGACAATCAGAAAATTTAGTAGGTATTGCATGTGACTGCAAGCGAGGGTACATTAATTTTGCGGATAATTGTTAACATGACCTGTCCGGGAATCTTGTTCAGATTTTTGTAAGAAATTGCTTTAATAAAGTGAGGCTCACACATTTTAGTGCACTTTGAAAGTGTAAATCCTTTTCTTAGAATAGTTGAAATCTATTTTTACACAAGCTTTCGGAAAATGAAACACACGCACTTTCGGCCCATTCACATAATTTTCTTTACAACCTGATACACTGCATTTATACGGCATGTTTACGAACTTCTACACTGACAATTTAATTAAAATAATTATTATTCTACTAATTATAATGTGAAAACTCGGAAAAATAAATAATAAGCTAAGATCTACATGCAAGTGCATGATACTCTGGTGGTAAATTCTCGAATACTGAGCCTAGTGGGTGTGACGTAAGCAAGTATGTTCGGATCAGCACTGAGGCCTTGATGTTAAGTGGTAATAAATAATGATTCAATAATCTATCTCTTGACAAAAAAAGGCCGTCTAGTACATATATTTATATGAACTTTTTGTTTTAGAATAATCTAAGGAATCGCCCCTTAAAATCTTTTGCAATCATTTGGGAACACCCTGTATATGAACAATGATTTATAACTAATACCGAGTTCGGTAGCGCAGTGGACTAGGGCGTTAGAGTGTAGATCGAACATATGTTTATATAAAAAAACATTAACAAATTTCCTATCACTTTCCTTTCATTATGACATACAATCTAATATGGGACATCCTGTATATGTACACTTTCGTATAAGAAAGTTATGTGCTGTTCGCATCAGATATTTTTCTTTTCAAATATGTGTACCCATTAGAATCCCTTTTTGATGTTTGTAATTTTATACTGTAGACACAGATTGCAACTGAAAAAGTTAGACAAGAATTTGATTCAAAGCCTTATCAAAACGATGTATTTATTATAACTTCTTATAATAATAACATATCTCATGTTTCTTCAATAATTTCCCCCTTCACGGAACCTGCCACGTGCCGTGCCATCTGTTCCACCGGAACTTTGTTAACCAAAGCGGCAGATGTTTAAAAAGGCGACGCCAGAGGTGCCTCCCTAGCCTTATGTTATATACCATTATATTGCCTACAGCCAGATTTTCTAAATAGAAACTGCAATAAGTTTAATAGTTCTCATATTTTTAAAGTCGTAAAAAATGTGGTAGGCAACATGGAAATTTTCCACATTTATAATACTTTACATATTGCTATGTGGTGCCAAAACCGAGATTTACTGATTTGTAATGTATAGAAATGAACAAACACAGAATTATGTCCAATTTTAGAGAAATACAAGTTATTGAACTTGATACAGAATTATGCCTATATGTATAAGTTGTGTATAGTCCAGCAGAGGATAATGAGAAACTAAAAAACTGAAGCCATGAATTAAAATTACTTGTTGACAGCGAATGACAATCGAATTCCTCGGGATATTCATTTTATTGATAATTAACAATTTGATTGTTTTTTCTAGTCGAAGAGTATTTTTGTTTACTGCTAGATTTTTGTTTGTTATAGCTTGGGCTGCACTTTTATTTTTGCAAAGAAATGTGCCCCGATCCCGGCACATAAGGACATTGTTGATTGCTCTATAAATTTTTACAATTTTCTTTATACTCTATGACAATTATGACATGGCCAAAACTATACACACAAAAAAGTGTACCTGTGACAACAGTAACATTTTCCGCTAATTCGGGAAAATTTACAAAAAAAACTGGGCTGGTTAAAGCCCAGTGAATTTGAGAGATCTGTGAAGACACGAAAAGAAATGCAGATGGAATAATGAAATCTAGATAAATTTATACAAAATAATAACATTAATAAAATAATAAACAATGGAAAAGATAAAATATGCATTAAATATGTAACATTAAGATCAATATATTTCCTAAATCCCCCCGTGACTACACCACTGTTACATGCAGGGGTGAAACGTTGTAAAAAATGTTATACCATTATAACAATTGCCACCAACGTGCGTCCTTTTAGGCTTTGGAAATTTTATATTTATTTTATCTCGGTTTCTCAGAATTTGACTGTTGTGAAATTCTCCTAATTTTTTTTTACACATAACGTAACAGAGGCTCCAGAATAAAGGCACAGATCACGTAATAAGTATGTTTTTTGCAACTTTTTTTGCAAATAAAATTTGCATGCGGTTTCCAAGATGGTTTTTATCAAGGTACACTCCTAAAAACTTTACCTTTCTTGGAGTAAACGTCATTACTGTTTATATTCCTTAGAATAAAAATTAAACATTAGGCAATTTTGGATTCATTTTGTGCAAATTGATTACCTACGAATCAATTTTGAACTGACATCTGTGTTAAATTAATTTAAAAAAAAACCGCTGCCAATTATTACTTGGGGATCAGAACTTCCACACTCGACGTGTGGTGGAGTTTAAAATAAAAGTAATTTTTGACGTTTCAAAAAAGTCACATTTTGACGTTTCAAAAAAGTCACATTAGTTGAATGTCATTAATTTTTTTTTTTGACATTGAGACCGATTTCGCTCATCAACGAACTCAATCTCCTCCATGACCTCTAGAATAGGTGTACCAAATTTGAAAGCTTTATCTCAAAAACTGTAGCTGCTATCGCGAACTACACAGACAGAAACTTTTTTCTATCTGAAATCATCATAAATCGTCGAGATTCGTCCAAAATTGCAATAAAAATTTTCAAAATTTTTTTCACGAATACGTAACTTCCTCACTTTGAAGGGTGAGGAAGTAATTATGTCCTTAATATATAAAACCGTTGTATCATCAGAAAATAAGAAAACAGAATAAAGTTTGCATCCAAGGTAACACTTGGTAAGTCATTTATGAATATCAAAAGAGTATCGGACCTAACACTGATCCTTGAGGAACTCCATGTTTTATAGGAAGGCGTTCTGAGTATATTTTGACAAGATAAAAATTGATAACTATCTGCAATGATAATCAAGTTGGAGCTATTATTGCTAAAACCAGAAAATTTTAATTTCATCAGTTAGTACATGTCTCAGTCAAAGGCTTTTGTTAGATCTAAAAATTGTAAAAATGATGAACAAACCGTCTTTAAAACCCTGATTTATGAGTTAAATGAATTAATCGCTAGAGTTGTGGATTGTTTTCTCTTAAAACTGATTTGACATGGTTTAAATAAATTATTTTGTTCAAAATAGTTCGTAATTTGGTTTAATGCAGATATTACTAGTTGAAGTTCGAAATTAGATACTATTTTTTTCTTCTCACAATAATTGCATTATTATTGCTTAACTCATATTTAGCAACAAATTTCAATGTACAGGGTTATTCATTATAAATTACCCACCCCTTATCATCGTTATTATTGCCTATAGAAAAAAAGATTTAAATAAAAATTGTGTGGTTATGATTGAATTTTGTTAAAATGCTATCAAACGTACAGTAGCGTGTACAAAAATATAACATATTTTTTAAAGTGAGCTATGAAAATGGCAACTATTATGTTTGATAAGTGACATTTCTTTAATGAAATAATCAAAATGATTTACAGCGAGGAAGAAAAAGTCCAAATATTTACTTGTTATATACAAAATAAAAATAAACGTGCAGCAAAACGAGCATATAGGGTGCTGTATCCAAATCGTATAACACCATCAGAAAACGTTCAAAAATATTTACCAAAAGGTGAATAATACCTCCAGTTTTAGTAGAAAAAAGCGTGTAGTTCAAGCAAACCAGGAAGAACAGCTAGATATACTGCTTCATTTCGAAGGTAAGCCCATCCATATTTATTCGCGAATAGACTTTTTTGAAACATTGTATTATTTTTTAGAAAATTCTGAATATAGTATAAGTAATGCAGTCGATCAATTAGCTAAAAGTTATTCCAAAATCCAACGTACGTTAAAAAATAACAACTACAGACCATATAAAATTTTACCCGTACAAGTTTTAAAAGAGGATCATAAAAGGAAAAGGCTGGACTTTTGCGCCAGATGATTCAAAAGTTGGATGAAGACCCCGATTGCTTTACTACCATAATATAGACTGATGAATCATCCTTTTCTACGGTAGGAGTTTTTAATAGGAAAAATCGAAGGTCGTGGGACAACTAGCACAACAGAAAAAAATTGGTAAAACAAATAAAAAAATCAGGAAGAAAAACTGTTAGCGTTTGGTGCGGAATTTTCAGAAACAAAATTGTTGGGCCTATATTTAATGATTATACTTTAACTGGAGTTATCTATCTGGAAATAATTATCCCAGAAGCAGAAAATATTCTTTTGCGGTATTTTCCGGAAGCCGAACTTGATGATATGATTTGGATGCAGGATGGGGCAACTCCGTAGTGTCCTGCCTGTTCGAGATCATTTGAATAATGTGCCCAATATGGATAGGGAACAATGGACCTATTAAATGGTCACCTAACAGTCCGGATTTGATCCCTATGGATTCATTTTTTTGGGGATTTCTAAAACACATTGTAATAATAATAATAACAGTATTCAAGTCATTAAAAATAGGATTCGACTTGAAATAAACAATCTGAATATAAATAATGAAGCCATTTCCGGTGCAATTATAAATATAAGAAGACGTTACCAATTATGCATTGACAGTAATGGTGAACACATCGAACATCTTTTATGAGATCATTTACTTATATTTAAATTTCCTAAATAAATCTTTATCTATTTTTTATAAATATTTGGTTTTTTCTTCCTCACTGTAAACCATTTTGATTATTTCATTAAAGAAATGTCACTTATCAAACATAATAGTTGTCATTTTCATAGCTCACTCTAATAATGTTAACTTTTCCATATTTACAGTAACTTGTTCAACTAAGATATTCGACGTTTAATAACTCAAAAACGGTAGATGGTAGGAGTAACATATGGTATATTTTTGAAATCAGGAACAAAGGATCATTCCAAAAATTTAATAATATACAGGGTATCCCATTTAAAAAAAATATTATTTTCTTGTATCCCCTGAAATATGCACGCTACTGTACATTTGATAGCATTTTAATAAAACTCAGTCATAACCACATAACTTTTATTTAAAACTTTTTTTTCTAAAAATTGTGAAAATGATGATCAAACCGTCTTCAAAACCCTGGTTTATGAGTTAAGTGAATTAATCGCTAGAGTTGTGAATTGTTTTCTCCTAAAACTGATTTAACATAGTTTAAATAAATTATTTTGTTCTAAATACTTCGTAATTTGGTTTAATGCAGACATTGCTAGTTGAAATTTGAAATTAGATACTATTTTTTCTTCTCACAATTGCATGCTTATTGCTTAACTCATATTTAGCAACAAATTTCAATGTATATACTTTTTTGGTGTCCGAAAAGGAAATGAGAACTAATTGAACTAATTCGTCATTTTTATTGCAGATACCGAAATTGACACAATTAATTTTTCTTCCCACAGTTTGAGGATGTTTAACGCATATTCAGCAATATAAAAATTTCTACCTGTAATGTACTTTCTTGTAGTCTGAAAAGGGCATGAGAGTTGATGCTGTATTTTCCGTGAGAAAGAACCCTTGGCCGATATTACACACCTCATTGTTTGTATGGAGCTACTGACCGAGCTCTTTCTCAATAAAAAAAAACCCTTCCATATGTTGTTTACAGTTATAAGCCTCTTAAACGTAAATTGTACTTTGATAATGCTTAAAAAAATATATCTTTTGAAAGTTTGAGTTCACAACGTGGTTACATCTTTACAAATATAAGATCTTTTATTCGGTTTTATATAATAGGCACTTATTTGACAAAGTCAGAAGTAGGTAACCAGAGCAGACTAAAATGTTCTTTTAGACCACGCAAGAATAACATTTCTGTCTTGAAAATGTGTTCGCAAGTTTGTTAACAGTAAAGAAGATATGGTGAATCAGATTTAAAAAGAATAGAATCAGAATTATATATGATTCTAGATTTTAAAACAAAAAAAAGTTTGGAAGTGTTTATAGTCCAAGAGCTGGCGTCCAAAATGTGCAAGAGTTTTCTCAAAGCTAATTTTTTGAGATTAGGTTACTTTTTAGTGATGGAAAATAACTGTAGAGTCAGCACTTCCGGTACCGGGACACCTGGCGCTGGGACGCTCGCAAAGGTGTAATATTAATTAACGTCTCTAAACTGTTTTCTCAAAGCTCAAAATTTATAGAGAACGAGCAAATATAATATAAAACAAGAATCCAACAGTCAGACAGCAAAATATAGGGACACGTGGCGTCAGCGCTACTTCATACCTGTCAAAAAAAATGACGTGTTTCAAAGTGATTTCTCAAAGCTGAAATTCTCCAAAACATTAATTAAAACTATAAAGTTAATAAAGGAGACAGTCAGACTCATTTATGATAGGACCACGTCAGTCAGCAGTCGATAGATGTGAGAACGGTAACCGCGCGCATTAGTACGCCTTTTCTCAATACATATCATTTATTTTATATAAAAAATTAATTTTAATTATTTCTTAATAATTGTAATTGTTATGAATCAGTTATTATATAGATATCAGTTATTTTATACAAGAAAAAATAATTTTAATTATTTTATAACAGAAAAAAAAAAGAATCATTGATTTATTGAAAAAAAAAACATCTAATCGTCAGAATCATTGCCGTCGTCGTGTTCTTCGCCACTATCTTCATCAGAATAAAATGCGATTGCACCATATTCTTCGGCGTCATCAGTGGTGGTTGATTCCGAATCTGTGTACAAATCAAAAATTCAGCGTTAAGCAATACATTACATTAATAAGTAAGGTTTTGAATCACATTTGCGAGTCGACTGGCAAAAATTACCTGCAGGTGTATCATCCGGTTGAATCAAAATGTCAGAAATGAAATTAGGTAGCTGATCGTCTTCGTACCAAATGAAATCATATCGGCCATCGATCAACTGCCAACCGTTTTCCTCTGGAATCATTGCAGTGGGCACTTTTTCATCAGCATGACTCCAAATGTTCGATATATACGCAGCCCTTTGTATTTGTTTTTTTCAATTCCGTCTTGCATGACGATAAATTGGAACCATCGACGTTTTTCGTGGCAATTTTGAAAGGGTCGTTGGTGTCTTCGAATGCGTAAGTCTTATTGAAAAATGGAAAGCGAGCCTCATTTACATCACAAGTATTTTTCAAGCCATATAACTGACAAACAAATTTCTCAATTTTATAACGTCAACAAACACAATACACAACGCAAATTTACTTTTCAATAACTAATATACAAAGGTCGAAGAAAGCTAGTACAAGCTGGCAAGCTGCAACAAAAGATGACACGATATGTTATATCTATTATACATATATTAATATGCTAACTGAAGCACTGGAAACTTAAATGCGTACTGTACTATACTGTTATAGTAATAATATTAATATAATAGACTGATTTCAACAATTCGCTTCTTTAGCAAAGAGTAGTTTATTCTTTGGTTTTAGTTAGAGAATAAATAATAAAATTAAATACAGAAAATTCAGAACTCGGTCAAAGAAGACCGGCAGTCGGCGCTCTATATAAAAACGATAAAACGTAAACATCATGGCCACGCCAACACTTTGTATTCCGCCGGCCGGTATTACTTTGATTTTTTGTTATCATACAGCACGCTTACCGATAGGTGGGCAGGTGCGGACTTATTTGGAGTGCGTGCTTTTGATTAAAATTTAAATTTAATTATTCAGAAACTACAACCGACTTGCGGCAAGTCAGCGCCCCCAAGATTCAGCGCCCCAGGCGACCGCCTGGCTCGCCTGCCCATCAGGCCGGCCCTGGTAACCCACATTCCATTGAGTTATAAAGTAAACGATATGTATTGAGAAAAGGCGTACTAATGCGCGCAGTTACCATTCTCACATCTATCGACTGCTGACTGACGTGGTCCTATCATAAATGAGTCTGACTGTCTCCTTTATTAACTTTATAGTTTTAATTAATATTTTGGAGAATTTCAGCTTTGAGAAATCACTTTGACACACGTCATTTTTTTGACAAGTATGAAGTAGCGCTGACGTCACGTGTCCCTATATTTTGCTGTCTGTTGGATTCTTGTTTTATATTATATTTGCTAGTTCTCTCTAAATTTTGAGCTTTGAGAAAACAGTTTAGAAACGTTAATTAGTATTACACCTTTGCGAACGTCCCAGCGCCAGGTGTCTCGGTACCGGAAGTGCTGACTCTACAGTTACTTTCCATCACTAAAAAGTAACCTAATCTCCAAAAAATTAGCTTTGAGAAAACTCTTGCACATTTTGGACGCCAGCTCTCCGACTATTAGTCCCGAACGCGGAATCGTTTAAAAAAAAATAAATCCTGATGGGACGTGGTTTAATGAAACTGTTCACACGCGGTACTCTGTTTACGCAAATCAAACTTTTATCTCCCATGCGAACCGAGATGTTTAGCATTTTATGTTAAAAATTATGGTTGAAAAAAATAAAAATTGAATATCATCGCCTATTGAATATGGGATGTTGAAACGTTAGTTTTATTCAATTCGCCAGAAAAAATTCTACGGGGCGCTCGGGCTCTATATCTCCCATACGAGCCGAGATAGTAAGCATTTTATGTTGAAAATTAGGGTTAAAAGAAGTAAAAACTGAAAATCTCAGAACCTATTGCATATAAAATAAATTAAATCTAAAAAAATCACCAGGACACGAAAATATACGCTCAGAAATTTTAGAAAAAATTCCCAATAAAATAGCTGATTCACTTGTATACAGGGTGTCTCACCAGGAACTGCATCGATCGATATAGGGAAAAGTACGCACCAGAAAATTTTGAAAATTTAAAAACTTACTAATGGTAGTGTGGTCAATCCAACTAAAATAATTACAAGCATCTGGCACTTCCGGTTATACCAGAAGTCGTACCAACTTGTTTATTTTAAATGGAATACGCAATATATTTTAGGGTTTTCGAAAAGAACATGAAATTCTGATGAAACATGTAGGATACCTTATGCCTAAACCCAGACGTTTCAGAAATATTTGAAATTTTAATAAAATTTTGACAGCTGTAATGGTTTACAATAACCTTTATAACTTTCGTCGTGTAAAAGATACTCATTTGCTTTTTGGCATACAGAAAGTCCATAAGGTGAGCTACGCTGTACAGTTTAAAGAAATTCAATAATTGTATACCAAGTGTTCCATTTTTGGCGGTACATTTTTTAAACCTCAACCCGCGAAAACTTACTTCAATCAAATGGAACACCCTGTGTTTTTATATCAAGTTATGTATAATTAAATTCCTTTTTTTCTGATATAAGCATTGTGGGGGTTTAAGTTACAACTTTTTGAAATATTTGCGATTTTCTTAGAAATTCAAGAATTTTTAGTAAAAATTGTATCAAATTAGCCATGATTAGAAACAATCAGTAATGTCAGTCATTCTCTTATGTCAAAAAATGCCACCGCGTTTAAATTACACCCACGAAGACTTTTTGAATTTGTTTATTATTTATGGAGAATGTGATAAAGTAATATCAAGAACTTGTAGTACATTTGCTACTCGAAATCCACAAAAACGGAAACCGTCACCAAACCCTGTAAAACGCATACTGGATAATTTTAAAAACTATGACTATTGTTGATGACGAAAACGTAGAAATAGCAATTTTGGAATATTTCCATGCTTTTCCAATCATGTCATTAAGACAAGCTGCTCTGGAATCGGGATTATGCAAGGATTCAGTTCACAGAATCTTAATTAAACATAAATTTCACACGTTTTCATTCCAAAAGGTTCAACGATTAAAAGAAACAAATTTCCTAAGAAGAGAAAATTTTTGTGAATTTATTCTAATAAGATCTGTAGGCGACGATTCTTATTAGGGAAATATTATATGGTTAGATGAAGCTAAATTTATCAAAAACGGACTTTTTAATCGACACAATTCGCATTATTGGAGTGACGCGAATCCTCATGTGTTAAGGGAGCGACATTTTCAAGAAAGTTGACAGTTTAATGTTTCCTGTGCCATAAGAAACGATAGAGTGGTGGCATTAGAATTTTATCAGGAAAATTTAAACAGTAAGTTATAAAGATTTCTTCTTCTGCTACTACGTACAGTTAATTTTTTTCTTTTTGTCCTTTTTTTTTTAGGTGAAAGATATCTAAATATTTTAGAAAATTTGAATTATAACTATTTACCTGTTGCTAAACATAGAAATATTTTTTATCAGCACGACGGTGCTCCCCCACATAATGCGTATTTGATAAATAATTTTTTTATTAGAAACTCGCCAATAATGGACCTTTCCTATGACCTCCTCGCTCGCCCGATTTATCAATTTTAGATTATTTTATTTGGGGAACTATTAAAAATAAAGTTTCTGAAAGCCCATTAACAACTATTGAAGATTGTATGCAGAGAGTAAGAAATGCATTTCAAAACATCACAGGATTCAATTAGAAGAGCTACCCATGAAGAACTAATCAGAAATTGCGAAAAATGTGTGGAGGTTCGAGCGCGGAATTTTGTACAATTATTAAATTAAAATGGAATCGTGTCTTTAGTTGATTTTATCTTAGCTATTTTAGTTTATGCAAAGTGTCTTCAATCCTATTAATAGGCATGTTACAGTGTTTAGTGTTATTTTCCGTTTTTGTGGATATCTAGAAACAAATGTACTATAAGTTCCTGATATTACTTTATCACATTCTCCATAAATAATAAACAAATTCAAAAAGTCTTTGTGGGTGTAATTTAAACGCGGTGGCATTTTTTGACATAAGAGAATGACTGACATTACTGAGTGTTTCTAATCATGGCTAATTTGATAACATTTTTACTAAAAATCGCAAATATTTCAAAAAGTTGTAACTTAAATCCCCACAATGCTTATATCAGAAAAAAGGAATTTATTTGTATATAACTTGATGTAAAAAAATACAGGGTGTTCCATTAAACTTAAGCAAGTTTTTGCGGTTTGAAGTTTACAAAATGTAACGTCAAAAATGGAACACTTGGTATACTGTTATTGAATTTCTTTAAACTGTAGAGCGTAGCTCACCTTATGGTCTTTCTGCATACCAAAGTTATAAAGGTTATTGTAAACCATTACATCTGTCAAAATTTTTTTAAAATGTCAAATATCTCTGAAACGGCTAGATTTAGACATAGGTTTTTGACTCAGAATTTTATGCTCTTTTCGAAAACCCTATAATATATAAGGTATTCCATTTAAAATTAGCAAGTTGGTATTGACTTGGAATTGGTATAACCGGAAGTGCCAGATGCTTGTAATTATTATAGTTAGATTGACCACACTACCGTTAGTAATTCCCTAAATTTTCAAAATTTTCTGGTGCGTACTTTTCCCTGTATCGATCAATGCAGTTCTTGGTGAGACAACCTGTATATAAAAAATAAATGTTTTGATACAGGCCTTCCGAAATTATTAAAAATTGGGATTGTTAAACTTATACATAAAGGTGGTGATTATTTTGAAATAATAAATTATAGGCCAGTTTCCCTTATTTCTAACATTGGCAAAATACTGGAGGGAATTTTAAAATGTAGAATAGTAAATTTTTTAAACAAACATAAATTAGTATCTGGATAAACAGTAGGGAAGGGAAATCAACAGAAGATGCAATATGCCACTTGACGTCTCAAATCTACAACGGTCTAGATAAAAAATCCTCACTCTTTGTATATTCGTGGACTTAGCTACTTTAGACACAAAAAAATTATTAGAAAAACTAGATCAATATGAATTAAGAGGTAATGTGTTTAACCTGCTAAAGAGCTACCTGGTTGACCGAAGGCAGTATGTAGATATCAGTCAGTAATCCAAAAACAGTAAAATATGGAGTTCCTCAAGGAACCGTATTAGGTGCGGTATTATTTACCATTTATGTTAATAACCTATTATCTATTAATACAGCAGGTACCATACTTAGTTTTGCAGATGATACCGTTATTATATATAAAGCAAATTATTGGCTGGAGCTTAAAGGTATCGCTGAGAAAGATTTTAAATATATTAAATGCTGGTTTCAGAACAACACTCTTACTTTAAATTGTAATAAAACGTATAATTTACCATTTAGGTCATATTCTAATAATTTGCCAGACATGGGACCATTAAACATTGACCAAGACACCATTATACCCGAAGCCACCTCAAGGAAATATCTTGGCATTTATACTTGATAGACATTTAAGATGGGATCTACAAATTAGAAGTTTCCTTCCAAGATTTAAATATCTTAAAGATATTCTAGATATAGGTCATCTTAAAATTCTTTACTACGCCCTAGTTCAATCTCGGCTTTCTCATGGAATACTGGGATGGGGCGGAGTAAATAATCTCTATCTGGAAAACTTAAACTTACTACAAAAATGGATTATTAAAATAATATTTGATAAAAACTCTCGTTACTCTAGTGACAGTTTATTCATCAAAACTAGCTTCTTGGACATCAGTCAGCTATTTTGTTTAAATATTTTAGTAAATATATTTAAAAATAAAACGAACATACAATCACACATATCTATGAAACAAGACATAAACAAAATAATTATATGCCTAGAAGTGAAAAAACTGTGGGGCAAGGAAATTACTTATACCTAGGTCCCAGGTTATGTGATATTCTTCACTGAAAATTAAAAATATAGATAATTTAAAACTGTTCAAAACAAAATTAAAACAATGGATACTATAAACACCACGGTATGTTTTTGACAATATTGTGAATCAAAAAATATTTATTTACAAAGTTTACGAAGTATTGACGTAAGGAACTATTTTAATTATTCTCTACTTACCTGATTAACACTTATCCTATTGACACTTACCTTATTATGATATATTAACCGAATTATAAAAAAATGCTATTTCTACATTTAAATTGGTTGCCATGGTTTACTTAGATATATATTTTTTTCTTGAAATTATCTTTTTTTTTTCTTACTTAGGTTTACTTTTTTTTACTTAGATCTATTTCTTCAATTAAATGTGTATACATGGTATATTACTAATAAAGTATCGTACATATTTCCTCAGTTTATAAAATAATTTTCTCCCTCTATCACGCACAAGCAGATGTTTATATTTACTTCAGTGATACCCCCTTATTTATTTAGAGTTATTTTATATTACCTCTGTAATTATGTTTTGTAAATAAACACTATTATTATTATATATAAAGGATTGTAACTTATTTTATTCGATTTGCTGGGAAAATGTGCACTGAAAGAAATTTCTACTAACCATAAATAGATATCTGATGTGGCCAGCACATAACTTTCTTATACCAGTATATATCATCCTGATCTAAAAAAAATCATTGTGTTTAATTCTTCACTTACCTCAATTAAATTTTAAAAACGTGCCTTGAAATGTTTAATAAAAAATTTTTAATAATTAATTATCAGCGTTCTTGGATACTGTCAATAATAATTCATGTAATATAATTTAATAATTTCTTCTTATTAACATTGACATTTTTGTAACTAAATTAGACATTTCAAATGTCAAATTGCCAGATTTATCCTAACCCCATTTTATGAGGTCAAATGTGTACAAAATTTCAGTTTACATCAGCTTTATTTAAGTGCTTGGAAAATATATTTTATTCGCTTGAGATAGTGGTTATGATTTATAATCTTTCATCAAGAATATATTTTTTTTGTAGTCAAATAAAAAAAAGTTTGGGTCCAGTGGATCCCCTTTCTGCTAGCCAATTTTGCTCATCACCGAATGTTTCATTGTCTTTGGACTTTAGAATAAGTGTACCAAATTTGATAGCTTTATCTCAAAAACTGTGGTTGCTATCGCGATACTACAGACATGCAGACAGTTTTTTTCCATAAAGTTATTTTTTTCATTATAATTCGTCGAGATTCGTCCAGAAATGCAATAAAAATTTTTATTTTTTTTCCCGAAATTATTATGTCTCTTCTGGTGGTACCACATTCACCAAATTTAATGTGTCGCCTAAAATGTTGTTGACAATCTTAACTGCCAAATTTGGGAAGTCTCCTATTAGTATTTTTTGAGTCATCGCGGATACACATACGCACGCGCACTCCCACTCACACACACACACACACACACCCGCACGCACGCGCACGCACACGCACACACACACACGGACCGACAGACATCATTCGGAAAATAGTCAGAATGGATTCAGGACGGTTCAAAACGTTAAAATCAATCAAAATCTCGAGGTCGAAAAAAATCACGATTACTATACTTATATTAGGTATAAGAAAGTAAAAATTGACTAGCCCCAAAAAAATGTCTTCCTTAAATAGGCTCCAAATAGACTGCTTTGTAATAGTAACAAAAACGATTTTGCTAAGGTGCACTTATTTACCGTTAAAAAAAGTTTTTCTAAATATTTATTTATTGCTGTAGGTTGATAACTTTGCTATCATGAGTCAGAGCCCTATCTAGCAGAATTTTATTTCTGCCATTATAAGACAAATTGCTACCATAGAAAGAATTTTTTGCAAGTCGTAGAGTATTCTACGAGCACACATATGAGGGTGATTGGGTAGGTCGATGTATTACTTCGAAGACGTGTTAGTAGCGAGCTTATTTGCAATTGGTTTAATCATAATATCCATTATGCAAAACTCGATAGTTTTTGAGATATTTTATTATTAGTTTACACAGTACAAATTATGTAACAAAAAATATGTTAAATCCTTTGATAAGATAAAAATACAAGAGCTAAAACCGTCACTTGTTGTAAAAAACTATCTGCATTAAAATATCTCAAAAACTATTGGGATTTGCATAATGGATATAATAGTTAAATTAATTGCAAATGAGCTCTAGTAACACATGCTCAAAGGAATACGTCAATCTACCAGTCACCCTGTATATACAGGGTTATTCAGTTTTATTACTAATAACTTTGTTAAACTGTCAAATTTATTCTATTTTATGAGGTCAAATGTATAAAAAATTTGCAGCACGGTGTAGCTGAGTTAAACTGATGGACAAAACTCAAAAAAAAAAGGAAAAACACTAAAGGAAAACCACTGACAGGAGGCCAGTCACACCTTTGTGGCTTCCACTTGGATGGCTCTATATAAAAGCGTCGACCAAGCATCGCACAACGGTGTAGCTGAGTTGAAATGATGGACAAAACTAAAAAAAAAAAAGGAAAAACACTAAAGGAAAACCACTGACAGGAGGCCAGTCGCACCTTTGTGGCTTCCACTTGGATGGCTCTATATAAGAGCGTAACACGGTGTAGCACATGCGATGCTACACCGTGTTGATGAAGATCAATTAGTCAGAAACACGTGTCCACGGTTTGTATTCTTCTTCCATTTGCAATTCTGCATTTTCCCACCTTGCATTCTTTATGCGGGCGTGTATCCATTAATTCATATTGTTTTGTACTGTAATATATTTAAACCCGCGTCCCGAATGTTTATATTAAACCACACCTTGTCGGAATTTTATTTATTTTTTTTTTTTTAGGATTCGGGTCTAAACACATCCAAAAAAGTTTTTATAAACATGTGCCAGAAAACCTTTTTGTAAATTGTTTTATTTACTTACATTTTTTATTTTACTAAAAATAAATTAATAAACTGCTGTTCAACTGAATTGAGTCACCTGAAAAATTCGTTCAATTTTAACATCCGATTATTCGGTGATGCTTTGTTTAATTTGAAAAGGTTTTTAGTTTGATTTGGAATTTCTTTTCTAATCGGACAATCTATGATGATGTATGTACTGACATTATTTTATATGTATAATTGTCAAGCTGAAAATTCTTTCTTGCCAGTTGTCATTAAGAATCACCTGGATTTTTTTGTGGAGTGTCGATTATAAGAATCGCCGTGATTTTTGGAAATACTAAAAATTTTAATTTATTTTTTTTGTTGTTTCGTTTCCTTTTTGCGCTTTGTATTCGAAACGAGCACTCTGGGAGAGTCAAATTTCGAAGAAAAAATTGTAATTGGCAGCCATATTAAAATACTGTAAACTAAAATGTAAAAAAATTGCCCTTTTTCAGGTCTGTGAACTTGGCATCACAACCATCGGTGCTAATTGCCAAACCTATACCATTATCGGCTAACATTATAATTATAAAATGGAGGTAGATATGTATCTTTATTTCTTGTATTGTGTGTGTGTGTGTGTGTGTGGATTTGTAATGGCGTTATTAAATTACATTTTCATTTAAATATTGCCAATGATAGGCGGTATATGTCCAGGTTAGTTATAGTAAAGATTTGCAATTTAAAGGAATTGCGACATGAGTTATATCGACCTAGGCCACATAGGGTACGTATGGCACGCTTTTGAATTAAAAATGTACTGTTTACATTTGTTTAATTTCCCCAAAACTCAATCTCATATTGCAAGATGGAATAAAAGTACGCATAGTATATTATTTTAGCTGCATCAAAACCGATACAATTTTTTAAAATCCCTATGGCAAAAACTGCACTAAACAGTTTATTATTGATTACATTTATGTGAAGTTTCCAATCCAGTTTTTCATCAATATGCAGGCCTAGAAATTTCGTACTGCAAACGGGTTCGATGTTTCCTATATTTGAGATCAATGTATTTTGGGGTATATTTTTGTTGGGTTGAAATAACATATTGACGGTCTTTTCTAGATTAAGTAATAATTTGTTAGATGTTAACCAGTCAGATATGTCGGTGATTTTTATTTGTGCTGTTCTAATTAAATTATCAATATTTGGGTTGCTCAGTAAAATGCTTGTGTCATCTGCATATAGTGCAAATTTTAAACTAGATCATTAATAGAAACTAAAAATAATATTGGTCCCAGAATGGAACCCTGGGGTACTCCATAAATATTTCTGGAGGGAGTAAGATTTTGTGCGTGAATATTAATGCAAGCAAATCTCTACTAATATTTGACGGTTTTCGAGGTATGATTTAAACCATTTGTTTGTTATTCCTCTGATTCCATTGTAATCCAATGTATTTAATAGTATAGAATGATCCACACAATCAAACGCCTTTAGATAAATCACAGAATATTCTAAGAGGCAGTTGTTTATCTTCTATTATATTACTTATATTATCTAGAAGTTCAAACGTAGCATCTGATGTGCTGCAATCTTTGCGAAAACCGACTGAAAATTTGTAAGGATGTCTTTACTCTCTAAATAGCCTAAAAGTTCTTCTTTAACAACTGCTTCTAGTATTTTTGAAGGTGCGGGTATGAGAGAAATAGGTCTATAATTTGAAATTAACGTTTTATCACCTTTTTTGTATAACGGCTTTATAATAGTGTATTTGAAACAATCTGGAAAAATATCTTAAGTTAAAATAACTTGTAAGACAAAATTAAAAAAATCCTTTACATACCTTTTTTTTTGTATTTAGAGATCCCAAAAATGCTAAAATTATATTTTTTGCATGGGGCCTATTATCAAATGTGCCTATATGTGTACAGGGCCGTCAGTTTCAAATATTAAGCTTTACTAGCGAACAGTGTCCCCGGGCTTTAGTTAAACTCGCATAACGACGTGAGACGAGTATAGTAGTTTTGTGTTCAAGTTCGTACTCATGGATTTTCGCAACATTTTATTGTAAAATATTCTTACCTGATGCTTTCATACCGTTGCACAATGAGGGCAAAGAATTTCAAAAATGTACGTGTAGTGTACCGGAATTCCAATTTTCTATTAAGCCGGTTGGCTTCCTGGAAAAGATGTTTCGCGCGGTAGGTCCATGACAAGGGTTACACATACATATATGGATAATTTCCACGCTTATCGAATTTATTAAATATATGTTTTTTATTGACAAATACAATACATAAATGAATAAACAAATAATGCCATAATGTCAATAATAAGCTATGCAGAGTAGTGGTACCGGGTGTACTACTCAAGATGTAATCAAAATAAAAACTTTATTATATTAAATACAGAAAGAGTCTGATACGAAAGTTGTTGTATATCAATCGGACTACAAATTAATGTATACATAATTTATACAGGGTGTTGAAATTTTCTCTGGTCAAATAAAGTTGTATTTTTTTAAATGAAACATCCTATATTTTATATCTTTGGTATCCTTGAGAAAAATATTTTTCAATAATATAAACATGTTGGGGTGTAATCTCAAAATATACATTTAACTGTGTTCCATAAAGAATACAAACTTATTTGACCTGGGAAACTCCCAAACACACTATACACTAATTAAATATATCATTTTGTACTCCGATCGATATACAACAAAATCCATTTGATTTTCTTTTTTGTATCTTTAATAATGAAGAAAATCTGTTACTTTGGCATCTGAAGGGTAAATTTGGAATGTTGGGCACTCTGTATTTCAAGAGACATTGAGATACACCTCAACATGTTTATATTTTTGAAAAGCATATTTCCCAAGGATTCCAAAAATATAATAATATGTAAAAATAAAACTTTATTTGCCCACGAAAAACATGAACATCCTGTACAAGTTCTGAATACATTAGTTTGTAGTCCTATTGATTTACAAAAATTTTCATTTAAGACGTTTTTCTATATCTAAGCTAATGTACGTTAACTGTGGATGTGGGACACCTAGGTGGTTACAAATAATCCATGTCTAATGGGTCTAACAACCCTCATTACCAAGATACAGGCTGTTTTTCCGATTTTGCCTAATTTTTTTCGTACGCCCCAGCACACGAGTACTGCATAAAAATTTGATATTCAGTAGATATGTTTTACTTAATTTATCAAATAGATTAACGTAGTACCTAACCAAAACTGAAGTACAGGTCCGGCTTCATGAAAAAATATCAATTCCGTATCCAGCATCATTAATGATATCATTTTATATGCAGATGACACATCCATTATATTCGATTCTGTGGTAGGGAGTAACGATAACTGCGCGACAGTTCGCCATCACTCGTCTGTTTTTACTGTATGTCATCCTTCTTTGTTAGGTAAAGAAGGCTGTGGACTTCGATCATAAACACGATCGAAGGCTGTGGACATGTGTATCAACTCCCTTGACCAACTTATCTCTATCATTGTATTATTGGTTGCATTCATTAGTCTTTTGTTAACTAGCTTGAATTCTATACCTCCTCATCTTTAGTCGAGGTCCGTTACGGACCTCGGTCTTTAAGTAACAACCTTCGATCGTTAATGTATACCTTCGACGCCTAAATTGCTTGAAACCCTGAAAAACAATGATTCGCTGGTAGAGGGGGGAAGGAACATAGGCGTGTGTGAATCAGATTTTAAAAGGGGTAAATTAGTCAAATTATTTTTAAGTTTATCATAGAAATTTAAATTGTTTATACAGGGCGAGTCGGGAGGATCGCACCAAACTCCGGGAGTGTATTCTACACGTAAAAAAGAACGTAAAAAAAACTCAAATCTTGTTATTCGATTTGTATTTGCTGTCAAGTAATAACGTCATAACAAAATTCCTCACACACATTGTTCTAATCATTGCGTTTCCTAAATAAATGTTCAAAAATACCGCCATTGACTAAACATGTTCTGCTTCGTCTACGAAAGACACCTGTTGCACGTCTGATTGATTATTTATTTAATATCAGTTGCAACTTTTCTAATACGTTGAATTAGTGCATCCCGTGTATCGACTTTTACTTTGTATACCTTTTCTTTGAACTACCCCATAAACAATAGTCCAATAGTATGTGGTCAGGAGACCTTGACGGCCAACTAATAGGACCACCGCGACTAATTCAACGCCCCGGAAACCTTTCTCTAAATGTTGCCTGACCTGACGAAAGAAATGTGCAGAAGCTCCATATCTTGCTGATAATACATTTGCATTGTGATATTTAGAGGAACATCCACTAGTAGTCTTTGTAATTCATTTTGTAAAAAATGAAAGTACTAGTCTTCTGTGAGGCGATGCACCAAAATGAAAGGGCTAATTAAATATATATGTCAACCATACCACACCACACATTTACCGAAAACCTGTGCTGACAATGTGTTTCGACTGTTGTCTGGGGATTGTCGTCCGACCATACATGGGAGTTGCAAGTATTATTGATGCACTCACGGGGGAATGTTGTTTCATCGGTAAACAATATACAGAGTGTTTCATGATTCAAAGCCAATAATTTTTTTATAATTCTATGACATTATATGCAATATCGGTAAACAATATGCAATATCGCAAAGATTATTATTTATCCACTGACAAAATTTCATGCGGCGATCATAATCCTCTGGTTGTAGGTATTTTACACGCTGTAGGTGGTACGGATATCAGCCTTGCATGTGGTGTGCGGATTACTTTTGTTTTCGGAATGCCCACTTGAGCACTAATTCTTCGTGAGCTAATCGTTGAAGTATCTTCTCATGAATTTAGAATGTTTACTACTTCATCTAAACCTTGTCAAGTTGCACGTTCCGATCTTATGTTAGCACTGGGAAGTACTCCAGTCTCGCATAATTTGTTGTTGATTCTGAAGGACGATATTCTTCAACAGCAGATGTAGCACTCCCTTCTTTTTAGTTCAAAAGTGTTTGATTTCTCATTATCAGTTTTGTTATCTAAAATTGTTATGAGTGGGTTACCCAGCTAAGGTATTATTTTGTGTTATTGTTATTAATACTAAATATTTAGTAAAAATCTTGTTTTTTAGAAGTCTGGGATGATTTTCACATATTATTTTCTGTTAAACTTGCTAATGATGCCCAATCTTCTTTCGATAATTCATTTTTCCTTCATTTTGCCAGACTCTCAGGTCACTTCTTCACCAAAAAAGCACAATTTAGGCTCAAGATAAATAAAGTATGCGTTACAGTTTCATTATCAAAAATATTAATAGGAAAATTTAATAAAAGGCATCAGATAAAATGAAACATATTATTTTATTAAAATGATCATACAGTTTGGAAGAGTGCACAAACATTAATGACTGATCCAAAACAACATTAAACAAGTATTTTCTTATACTTTATTTTATATATGAATAATACAAAATTCTCATCATTTTACAGTATATTTACTTGCACTTAAAGAGATATACGATATACTAGATAATAATATTACGCCACTGGACTATATAGACTGGTTAGATGATAATAATACTTAAATTTAAATATTACAATAATTATTTTATAATTGCCGAATTTTCGTTATAAGGAGATTTTAAGTTACCTACTATTGTCTACGCCCAGGGAATATTTACTGACGTATGGAAAGAACGACCAGATTTCCGTTATTACACATTACACAGCATCAGACCATTATGAAATCTTGTTATAATTGTCACAAAAGTTATAAACACACAATATAAATCACAAACAATTATTAAATATACAGAAAACTTACAATCACTACCAATATGGCGACAAATTCAAATATTAACGAATCGCCTCGAAAATAATCGAGTACGTTTGGTCGCTTTGTAGCCAATCAGAAACTGGACATGGCCCTGCGTTTTGGTATCAAGTTACGCGGTGCTAAGAATTGTCTAGTTGTTTATGGTCGAAGGTAACAATTCTCATCTTAAATATATAGGGCGATTCTTATTTACGGGGTAATATTTCAGGGATGATAATGGACAAAAAGTGTAGTTTGTTATACATATAGACCATAGTATTGACACTGCATTATATAAGGGTGATACAAGCTCCCAAAGGAGGAACATGACACTTTTTCTAATTTGCCAGTTCTAGTCAGGAATAAAGGGTTGTAGAACCCTGTTTTGGGCGTATCACCTGAAAATGTTTCACATTTTTATTTTTGTGTAGGTTTGGGTTTGGTCTCGTGTTTTTCACTATAACTTTATTATTTTCAACTTTTGAGATCAAAATCGACGAGGCAAATATTGTTGATATCGGAATATGGTCTATATAATAAATTACATTTTAATTGTTTGTCTACTATATCGGCCCTGGAGTATTGCCCCATAGTTATGATTCACCCTGTATAAACTTGTTGAATTTACTTCCAAACTTATGAGAGGTCTTTATCATGCTATTAAAACAATTAATTTCACGACTTAAAAAAATAATTTTTAGACAACTTTGATATATTTCATTTAACTTTTTTAATAACTCAAAAATGTCTTGTAGGTTTTATATACTTATTTCCCCCACATAGTTCCAAAATTATGAGAAAGCGATATCCAGCCTCAGAATATTTAATAATAAATAATGCAGGGAATTTATTTATAGTGCATTGCGCTCAGTCTGGCTTAAAATGAACTGACACGCGCAACAGCTAAGCCCCCCACCAGTAACGTGATTGATACCTTCGATCATAGTGTTTATGATCGAAGATTGATACATATTACGAATTTGGGGAATAAATCTACACACGCCGACTAAAACCAGTGTTGCCATCTTGAGGGATCTATCCCGATTTGAGGGATTTCTGAGGTCCACAAGGGAAAAAGCGATATTCACTTAATTTTGAGGGATTTTTTGAAAACTCTGTAATAAATGAATTAAATAATATTTGGTCTGTTATTGGTAGCTGCTTTTGTTTTATTTAACTGATCATGCCCACCATCTTGTGGTCATAAAGAGAATCAAAAAATGTTGTGCTGGTTCATTGGGGCGCCATTTAGCTCTGGTGGAAATGTAATCAACTTGAACCTAATATTATACGTATCTTCCCCGGAAAATGGATGTGGCCCTAGGGTCCCTAGGATATAAATAGGCCTCGGGAGATTTTCAGTGTCTGAATAAAGTTTGACATTTTTTATATTTTACTGCCTAATTTAAACTAATTGGAACAAAATTTACACTTGGCGGGATTTTTAAAGAAAATATGGGATATTTTATGCTTGCGCGTGGGATGGTTTGTTATACTCAGATGGCAACACTGACCAAAACAGTCAGTAGTCAATTTTTCGTGAGCTACAGTTAAACGTATGTGAACAATAGGGAACTTGCACATTTTTTTTTACTTCATAAAAATGTTCTACAATACTAAAAAATAAGATATGCAAAATATGACGCCTTAATTCCCAATAATAAATTTGTTATAAATTATTAAAGTTTCGCGCGCGAGCGAACCGTTTCAAACAGGTTCAAATGCGCGGGAGTAGTCGTGACATCACACCATACCACGACGGAGATCCCAGCACTCCACTGCTTGATTTCAGCCGTAAAAATACCAGCATCACCATAAATTTTAAGTGTATGGGTACTTAAAATGGAAACAAAAAACTCCTTATTTTAAATATTGCATTGTACCGTTGTGTAAGAATACCACAGTAAAAGTGCCAGATAAAATAGGTATTTATAATGTTGCCAGAAGATAAGATTCGTCGATCAAAATGGCTAAAAGCGTGTAGAAGAAATGAAAAAAGACATTTCACAGAGCAGTAGGTCTCTACATGTGTGTGAAGATCATTTTAATGTAAGTACATTATTAAATACTATATGTTTATCTACTAGTTTTTCGCAGGCGGGCAATAAAATATTCCGAATTCCGAATTATTGAATTTTAATTAGGGTAGGATTAAAGAAACAATGTGTATACAATGTTAGAAAATAAGATTAGTAGATAGAATGTAATTTAGTGATACTAAGTAAAGGTAATTTCCTGATGCGAAAGTAAACAGCTATTTATTATTATACTCTTCGCAAATACGATTACGAAGAATATATTGCATTTGATCGGGACATTTCTAAAATCGTTAATATCGCTCGCAGAGAAAAAATCATTTCGTTCGTCATCGAGTTCTGAACAACTTTCAAAATGTCCGTCTGTTCATCTATCCGTCCGTCTGTCCGTCCGTCACGTTTCTTGTAAGCACGATAACTAAAGAAAGAAAAGTCCGATCGAATTGAAATTTGGGCTATAAGTTAGTGTTAGCTAGAGGAAGAAATCCATTGTTTTTGAAAAAATCAAATAGTAAATAAAAAAGTTATAGGACATTTTATTTAAAAATATGAATCTACAGACGGTTGCATTTTCAATGTGCTACTAAAATTGAAGTAATTTTCTATAGACACCAAAATGCTGTAAATTATCCTACCACAAATTTCGCCTACGCAGTCGGCATCATCGGGAGATGAAAAAAAATTGAAAATTAAATATGTGATCAATATGTTAGGTATTGTAAGAATGAATCTTAGTTTATACTATAAAATATACTGCCACGCGTTTCGCCAATGCAGTCGGCACCATCGGGAGAGAAAATTAAATATGTAGTCAATACATTAGGTATTGTAAGAATGAAGTTTATAAGACAAACAAGATTCTTTTCAAAAAACTGCGAAGAGTATCCTACAGAATGTGCAACAATTATATAAAAGTTCAATAACACTACTGTCTGCGAAGTGTAAAATGTTTACCTCTAGTATATATAGTATATTGCAAATACCTTTCCCTTGCCCTTTAATTTATTCTATTCAAATCTTACATTTATCTATTATGTGAATGATAACACGACACAATCACTTATTTCCCTTGCCCCAAAACATAGTACGAAAATACCTACGATAGGTAATTATACATTTGCGCAACATTTCCTTTGCAGCAAATGTCTTCTATAGACACTTTACGCGTGTGTACAAAAAAAAAACACGAAAAATATAGAAGTGGCTGTTGTAAAGAATTACCCTAAATTCTTTCAAATATAAGACTAAGTCTGCCAAAAATGCTTAGTTGCGACTAAGCATTTTGTAGTTATTTCTTTTTATTCCGTGATCAAGTCATAACTATTTTATGTTTATAAATTATTACTAAAAGCTAAAAAAATACATACTTCTCTGCCTTGACCCCGCGGACCTCTCCAAGGGAAAAACTTTCACTATTTTGTATAAAAGATGCCACCATAAACATATCCACTTTAGGCAAATTATCAGATTGGCCCTTTGAAAAACCTTGATCAGTCATTTTAAAATATCTGTACAACTACAATAAGCGGTACTATAAAACACAATTATATATTTATATCAGAACAGTCACTAACAAATCAACCATAGTCTTATAACACCGGTAAACATCTGATTGTATTGCTTCCCGGCGCGACGACTACCGAATATGGTATGGTGTGACGTCACAGTCAATAGTAGCTCGTTTCGGGCCACTTCAATTTTATCGCTGTTTAGATCCTTTATACTGATCGCGTGGAATTAGAAAACTTATTTTTTTGTGAAGTACACGTTTTATTACAACGTTACGTTATGTTTTTTAGTATTATTTTTATTTTTAAAATTATAGGCAAGTTCCCTATTGCAATCTCCCGTGTGCTCCGCCAAAAACAGTGGTAAGATTTATTTTCCATATAGCACATTACAGTAACTTTATTTTTATTATTATTAACAAAATCTTAAATTTCTTCCAAGGGAGAAAAATTAAATTATGTGCTGTGTTCTGTCAAAAATTCGCCTTTATTTTCATGAGCATAAGGGTCAGGTTCGAGTGTTAAATATGGCAAACCAGTCATGACTCTTTTACGTAGGTTGCATACTTATGTGACGTCACATTAATATGGTCCTTTGTTCTATACATGAATACCTGCTAAGAAATATTTTTTGTAAATTGTCGATTATATATATGATAGCTGCCAATCCGACCGACCAGAGATATTTGGAAAATTTTGTGATTCAGTAAGTAAAATAGGGCTTTCTATTCAGAAACAAGCATAACAAATTTATGTACAGGGTTATTCATTATAAATTACCCACCCCTTATCGTTATTATTGCCTATAGAAAAAAAAGTTTTAAATAAAAGTTGTGTGGTTATAACTGAATTTTGTTAAATTGCTATTAGTCTAGTCGAGAAGTGAGTTTCCTGCGAAAAATAGTTAGCATAATCTTAAAAATATGGGGTTTGGTTTATTAGATTCAGAATTTAATTCTGATAATGGGGAATTTTTGAATTTTTCTGCCATTAAAAATTTCAATTGTTATTAACAAAAAACGAAGAGAAAAAAAGATGGTCTCCGTTTTTTAGCAATAACTATGAAACTATTAAAGATAACGCCAATATTAAAAAAGATCCTAAAAGAGGAGAAAATTTCAGAAAAGAAAGTCCCGATTCCCGGAGTTGTAGCTCCATTATTTATAATTTTAATTCTACGTTGAAAATAGGGTTCCGCGCGGCCGTTGTGGCGCCGTCGCGTCGCCACCGAGCAAAGTGGACGTAAGAAAATAATTTTTTTTATAATATTTAATATAAATTTAAAAATCTGAAAAAAATTATAGTCTCATCTAGACACTTTAAGGAATATAACCCCGATATAAAAAAATTTTTTAAGTTGATTTTTGTTAAAGTTATTCAATTGTTAACTAATTTTTTATGTACTTTATCTAACATAAAATCTGTTATTAAAGTTTAAATAATGTACCTAAAAATTTTTTTCTTCTAGTAGCCTATTCTTATTTACACAATGAACAAGATTCCGCAGTAAAAACTTACTAAAATTTGTTTATTTGTTTATAATGATTTTTCTAAGTTAACAAAAAATGAAAAAATCCGGAAAATGTTATTAAAAAAAATTTTTTTTACAAGAATAGGCTACTAGAAGAAAAAAATTTTTTAGGTACATTATTTAAACTTTAATAACAGATTTTATGTTAGATAAAGTACATAAAAAATTAGTTAGTTAACAATTGAATAACTTTAACAAAAAATCAACTTAAAAATTTTTTTATATCGGGGTTATATTCCTTAAAGTGTCTAGATGAGACTATAATTTTTTCAGATTTTTAAATTTATATTAAATATTATAAAAAAATTATTTTCTTACGTCCACTTTGCTCGGTGGCGACGCGACGGCGCCACAACGGCCGCGCGGAACCCTATTTTCAACGTAGAATTAAAATTATAAATAATGGAGCTACAACTCCGGAAATCGGGACTTTCTTTTCTGAAATTTTCTCCTCTTTTAGGATCTTTTTTAATATTGGCGTTATCTTTAATAGTTTCATAGTTATTGCTAAAAAACGGAGACCATCTTTTTTTCCCTTCGTTTTTTGTTAATAACAATTGAAATTTTTAATGGCAGAAAAATTCAAAAATTCCCCATTATCAGAATTAAATTCTGAATCTAATAAACCAAACCCCATATTTTTAAGATTATGCTAACTATTTTTCGCAGGAAACTCACTTCTCGACTAGACAGTAGCGTGCATATTTCAGGGGATACAAAATATATTTTTTAAATGGGATATCCTGTATATTACTAAATTTTTGAAATGATCCTTTGTTGCTGATTTCAAAAATATACCATGTTACCCCTACCATATACCGTTTTTGAGTTATTAAACGTCGAATATCTTAGTTAAACTAGTTACTGCAAATCTGAAAAAGTCCAACATTATTAAAGTGAGCTATAAAAATGACAACTATTATGTTTGATAAGTGACATTTCTTTAAAGAAATAATCAAAATGGTTTACAATAAGGAAGAAAAAGTCCAAATATTTACTTGTCATATATACAAAATAACAAAAATAAACGTGCAGCAAAAAGAGCATATAGGGTGTTGTATCCAAATCGTCCAACATCATCAGAAAATACGTTCAAAAATATTTACCGAAAGGTGCATAATACCTCCAGTTTTAGTAGACAAAAATGTGTATTTCAAGCAAACCAGGAAGAACAGCTAGATATACTGCTTCATTTCGAAGATAAGCCCATCCATATTTATTCGCGAATAGACTTTTTGAAACATTGTATTATTTTTTAGAAAATTCTGAATGTAGTATAAATAATGCAGTCGATCAATTAGCTAAAAGTTATTCCAAAATCCAACGTACGTTAAAAATTAATAACTACAGACCATATAAAATTATACCCGTACAAGTTTTAACAGAGGCTCATAAAATGAAAAGACTGGACTTTTGCCGCCAGATGATTCAAAAGTTGGAAGATCCCGATTTTTTTACTAAAATATTATGGACTGATGAATCATCCTTTTCTACGGCAGGAGTTTTTAATAGGAAAAATCGAAGGTCGTGGGAAAAATCAGGAAGAAAAACTGGTAGCGTTTGGTGTGGAATTTTCAGAAACAAAATTGTTGGGCCTGTATTTTATGATTATACTTTAACCGGAGTTACCTATCTGGAAATAATTATCCCAGAAGCAGAATATATTCTCTTGCAGAATTTTCCGGAAGCCAAACTACAGGGAGAAATTACTGCGAGGGTACAAACAAAATTCTAAACTATTAAAAAAAAAATCCCGGATTTGTTAAGATGACAGGTGTATAGACCTTTTAAACTGCAAAGAAGTAGACTTTGTTACACCGGGCATGAATGTGGTGACTTTGCGAAAGTTAATTATGCTCCAGTTACATCTGTCAACGTTGAGTGGTTCGATCTTCTCGCAATATAAATGGATTTTCAACGAAAGGCGCCGAAGAAAATATTTAGAACAGATATTAATAATATACTTTTATCCTTGTAACCGGCAGTGAAAAATACTTGTGTGTATAGTTCACTGTTAAGTACATCTCCCTATACTTCCAGTTCACTTTGAGTGTTTATAATAAATCGACTTTATCAACTTTGGATTATACGGAACTCGCAAAACAAAATTTCAAGGTAAGATATTGTTTCATATACGCATGCAAATCTGACACATAACCACCTAAAGCCAACCCTGGTTTTAAATCATATCCGATTGGCCTCTGCCTCTGATCATTACCTTCTTTGTAAATACATGTAGTAAATGTTTGATTTTTGTCTGCTTATAAAACTCCACAAGTAGTAGTTTCCATAACTTAGCTTTACTTAATATAACTGATCACCGTGATTGCATTAATAAGTACCTCTTACTTGGTTAATTGCTTTGTTTTATTGTAACAGGTGTTAATATTTACACTTATATGCATGTATTTTTCTTATTTATCTTTTGTTAAAGCAGTTGTAAATAAAATTAAGTAAGGAAAGCCGAAATTTTGAAGTTTTTTTTAAAAGCATAGGAATAAGTAACAAATCTGATTGTAAACCGAGGATCATTTTTGGTTGGTAAGTTGTCCATTTCTACAAAACCGACAACCATAAAACTAGACCCCTGGATATACATACCATTTCTTCACTGCAGCTATCCAGCTTTTATCATACTGCTGATAGAATAAAATGGTGTTCTTACATTTTAAAACAGGAACTAGCATTCGAAACCATACTTCGAAACACAACCAGAAAGTAATAGCGTCACAAAGGTAACATGTGATAATCAGAGTTGGCTTAGGGAATAAATAAATAAATGCAAACATATTTTCAATTGTGCTTTAATAAACAATAGTACAAAAAATACGAAGATACCAAATATAATTCAGTGTTACCTGCACGAATTTTCCACCCTATAAACACTTAAAATACAATTCTCACCACTCAAAAATCACTAATACTTATAACATGGCACACATTCAAAGGCACACATTAGTTTGTCTGGTAACTTGAAAAAAAAAAAAAAAACTATAATCTACATCAAACGTCATAAACACCGTTCAAAATTATATAGGAATACCAATATCCCAGTAATATTACATTGTAACAATAACGATATGCCCTAAATAATTATCTTCAGCATAAAAATTAACAAAACTGACTAGTAAAAAAAACAAAAATTCTAAAAATAAATACTGCTAGAATATACACTTCTTTTAATTCCTAAGTATATACAAAATGCTACAATGATTAAAGGTACGCTAAGTTGTATTCGTGTTAAGTACAACACCCAACTTTTCTTGTATTTGATCGAACCGCTCCACAAATTGGGCCAGTAGTTGGGGAGCTTTTAATGGCGTCATATCTTCACTATACAAAACATTTGACCTGAAAAAAATGCCATTTTTTATTTATTACTCCTCTCAATAATTAGGTTGCTTTAAAATGGGCATATTCCTCAGCTTTTTTATATACAGGGTGGTCCAGTTTATAACAGCAGGACTTCGCCAATCGATAGAGGACTTCATTTTAAGGTAAAAAGTTCCAATTAACATGTGTCGAAAAGTTATTTTTCTTTTCGAGTTACAGGGGGTGCTGAAGTTTGTAAAGAAATTAAGTTTTCCGGCAGTTTCAATTTGAAATTTGGCACGTGCATTTTGCTTCATTAGTGATATGTTTTTGTCAGTACTACACATTTGTTTTAATATCCAGTAGTGTAGAAACTGGGGTTTGACATCCTTTTTCTATCTAGAACTTGTACGCCAATGGATTTTTCACAAAAATTAATGATTTTTTATTAAATTGCCTGTACAAATTAGAACAAAAAAAGTGTTCTTGCACTTTTTCCGTATGAGGCACGGTTTTTGAGTAAATTAACTTTAAAGATGAAAGAAACTCATGCATCAAATGCTGATTTGTAATAAAATGATTTTAATAAAAATAATAACAATTTTAGGTAAGTTATAAGGAATAAGTTTTGGCATTTGGCAAAACTAAGCATTGTCAAACTCGTTAATAATTTGAGTTGCATCCATTTAAATTATTCAAATGCCTTTTAAGTTTTCCAATCAAGAATATGCTGACATGCACTTCTTTTCCAGATTTTCTAATGGAAACATGGCGGCTGCAGCTCAAGAATATCTCTAGCTATTTCCTAACAGAAGACAGTCACATCCACGTCCTAGGAAATGTGCACCAACAATTCGTTACTGAAGGATTGAAGTATACTCCTAGGAATCCTAACTATTGTAACGCTGATGAAATAAGGAGAAATAACCACATCCTTTGTGAATTTAACAGAGATCCAGGGACAAGTCAGAGAAGAGTGTCTAGAAATTGGCATTCCCAAAACTATCGTACAAGCATTAAAATATACGATCTTTTCATCTGCAACCAGTCCAGGGTTTATAGCCAGGAGATGAAGCATACAGAATGATATTTGTAGGTGGCTACTGGCCTCTGTTGAAAATTTTCTAAGATATATTTTATGGACTGACGAGTCATGTTTTACTCGACGAGGAATTGTAAATTTTCACAACCAGCATCTGGACACATGAAGACCCACATGAAACCAGGCCATGTAATTTTCAACAAGAGCTTAGTGTTAATGTTTGGGTCAGGATTTACAATGGTAATCTCTTTGGCCCTTACAAACTACCACAGCGGCTAAATTCTGGAAACTTCCTGGAGTTTCTGAAGACCGAGAGTCCCAACATGTGGGATGAAATACCATTAAACCTGCATATACAAGCTTGGTTCCAGCTCGAAGGATGTCCGGCGCATTTTGGCAGAATGATCCGTAACTGGCTGGATGCAAATTTTGAGGGACGGTGGATTGGTCGTGGCGGCCACCGCGATCGCCAGACTTAACCCCTCTGGATTTTTATGTATGGTGGTCATCTCAAAGAAACCGTCTATGCTACTCTGGTGACCGCGAGGGAGGAACTAGTTTAGAATCTAGAAGGCGTGTGCAGAAATTAATCACAATATGCTACTAAGTCTAAACCATTCAATTATAAGACGCTCCCGATTATGCATTCAGCAAAATGACTCATTTCGAAAATTTATTAGGATTAATTTATTTGTGATCCATTTGTAGTCGTTATTATTAAAAAATTATTGTTAATAAAAAAAGTTGTTATTGTTATTAAAATTATTTAATTACAAGTCGGCATTTGGTGCGTGATGGTTTTTTCATCTTTGAAGTTAATTTATTCGAAAACCGTGCCTCGTACGGAAAAAATGCAAGAATACTTTTTTCTTCTAATTTGCACAGGCAATTTAAAAAATCATAAGTGTTGTGAAAAATCCATTGGCGTACAAATTCTAGATAGGAAAGGTGTCAAACCCCAGTTTCTACGCCACTGGACATTAAAACAAATGTGTAGTACTGACAAAAACATATCACTATCGAAGCAAAATGCACGTGCCAAATTTCAAATTGAAAGCTTTTGTAGTTTCTTAGTAACTGCCAGAAAACTTAATTTTGTTACAAACTTTAGCGCCCTGTACTTTTCAACTTTTTACCATGTAATGAAGTCCTCAATCGATTGGTGAAGTCCTGCTACTATAAACTGGATCACCCTGGGTATATTTTGAGAGTTTTAATACATTTTTTGATTTTCCCATAAATGGGTAACAAAATTAAGTTTTGAATTTTAGTTTAATGGCGTCATCCGGCTAGTTTCACGCTAAAATACAAGACAATAAAACCAAAGATGATAATGTCCTGTTGCCAGTCTTACTTATTAGCGCATTCCTAGTTACAGTGTATTTCATTAATAATCTCTAACACGTTACATTAAAAAATATATAAAGCATTTTTGAGTTACATAATATGCCAGAAACCCCCCCCACACACACACACACACACACACACGCACGCACACACAAGAAAAAGTTATTAGTACAACTAGAGTTAAATTAGAACATTTTATTGATTTTGGCCAATCTTTCTTTGGTCACATCTTGTGAACTACCCTGTAAGAAGTTAATACTTTTTATGTATATTTTATTAATTTTACTTGACAAAACTCCATAATACCAAATCAAAATCCAAGTCCTAATTTAAAAAATATACAGTTTTTAATTTATTAAAAAACAACACCCTGTATAGCATAATTTTAAAAGTCTATTTAGAGATTTTGTTTGTAAATTATCTATGAAATAATTATTGAACAATTTAAACAAAACATCACAATAGCTAAAAAAAAAAAAATTAAAATGCATAAACCCTAACAAAGTGCATTTTTCCATTATTGATAAATAAAATAAAAATTATTACAGAAAATTAAAAACATACCCGATTCTGATCCTATTTCTGCCCCTACCCTCCTTTGAAGGTGGAGTACTTCCGGACCAAGGAGCGTCTTCTCTACTACTAGCTGGTGACAATCTCCCATCATAAAAACCAAAAGCATTGTCCTGTAAATCCTCCTGGTTTAAATTAAATACATTTTTTGGGCCTATCGTGTTAAAGTGACCACCTGTAGCATTAGAAAACAATTGACTAGAAACAGGCTGGCCAACATGGAACTGAGTTGGAACAGAACTCTCTGTTCTTGTCTGTAAATGCTTGTAATGACGCGAGTTGACTTTTTCTGCAATTCTCACGCCACTGTGCCACCTTCGAACAAGATATTTCATTCTTAGTATGGAGATGATAACCAGCACTGCAGACCTAAAAAAAAAAATCACATTTTTCCTTATTACATATACAGTGTATCCTCAAAGTAATGCAAATTTGATCAAATTTTTACAAGTAATTTGTCGGTGAAATACTATATGTTAAATGTTTTTTTTTTCATAGGTGACTAGTTGAGATGTTTTTAATTTTTTGGAGCCATATCTGTCAAAGTTATCACCTCACTAAGACCAAAATTAACAGAGCTTCTTTAATAAGATTAAAAATTCACAAAACAATAAATTAAATGCTCAAAATGTTTCATTGATTGTAAGAAAAAATCGAGTGGGGTTAGGTCTAGTAACCTAGCAGGCATATTCAGATGATTTAGTCATACTAGTCGGAGGAAACTAAAGGAGTAATATCGAACACCCTTTAAGAGACACTGGATGTAGGGAATAACTGGTGTGACAAGTGACTCTGGTCTGGATACCCGGCCACTCTGGTATGGAAGGTAATGAGATAGCGGACTTCTTAGCCAGAGAAGGAGCGGGATCACGATTTATCGGACCAGAACCAATACTTGGCATATCCTCAAGTATTGCCAAGATGGCTATCTCAACCTGGGCTGAAAGAAAAACTCTCCAGTATTGGCAAGAGTTACCAGGATTAGTTCATTCGAAGGTGTTTATAAAATACAGGGTAAACCTGAAAACTCTAAGAAGCCTATATACAGGGCACTGCCGCCCTAAACTACTATCTGCATAAACGGCCTAGCGGAAAATGCCGAGTGCCGTCTATGCCTAGAAGATGATGAGAAGGCAGACCACATCCTATGTACCTGTCCTACTGTGGAGAGGAACAGATTCTCAATATTTGTCAAAGGACAACTACTGCCAGAGGATCTGGACACATTCTCATCCAATAAAGTTATCAGTTTCGTTAAGAGACTGAACTTATTGGGTGAAATATAACTAGGTGTGAGCCATAATAAGCCTGCTGAAGGCTGCAGTGGAGGGTCCACAGGAACCCACTCACAAGAAATCTAACTTAACCAAACCTAGTGGTGACATCTTTAATTTTTTGGAACCATATCTGTCAAAGTTTTCACCTCACTAAGACCAAAATTAACAGAGCTTCTTTAATTAGATTAAAAACTCACAACAAAATCAATAAATTAAATGCTCAAAATCTTTCATTGATCGCAAAGAAAAAATCAAGTCTGGTAACCTAGCAGGCTACTCTATAGGTTACTAACCTATTTATCTAGGAAAGTTTGGTACAAATATTGGCAAACATTGGAGGCACTGCCTATACCAATGATTGTTATGAGGCAAATCAACCTGTCACAAAAAATAATATTTAAAAAAATACCATTTGACATATTCCGGCGTTCTTTCAAATATTTATTAGAAAACTAAATTACATTTTTCAAAAAACTGAAAAACCAAAATTTTTTAAATTTACCTCATAACTTGTGTTCACATACTTTTCGCAAAACATTGAAAATACATTTTACCTTTAAGGAAATATTTTTACCTAAATCGTACTCTTGGTAAAAGTTTTATTTTGAGATTGCCCCTATACTGTATTGCTTCAGGCAGGGCTTCAATCACACAGTGATGCTGATGACCACGAAGATAGTCTAGGAGGTATCGTTTTTGCCAGATCAATGCCTTCTTTGTGCTCTCCAGTTTTAAGGTTTTTGCAAACAAGTAATCACTCTAAAAAGTAACCGTTTGATCAACTAGTCAGTATTATACTGACTATGGACACTTACCCTAGCCACTAAGTCGTTAAAAGGTAAGTGAGCTGTTTTCCGTCCTTTTATATCCAAGATCTCACTCTCCAAATTCCTCTTTTCGTTGGAAATCCGCTGGATAAGATCCACTAATTTCTTATTGTCTAAAAGAGCATTGTTCAGTTCTTTGATTTTATTCAGCAAAACGTCTGGAACAGCAGAGGCTGGTTTTTGGGGCTCGTTTGGCGTTTGCATTTTTAATAGTTGCATCAGTTCATGTTTTTGTTTGTTTAGATGAGCTTTTTCTTGTTCCAATTCATCCTAAATCAGTATGTAATATAAAATAACGGTTAAGTAAGAACGGAAAATTAAATATAGTAAACTATCAACGGAGAGAAACTTAAATGCAAAGAATATAAGAACACGTAGTTGTAATCATAATAATCAATCATTTGGAAATAACTTCAAAAATTGTGAATTAAAAAAATGTAATTATTTTGTTCCAAGAACGTACAATTTATATTGGATAATATTTAAATAACTAATAAATGTAAAAATAGAGAAAAAAATTTAATCCAAGTTATGATTTCAAACCGAATTTTTTTTCCATGACTTGTTCGATGGTTGTAGATCAATTGTCAAATTTCTTAATCACAAATATTTTAATTAGCTAAAAATATTTATTATACTATCTGACTGATAGAAACAAGCTACCAAAATTAATAAAACAGTGCTCATTGCCCTCACATTTTGAAGTTCCACAGGGAAGTATTTTAGGGCTCATCTTAATTATTACTAATTTTAATTCAATCGGTATAGCCCATATCTCATATGATATTTGCGAACGTTTATTGAGATGTTTTCGTTTCTCAAAAGATAAAAGTGTCGCTGACTCTCAAGAAAGATATTATTTCTTCTACTTACCAAAACAATCTTGTTGTTTTCAGTTTCTCTCAACAGTGCTTCCAATTCAACCTTCTTCTGCAGCAAAGATTCCCGCAACTCTCTCTCATTTCGAACCAATTCCTGGACTTTTTCTTCCAAGTTCTTTGCCTTCTGAATCTCCAAACTCAACATATCTTTTGTATACTTGTGATCATTCTCTAGTTCACTTTTTGTCTGGTTGAGCAGCTTAAGCTCATTCGACAACTTGGAATTTTCTTCATGAAGCACTTCAAAGTCTTTCCGTAACTGGTTCAACTCTATTGCTTCCTTGCTGGGCAGTGCCTTATATTCAGTTGAATCTGTTTTAGAGGCACTGCTTGAATTTGTAGGTTTCTTCTTAAGCACTTCCAACTCCTCTTGGAGTTGTTTCCGAGCAGCTTTTTCATCATCTAACAATTTCCCTAAGGCCTCTTCATTGTCAAGAACTGTATCCAATTGAATTCTCATTTGCTCTATTAACTTTGCATCTTCAGCCTGAGTTTGGTGCAGAACTAAACGTTCATTTTCCAGAGAACATTGTAGCTCATTGTTAAATAACTGTAAAGAGCCGCATTTTTCTTCTAGCTTGATAATTTGATTTTTGAGCTGTTCCTGACGTTGGGCCAATTGTTTTCTAGAGGATTTTTCTTTAGCTAAGGCCTTTTTATATATCTCCATGTCTTGGCTTTCTGATATAGAGCTCAGGCTTTGGTCACTGACAGCACAAATTATATTTGAGTCAATTTGTGCAGAATAGTCCAATTCTCGTTTGAGCTGATCAGTTATTTCATCCACGGAATTGGTCATCTGAATGTTCTTCTTCGTTATCTCGTACTGCATTAATTGTGCTTTTAATTCGTGAATTTCCTCAAGCAAGTCAGCCGTCCTTTTCTGCTCTTCCTTCAGTTTCTTACCCAAGTCGATAATATTACCTGTTTCCTTAAGTTTTGTCTGTATCGTTACCAAATTCACATGCAGCTTGTGGCTGTCTTCAGATATTTGATTGATAATTTTGTCCTTTTCATTTAACAACTCTTGTAAGTGCAGTCTCTCCTTGCAAAGCTCATCTATTTTAAGGTCTTTTTCTTTAATATCCTCCATAAGCTTATCAATTGCTGTTTGTTCCTGGCCTTGTTCTAATTCCTCAACTTTATATTCCAGCATTGCTAGGTCATTCTGGTATCTCTTTGCCTCCTCAATTGCCATTTCAATATCACACTCGCGATCAGCTACAATCTTTTTTGTATTTTCACCTCCTTTTCCAACTCCCCAAGAGATCTTTCTTGTCTTTGGATAATATCTTCGAGGTCCTTCATAGCCCTACGCTTCTTGTGCACTTTTTCTTTCAAATTATTCATCTCTGCTGTCACTGATTCTATCTGCACTGCGTTGTTTTGCAGTTCCTTCTTAAGTTTAGCATTCTCATCATTCACTTCTATGAGTTTGGCTTCTAGGATCTTGTAGCTAGCATTTAATTTATCCAATTTTCTTTGCAGATAGTCTTTTTCCGTCTGCAATGAAATCGCTTCCATGTTTTGATTCTCCAGTTCTTGCTTCAAACTTTCTAGTTCTTCATTGCTACTGCTTTGCAAAGAGGTCTGCAACATATCAATTTCCCTGTTTTTTTCTTTGATAATACTGTCCAAGTTCCTGAAGCTATCATGTTTCACCGTGCCCAAAGTGCGTTCTAATTCTTTCTTTTCCTTTGCTAAGTTCATGCACATTTCATCTTTTCTAGCCGAGTCTTGTTCCAATATTTCAATTCTTTTCTCCTTCTCTGATAGTTGTAGCTTTTTCTCAGCTAGTTCGACGCCCAAATTCGTCTCGCTTTCACGAAGTTGCTGTTGTTCCTGCTCAAAAGTTTGTGTAGCATTTGCAAGAGCCTTTTCTGTTTCTTCTAAAGACAACTGCAGCTTACCGATTTTCTCCTCCAGGTTGTTTAGAAGTTTTAACCGTTCCTCATACTCCTTAATCACATTTTCTTTGGATTCTAGCTCTGTTTTCATGGCAGCAACGTCATTTCTCAATCTTTCAATATCCTGTGTATCCTCAAAATGCACACGTCTCTCTAGTGACTTGTGGATTTCAGTTGAATTAGGTTTGCTCAAAGGTGCCTGGATGGAATAATGCAAATTTGAGGGTCCTACTTTTTCAATGGTGGATATTTCAGGAACCGAGGTGCTGCCGATAAAAACTGTTTCATTTGGATTACGTTTGTAGATGAAATTATCTGAAGTACCCAAAGGCACACTCTCATTTCGACTGTCTGCTTTGCGCATATGCTCGGCATGGCTCAGTTCAAGAATGCTAAGCACTTCTTCTATTGAAGTGCCATCGTTCTTCAAGTTTGACAAAGTCTGCAGCTCTCGTCTGTCCAAGTTGAGCGACGTATATGATTCTAGTAGCTTCTCAGTTTCATGCAGCTTTTCCCTCAACTTTTCTAAATCGATATTTTTGTCAGAAATAATATTCTCTACTAGGTTAGGGACTATTTGAGCTTCATTGTTAATTTTCATCTTCAACTGCACGTTTTCAGTACGCAACATTTCTAGTTCTTTCTGCATTGTGACCAAAAGTTCATCCTCTTTGGCTGAACTAATTTCATTTTCCAGTATTTTCAAACGCTCCTGAGCTTCACTGAGCAACGTCTGATGATGGCTGATCACCTTGTCTTTACTTTGCAGTTTTTCTCGCAGTGAAATAATCTCATTCTGCAAATCATAGATTTTTAATTCCAAAGACGTATTTGTTTGAGCTTCTATATGCTCGGCTCGAATCCTCTGCTCGTCGAGCCTTATTTGGAAATCAGAGATTAAAACTAATTGCTCTTGCACCTGTTTCTTCATGTACTCTTTCTCGCCATTGGATTCCTAAAAAAATTATATTAGAAGGATATGTGAGAATATACTGTGAAAAAATATTTACATCTAATTCATTTTTCAAACTGAAAATTTGCATTTCTAGATCTCGGATACGTTTTATCGCTGCCTCCTCTGCTCTAGAATGTCTAACAAGTTTTTCTTTGAGTCTAGCCAACTGCTGTAAAGGTACCTCACACTCGTCCATTATATTTGGGCTCCTTTGTCTTACCTAAAAATGTATAACGGTGAGACTACTATATTTGTATTTTCTTTATGTATTAGACTTACCAAGTCTCTAGCGGAAATATCCTCAGATGGAGAACTACAAATTGTTTCTGTTGAATGTAATGCTTCCAGTTCTCTTGTCTTCTTGTCCAAAGTCTCTTCAAAATCAAATAGCTGCAAGATTTATAAAAATTACTAGGTTTTTAATTTTAATTAAAAATGCATAGGTCATTAGTAAAGAGAAATATAAAACTTTGAATGAAGCAAAATTGCTTCTTTCAACTTATAATTCTTACAATGTTGGATAAACAAAGCAATCAACTCTGACTAGAATTAAGAAGCATACAAGCCTTTCCAGATAAAAACAGTGAAGAATTAATAACTAACCTGTGTCCTTATCTGCTTAAGAGCACCTTCACTGCCAGCCAACTCTGAGTTAACTCTTGTTTGTTGCAACTCGGTCTCCAAGCTGTCGATGTATCTGCGCAATTCGTGTATATCTGAAACGTCTTTAAGTGAATCGTTTTGTCTTAACTCACTGATGGACCTGTGTTGTTGGTCAACTATACATTCCAGTTTTTGGATGGCCTGCAAGCAGTCATCGATTTCTTTGGATTTGGTCTCTGTTTGAACCTCAAGATCACGGATTATTTCACGAAGGACCTTGATTTTCTCTACGGCCTCGTTACGTTCTGCCTCTATCTCTTTACATTTTTTAGATTCCTCAGCAATGAGGCGCGTCATCTCCTGGAGCTGCTGTTCCAGCTGCTCAACCTGGATAGAAGTAAACAAATTAAAAAAGGTAGCAGAGTATAGGAAAAAAATTCTTTCAGTTGTATCTCAAGAGTTATTACTAATAGCCGTATGACACGATGTAAATTTCAATACTGAATTTTATAATAGAAAATCAAAGAACCAAACAAAATTCTTACTTTTTAAAAATCTTAACAGATGATTGGCTCATTTAAATTTAGTATAAAATTCTGTATCTTTACATCATGTCATACGACTATTAGACAATAAAAGTGACAGAAAATAAATACTATGTATAGCAGATACTATGAACAAAAAAAAAAAAAAAAAAATTTGTCAGTAGTATTTAAACAATATTTTTAATAATACAAAGCCTTTATAAATGATTAAAAACCACATGATCAATTGGTACCTTTTAACTCGTGATTTTATGTCTTTGCTATTACGGTATAGAGATGGGTAGTTCGGGAACAAATTAAATAAATGAACCATTCTTTTAGGTGAACTACATGAACTAGTTCATCATTCCTAAACAAACTAGTTGTAGGCGAACTATACGTAAACCATCACGGGCCGAGAACTGTGAATCGGCAACATTATCATTGGGCAGTGAGGTGAGCATGAGATGGGTTGAAGTTGAGAACGGATGTCTCGGACAGGTGACCAGTACAATCGACAGTCGGTCTTCGGTTAGAGGTAGCACAGAATTATAAAGGAACTCCGTAGCTGTGGCGCGAACGCGACACAGTTGGTAAACGTTGAACTGATATAAAACGAAAAGGATACAGACCAGATCGACTGCCATTGCATATAAGTACCTACTGGTATACGTTTAAATGATTGTATATTTTATTAATAAATAAGAATTTTAACAAAAGTATATACTTTATAATACAAACAAAATAAAAATAAATATTTGATTTGAAATAAATAAATATTCTTCGTTAATAAATAACATAAACCAAAAAATACTTCTAAATTTTAAAAAACCTGGTTACAAATTATGATTTAAAAAGACAATTTTGTTAACTTTAGATAACTTTAACCTATTCCTTCTTTGAGTAAGTATTTGTCCTGTCTTTGAAAATATCCATTTGCAGGGAAGAGACGGTGTCCTTACACATAGACGTATTTTAACTATGTGAAAAAGTCAGGGATAAACTTTCCTTCTGTTCTTTCCACCACCATAACAGATCTGTGAGATTTAACAAGGCCTCATTAATATATTTATCCCACTCAATTATACCTGAGGCAGTAGGATTATCTAGCATACAGAAACGCTTCACTCTAATATCAAAATCTTCTCAAATTGAAGACCGACTACTCTGATCAGTCTGATTAGCATCAGACGATGTTGATTCTAAATTATTATTATTAAGCCTGGCCAAGCGATGGTCGGGCGCAATACCAATGCCATCGCGCTTGTTTACGATGACGATGACACGACACACTTCAGTTGTTATCTGTCGGTCGATGCACAGAGTACTAATAAATAATAAATAATGTTGAGCGTAAAGTGTAGAAAACGACCATACGCTGATAAAGTGAATAAATTTATCTGTGAATTTCCGGATTTATTCTATGATGGATGTAAAATAATTTGTAAAGTTTGTGATCAAGACTTAATGTGCTAGAATAAATATGGCTGCAAAATTCATGTCAAAAGTAACCGGCATAAAAATCAAAAAAATGGCGTGTCTTCTTTCGAACCTCAGTTTATGTTTCATTTACTGTTAATGCTGATTGCCTGTAATGTTTCCCTGCGCATATTGGATAAACCAGCATTTTGGGAGTTCTGGAATAAATACAATCCCAAGGTGAATTTACCAAGTCTTTCATCGTTACGTAGATATGTACTAAGTGTTCCTGAAGACATTGTAAATAAAATTAAATGTGCATTAAAAAAATACACGGCTGTAGTTGTGTTGACGAGACGACAGATTGTAAAAAAAAAAATTTTATAAAGTGTACCAGTATTAATAAAATTTATTTCCATTTATTTTATTTATTTATTATTAGTTATCACTTAGATATACAATGTACATGTATGAACGTCATTTAACAGTTTAATAATAATGTGCAGCACTAAGCTTACAAAATATAAGGAAATACATAAAGAAGAATTTAAAGCGAACGATATAGTACAAAAACATACATCACAATATATAAAATATTTTTGTTTTTATTATTGTACTTATTCAAGTATTATTATATGATGCATACCTAGTACGTCTCTGTAGGATTAATGACCTTGGCCAGGCTTAATTATTATTAATAGATGTCTTTTAATTTTATGGCACAAACTTTCTGTTCTAAAGCCTCATATACCAAGGAAAATTCATATGTAGCGAGAAAATCCATTTTGGTTATTTTATTACAAATACCTGCATTACATACAGAACGCCAGCGGTGAAACTGAAACTAACTAGTGGCAGTGGAAGGAAAATTAAAACAACCGGATGAACGAAAGTGAATGACAACTGCCAAACAAGTATCTGAAAGAGTCAAATTAAAACGATCCTTGACCATTTCATGTGTTTTGTGCATGCATATAGTTCGTGAACAAACTAATAAAAAAATAATTTTTATCAGAGAACTAGTTCACGAGAACTAGCTGCCTAAAATGAACTAGATTACCCAGCACCATGACGGTAGTACCTGATGAAGATTTTTGCACATACGTATGTGTCTAAGGATTCATTTTTAACCTTTTTTTGCTGACGGGACGACTCGACGAGGCTGTTAAAGGGAACCAATTGGTCATGTAGTTTTTGATCATTTATGAAGACCCGTTATAATACTGCAAACTGTGGTGTTATGCCAAGTTATGACCCACATGTAAGAGATTTTTAGCAGTGGACAGTGGTTAAAAAAAAGCTGTTAATTATTATTATACAAAAATGTCGTAAATAAATTTTTAATCGATTATCCATTATTTTCGATAAATTTTATTATATTGCCTTGCTTCATTTTCCAAATGGGTTTTCAAATTTTAATGCCATCTCAATTATTAAAGGAGATAAGTTGATGAGTATATTTTTACTACAACTTTGAGTAAACTGAATAAATCTACAGCACACACTATTATTATCTTGTTCTCAATGAAAAAAACCTGTACAATGCTGGAAATAAATCAGAATCATTTAACGATATTCGCACTTGGAATTGACGGTGGTCCATTTTAATCGTTGAGCACTGTATATAAAAAAATACGGATATAAAAGAAAGAACTTTTAGAGAAAAACAATTTATCTTTCTTTACTTGATAGTTCATTTCAGCAACTTTTTTTTAAATAGCTTATACTGAAGTGGGTTGGAACCTTTGATGTTAAGCTAAAACTGACGTGGTTTTCCACAAAACACCATATACTGCAATCGACGCGCGTTTCGTTATCCAAGTTGGCATTATCCAGATATCATTGAACCTGTTTTAATCATCACCAGATGACGCCAACTTGGTTGGCGAACATATCATCTGGATGTGGTGCTTTGTGGAAAACCACGTCAGTGTTAAATAGCTTATAAAGAGTTTTAAAATAGTTAGAATTAAATTTATTTTGATTCTTTGACATTTAGTTCATAACTATTAACTTCAACCTTTACAATCCTCCTTTAACATGTGGCACATTTCCATATGTAAAAAAAACATGTTTGTCCTCTTTTATCCCTACAAATTTGTGACACGCCAGAGGAGAACAAAATACTTTTAACACTCACACTTTCACTTTTGTCACATAAATAAACAAAGCCATTGCAAAGCTGGTGAAGTGAATTAAATCTTGCTGTGTGAAACAAAATACACTAAACAATAATGTTAAGCAGTGAAATACAGAAATAACTGTGACAAAAATAAACATCCCTGTGTTGATGTTTCACACAGAGGCAGGTCCGGTAGTAAAAAGTGCAAAATAACACTTCCTGTATTCTAAATATAACCTCTTTAAATTAGGTCTATTTATTACAAGTCTCAGAGACAATATATTTACTAAGTCACAATGTCTGATGAAAGCCTTCAACTTATTTTTATAGGGAACAAATATTTTTGCAAAATGGTAAAGTTAGAAAATTATTACAGAAAAAATGGGTTTTTAGTTGTTCAAAATTTATATTTCCTGTGGAACATTAGCAAGAGGAGACATTTTTTTGATGTTGCATTAATCAATGGAAATTTTTTTTTTATTTAACTCATTTAAAAAGCAAAAAAAGTAAGTTATTTAAATAATAATTGTAATATTTTATGTAATTTTACATTATAAACGACGATAAAAATGTTAAGTTTTGAAATTACCTTGTACTTTTCGCATCTATTTTCCCTACAGCAAACACCATTTACCTGCAATATACCCAAAACACATGCAGAGTGAGTAATAGTGGTTAGTGCGATGTTATTAACGTAAAAGAATTTTTGCATAAAATTTAAAACATTTAAAAATACATTTTTATAAAAACCGACTGTTTTTTTTTTTAATAGACAACTGGAAAACTTTTCTTTAGTAGCTTTAGCTTTGTAACTACAGGAAAAACAATCCGACCTTTCAAAATGCCTTTGTACAAAATTTTATATACAGAGTGTTTCAAGATTAACTGGACAAAATTAAAATCTGACCTCAGGACCTCAAAATAAAAGAAAAGTTTCCTATGGAGGTACTTCCAGAAAAGCTTCGATAAAGAGTTACACCCTCTCAAAGATGGAGGCTAAAATAAGGCTTTTAATTCTTTTCTCAAATTTGTAAAAAGAATAAAAAAATTATTTTGGTAGAGATTTTCTATCAATAGGAACACTTCTAAATGACATTTTTTCAATCATTCTCTTATCGGTAAAAAGGGTAAAATCAACAACCTCATTTTATTTTTTTAATCAAACCTTTTAATGGAACAGAATTTTATCGTATCAAAATGTGCCTTGGAAATATTGTTTCATTTAGACACTCTTTTGACTCTTTTATACTTTTCATTGAACTGATAGTTTTTTGAATAAAAAAATTAAATAGTCTCGATTCACATGGCTATTATTACTTTCCATTTTATTAAATAATGCAATTTTCCAAATAACCATGTGGATTGAGACTATTTAATTTTTTATTTAAAAACTGACAGTTCAAGAGAGACAAGAGAGTTTCTACATGAAACAAACTTTCCAAGGCACATTTTTATATAAAATTCGGGTCCATTAAAAAGTTCGAATAAAAAATTAAAATGGCTGATGGTTGAAATAATATTCTTTAGAAGCGTTCCTATTAGTAGACAATCTCTAGCAAAATTCGTTTTTTTTTATCTTTTTTCCAAATTTGAGACAAAAAATTAAAAATCTAATTTTGTCTTCATATTTGGAGGAGTGTAACTCTTCATCGAAGTGCTTCTGGACATACTTCCATAGGAAACTTTTTTTTATTTTGAGGTCCTGAACATCCTGTATACGTAAAAATATACAGGGTGTCAAAAAATTAAAAAGTCAATGTTGTCTTCGGTTAAACAGCAAAAACTTCACGTTACTAGGTTTTGAAGTATCCATTTATTTTAAGAATAAAGCCAGAAAATTCCATGTGATCCAACTTAAGTGAATCAAGCTGTACAAACTTTTTTAGACACGCTGTCTTTATTTCATACAATTAGTGTCCAGTTGCCTACTCTATTATTATTAATTGTTCACAATAAAGCAAAAGTTATCTTTAACATACTAAAGTTAAATCAAATTCTTTTACGCTATAAGTGTATTAAAAAGAAGGTCCAAGCCATTAAAACGTGTCAAAGTGAACATGTGAAGTAAAACGTTAATGTAATGAAATCGTAAGCGCCCCAACTCACCTCAGCAGTAAATCTCTCACAATTAGTTCTATCTCTATCCCTCTCTCTTAGCTGGTCATACAATTGATTGATTCTCTTTTGAGCCTCATCCCTCTCCAGTTCCCTTTCGACGGCCTGCTCCTCCAGGAACTTTTGTGTGGTTCTGTACTTTTTATCCGCAACATCGATCTACATAGAAAGCAAATGGGTAGCAAAAACAGACAGAAAAGCCCCAGGAATAATGACATCGATGTTATGTAAGCTTATATTGGTTAAGTAGAGGAAGAGACATAAAAAACTCCTACCATTTTTATGCAGATGAGACAAAAAATTAGCAAAAGGATCACCACTAGACAATGTATGTAGAGGTGATTATCAATTTGTACTAGGGCATTTTTAATTACTTCAAGCAAGAAACCGAAAAAATTATTATTTATCATTTTTAAATGTCACTACATACTAAAAATAAGTAAATAATAATAATTATTAGATGTATTTCATCTAAAGTAAATTACTTGTAAGGAAAAACTTGTGTTTACATCTTTTTTGTGCATCAGTCATAAAGAAGTGTGGTCTCTAACTGAAAAAAGTATAGTATATAAAAAACTATAAAAAAACTAGATATTTTACTTTATTTTTTGTACAGTGTACAGGATGACCATATTAATTGGTTGGATCATCGATATAATACTTTCTAATTTACATATACAGTGTGATCAAAAATACCCAGAAAACTTTTGATAAGGGATATTTTTAAAATAAATATAAAAATGTCTTGTTTTTTACAAATTTCTAATTATTTTAAGATGTACTTGACTGCAACTGTAATAACAGTGTGTTAATCAATCACATATTACAATATTTCTTTTTTTGTTGAAAAAAAGGGGCACCCAAAAACTTGCTCAAGAGTAGATTTATAGTTATAGAGAATAGAATAGATAGATGTCTACATTTTAAGAATTAAAATTCTTATTATTATAATGTTCAATGAGATCTAATAATAATCATATAGAAAAATGTTAGCCAGTTGACATGACAAGATGGCATGCTACTAAAAGCACCAGGGAAACAGTCACCTTCCTGAATCAGCACCATCCCATTTTATTTATGTTTCGGCTGTATCATCCTTTTTACTTTCTTATATAACTCAAAAGTTATTAATGGGAGACTTTCCAAATTTGGCAGTTAAGATTGTCAATAACATTTTAGGTGACACATTAAATTTGGTGAATGTGGTACCACCAGAAGAGACATAATGAATGAAAGAAGAAAAAAGGTACAATTTCGGGAAAAAAAAATTAAAAATTTTATTGCATTTCTGGACGAATCTCGACGAATTATAATGAAAAAACATAACTTTATGGAAAAAAAACCTTTCTGCATGTCTGTAGTATCGCGATAGCAACCACAGTTTTTGAGATAAAGCTCTCAAATTCGGCACACTTGTTCTAACCGCCAAAGACAATGAAAAATTCGGTGATGAGCAAAATTGACCTGCTGAGGAGGGGTCCACTGGACCCAAACTTTTTTGTATTTGCCTTTACAAAAAAAATGTATTCTTGGTGAAAGATTATAAATCATGTCTACTATATCAAGCGAATAAAATATATTTTCCAAGTAAATAAAGCTGACATAAACTGAAATTTTGTACTCATTTGACCTCATCAAATAGAGTTAGAATAAATCTGGCAGTTTGACATTTGAAATATCCAATTTAGTTACAAAAATATCAATGTCAATAAGAAGAAATTATTAAAATATATGACATGAATTATTATTGACAGTATCGAAGGACGCTGATAATTAATTATAAAAAATATTTTGACACATTTCAAGGTATGTTTTTAAAATTTAATTGAGGTAAATGAAGAATTAAACAGAACGATTTTTTTAGATCAGGATGATATATACTGGTGTAAGAAAGTTATGTGCTGGCCACATCATATACATATTTTTTTATTAAGTGTAAGAGACGTTTAAATTAGTTTTATCTTTATCTGGTAATCTAAAAATCTAATATGGCGCCCATAAGAAACTCAAAGGTTAACTATTGTTACCACTGACCTAGTAGGCCTAGAAAATGTCCAAATGTTACAATTGAAGGCTCTCATTTAGTTACCAGAGTACAAGTTTTAGGTTTTTGCTGTGATATAAAATCATTTAAATAATCTCAACCCTGTGCGTTTTTCTTAAACTATTTTCTTCGATTTTTTGTCATGCAGAGTTTTTGTGAAACAGTCAATTATGGAAAGAAAATGCAGTTATTCCCATACCCAATTAGTTATTAAAGAGGGTGACAAAATGACTTAGAAAATACCATCAACTATTAAATTACATGTGTGTACGTTACAGAAATATAAAGATACCATTTTACTTGAGACGCCACAAAAGCAACGTTTGTTAGTTATTAAATGATAGGCAAGCCAATGAAATAATTATATGCTTTCCCAACATTTAGACAGTGATTTCTATTTACCTTTACACCATAACTACTTGAAGGCATTTTCTCTTTTACCTAACAGAAAATTAAAATCAGAAATAAACCTATGCCATATGCCTATTAAATATGGTGTCATTTGCTTTTCCTAACCAGATAGTTTTTAACAATATTTTTATCAGGGGCGGATCTAGACCCTAAAAAATGGAGGCCCAAAAAATGAAACCAAATTTTAAAACATTTTGTTAGTAAAGATACTCAATAATCATTTTTACGTTTATTTATTTTCTTATTATGGTAATTTTGTTATTCTGTAGGCTTCAGTTCATGACGAGCCACATTTTTCATTTGATAATTTTTTTTAAGTTCAGTTGTAATAAGTATTGTCAGTATACATTTTTATAATCAGAAAAATACTCCCTTTCAGAAAATACAAAAAACTACCCCAATTGCCTTTAAAAAATAATGACTGTGACCCCATATCTTTTGAAATAAGTGATACAAATTTAAGAAACTCATAATATGCACAAAGGGGCCATTCATAAAACGCTTGATGTTGTTAAGGGAGAGAGGGGATTTATCAATGTCACAAAATGTCATATGGGGGGGGGTCCATTTCATACGTCATGTGGTAGGTGTTCGCTGCTCGCTATTAATTTATTTGTTTACATAATCTTTTATTGTTTGCCAGAATAAGTTGCAATAATTTGCAGTTAAATTTAAATACATTACTGTTTTATTTTTGGTTTGTGACCATGCAATAGTGGGCAATTGGTAACTTAATCACCAAATCCTCCAATCTCATTGCTTTCCTCCTTAAAAATTACGACTCCCCCGATTGGCTCTCACGATGCATAATCGATCATGTCATGGAGTCATGCCAAGAAACAATCTATGGCTAAGAAACTTAGTATTTTCACAAAACATAATTAATGAAACTTCTATATAAACGATAATACTAGTGCCAGGCATATATTCATCCATCCAGTGTTCATGAGCAATTTGGAAATTACCTAAGCAGCAAGTCGCAGTAATTATGAAACATTCCAGCCCTCCACTTAATGGTAAGTTAATTAATGGCCCAATACGTTAATGTTTGTCAAAAACATTAGGAGACACACAAAAAACAGTTTTTGTCCTTTTTATTTATTATTTTTTTTGTAAATAAACATACATTTTGAAAATAATATTAAATTAATAACAAAAAACAGGGTTTCTAGATAATTTGACCTTATAAAAAAAAAGGACTCGACTCAGTGACCAAATATTTCTAAAAAAGTGACATTTTAGTGACTAAAAACAGATGTGAAATGAGTATTCTTGGATAAATTAAATACAAATAAATTCAATTGACAAAAAATATTTTTTTGATTTAACAATTCTTTTTGTGTATTTGAGATGGAATCGATTTCTGTGCTGGTTACTAGAATTTGGAAAGAAGGTAAAAATAAACCGGTCCCAGATATACCAAATTTGATGTTGGATTACAAATATACGCAGATGCTACTCAATGCGAAAGTTTAAGTGGCCAGTGAGAAAAAGATTATTACAACTGTTATAATATTATACCATATGTATAGCAGTAAGTGTGGCCAGTGAGAAAAGCGATGACTGAGAACTAGGATGAAATGAGATGGAATAAGACACACCTAGCGAACATAGGGACAGGCTCAGTCTATGCCCCACCAGCCAGCTACAATACACTTACAGTGTTGCGTCCATCTTGCTTGTTCAATCGGTCTTTTTTAACAGTTGGCTACATTAGCCGTTTTATACATGGTATTATAATACCATATAATATACTATAATCTGCAGCACTCCAAACAGATATTTTATTTCTCAGAAAGATCCAAAAATTTGGCGAATAGCATTTAAAGACAATATTTTAAAATATTTTCTGAGTAGGAAAAACTCAAGTAAAATGTTTAAAATTTGTTGCAAAATGCCACAATTCATTATTCATCATTGTATAATCTACATCTAGATCGACCCAGTGCAAAAAAATATTTTTTTTTCGTCATTTGAGTATGGTATGAATTTCTCTTTATAATAAACTGCACAAGAATTGCAAGAATATTACGCAGGGTATTATACAAGTATTGATTGCATGATATTACATGGCATTGCATGATACTATTGCATATTGTTGCACAGTAGAGCATCAGTTCTGTCCCAACTATTGCATGCTGGTTACCCCCTTGGACATCTTTGTAAAATTACACTAAATGGCTTGAACAACACAAATAAACAGGAGATGGTATGTGATTATGACATGAAGATGAATTTTGCTTCTCCTCAATAGAGGGTTATTCCTTACCATGTGGGAAATTTAAATCTTGTTAAGTGAGGACTACCAGGAATGGGACTTAAAGTGTCTAAAAGTGAACTTTTTTTGAAAAAAAGTGACTTTTAGTAACTTCATGAAAATAAAGTGACTTTTAGTTACTTAAGTGACCCCGCTAGAAGCCCTGCGAAAACTGATTAACATTGCCGTTCCTACATTAGGCGTGCAGGAGCTATGTGGCCCTCACGTGATGACCAATAGGGGTTTCACGAAACGCCATGGCCTACCACAGATGGGGGAGGGGTCCAAAATGGCCGAAAATAGCGTCAAGCGTTTTATGGATGGCCCCAAATGTACCTAATTCATATTCTCCAAATTTTGTTTTTTAGCCATTTACGTTGGATTTCACAAGTACCAGTCCACACACTGTACATAAAATCAATGCGTCCGTATATCCTGGCTCTTGGAAATTTCATGTTGCTAACATAATTTATTAATTTATAAATGCAGCTCAAGAAGTTGGGGGTCTGGACTCCCAGTACCACCCCCCATAGAACCGCCCCTGATTTTTATTTTAAATTTACTCCAAAACAATAAAGAAACTAGTGAATGCATATTATCACTTACCTGCTGCAGAAGGTCGTATCGTTCCCTTTGGGATTCCTCCTTAATTCTTTCTCCAACCCTGCACAGCTCCTCGATAAGATGTAACAGAGTAGGATCGGCACTTGCTCGTGATTGCGCTAACATATTTCTTGCCCTGTCTTGCAATTCTGCCAAAATTGTCATTGTATCACCTTTAACAAAACGTCAGGACATCAGTACTTGAAAATTAGTAAAAATAGAATATATCCATGTAGATTTTAAATAATTGTGCATAAAAAAAATATTAGAGAAACGCCAAGTGTATTTTAAATGCTCCATTTCTCTCGATTTAAAGCATTAAATTAGAGGTACCCTGTATAACTTCTTCTATTTTATTAATTTATTCGAGTTTGTACTGAATTATTAGAATAACACTTTATTTGCTAATCAATATATGTTTTTGTTAAATTCAGTGGCTTATTTTTTCATAAATTTGGTAAGGAAAAAAACCATTTTCTTAAATAAAATTTGCTCACTCACCCACAAAGACATACAAGCTATTAAAAGGAAGAAACATTAACTACCATAATATACTATTATCAAAATAAATATAATTTAGAGGGTACACAAAATAATGGTTTTAGTGTAAATAAAAACATAATTATCCTATATTCATAAAGGCCATAATTGTGAGCAAGCTTTAAGTACCTACTAAATGTTTTGTAGTTAATTATATAATACCTCATATTTATGTTTACAATTTAATACTAAAATAAGGACAAAATACCATAAACAAATATTCAGAAATATTTAGCCAAGCAACAATTAGTTCAAAGAAGTTTTACAGAAAAAAAATGGAAAAAAAATTGAGAAAAAATGTTTCACAGATACGCTGCCTCCCCAAATTACTTCTAAACCATTAGAAATGATTTGTGAAATATATACAGGGTGAATCACCAAGGGCGCCTCGGTCGATATCTCCTTTAATATTTATTATACAGAAAAATGTTTCAAATAAAAGTTGTAGGAGGCCAAGAGTACCATATCCTAAAATTATTTCTATCATATCAAAAGTATGTTTTTTAAAATAGGATATCCTATATATTTTTGCAAATTCTTATTCTCTCTTTAATTGCCTTTTCGAACATGTCTTGTATTTGAAATTCCGATGCGGCGTTGTCGAATTATTCAACTTTTTTCAAAAAAATTGTCACTTGCAGACCTCACTAATAAATTCTGCATGAGCGGTATTTTCACAGATTAAGCAAACTTTTTTTGTTAAATGTTAAGCAATGCCATGGCCTAGCCTCCAGATATTTTAAAGTTGAAATTATTTGTACAGGGTGTTTATTACGATGATACAAAAATGGTTAACTTTAATCTATCATAACTTCATTTTTTTAAATGGAACACCCCGTATATTTTTAGATATTTGGATAGAGTTTTTTGTCGCTCTACAATTTTTATTAACCTATAGTTATACCTAAAACCAACGGTTTCCAGTGAAACTGCATTCTAATAAAAACATCAGGTAATTTCTAGAAATTCGGATATCATAGGAGGCATTGGCACATGTTTTTTTTGTTTTTGCAAGAAACAACTATGAGCATTATTGTTTCGATTAATGTAAGTTTCATCTTTTATAAATGAAAAGAAAGTTGTTTTATTATTCTACATTTAAATACTTGAACTGTGTGAATTTTTCAAATATTTAGATGGCATTTATCACTCACATTTGTTTGAAACAAATTTGAAGCGCTTTTAATTTGGAGACTTTATTATTATGTTAATTTCTACTCAAATAAGTATTTAAAGTGAATTTTTCTAAGCAAGAAAGAATTAATATGATTTACTGAATCGGGAGAGTTATGGTAATTATTGTTTGTTGGCCTCTAGATTGTATGGTTAAAAATATCCAGACCAAAGACATCCGAATTGTCGCGCTTTTACAAAATTAAATACTAAATTCGATGAAAGCGGAAAAGTTATGTTTAAGAAGCCGAAATGAATTAAACCAGAATGAAGAAAACACATTATCTGTTGTGCTAAGCCTCGTAGAAAATCCACATGTAAGTTCAAGAATTTTAAGTAGGGAATTGGATATTAGTCAGTCCAATATGGCAAAGATTATAAAAGAAAATAAGTTTCACCCTTATCATATCCAATTATTGCACGAACTAGAAGCTAATGATTTTATTAAGAGACGAGAATTTTGTGAATGGGCAATTCAGAAAGTGCGAGAATAACCGGATTTTTTCGAATACATATTGTTTTCCAACGAGGCTACGTTCCATAAAAACGGAAATGTTAATAGGCACAATCTGCACTATTATTCTACAGAAAATCCCCATTTCAGACGGAGTATTGACCATCAACATAGGTGGTCATTAAACGTTTGGGGTGGAATTATAGGAGAATATGTAATTGAGCCATATTTTTTTGAAGGCAGAATAAATGGAGAAACATATCTACACTTTTTAATAAATAGTCTACCAGATTTGTTGGAAAATTTACCATTAGCTACAATACGAAGATTATCGTTGCATCATGACGGGGCGCCAGCCCACTACAGTGCGTAAGTACGCAACTATTTGAATAATGAATATTCAGATAAGTGGATTTGTAGAGGTGGGCGAATTTGTTGGCCACCTAGGTCAACAGACCTAACAGAATTAGATTATTTTATGTGGGGTTATGTAAAAGAGACCGTTTATAAAACTGCTCCAACTACAGCTGAAGATATGAAGGAGAAAATTAGAGCTGCATTTCAAGAAATTATTGTTCAGAAATTAAGAAATGTTAGCCAGTCTTTTTTTGAGTCGTCTAAGATTATGCGTGCAAGAAAATGGAGGACACATTGAACATCTTATGAACTAGATACAACTAAAAAAATTGTATTTACCGTTTTGTTATAAATAAATTGTTTCATGTTCGTAGTTCCTTCTTGCAAAAACAAAAAAAAACACGTGTCAATGCCTCCTATGATATCCGAATTTCTAGAAATTACCTGATGTTTTTATTAGAATGCAGTTTCACTGGAAACCGTTGGTTTTAGGTATAACTACAGTTTAATAAAAATTGTAGAGCGACAAAAACTCTATCCAAATATGTAAAAATATACGGGGTGTTCCATTTAAAAAAATGAAGTTATGATGGATTAAATTTAGCCATTTTTGTATCATCGTAATAAACACCCTGTACAAACAATTTCAACTTTAAAATATCTGGAGGCTAGGCCATGGCATTGCTTAACATTTAACAAAAAAAGTTTGCTTGATCTGTGAAAATACCGCTCATGCAGAATTTATTAGCAAGGTCTGCAAGTGATAATTTTTTTGAAAAAAGTTGAATAATTCGACAACGCCGCAACAGAATTTCAAAAACAAGATATGCTCAAAAAGGCAATTAAAGAAAGAATAAGAATTTGCAAAAATATATAGGGTGTCCCATTTAAATAAACATACTTTTGATATGCCACTCTAACATCAAACGTCCTGTGTGATTAGAAATAATTTTAAAATATGGTACTCTTGGCCTCCTACAACTTTTATTTGGAACTTTTTTCTGTATAATAAATATTAAAGGAGATATCGACCGAGGCGCCCTTGGTGACTCACCCTGTATATATCGATCCGTTTTTTTGATTTTCGAAAATTTTGATTTTTTTGTAGTTGAAATTTAAATCTTCATTGTGTAAATTTCACAATGCTATATTTACAAAAAATCAAAATTTTCGAAAATAAAAAAAACGAGTCGATAAATTTTCCTTCTGATTACGTGGTTTGTTTTGAATATGATATGTAAACATGCTAATTGTTGTTTATTTATCGGTCATAATAATCAGTGTATCTCTTATGGGTGTTACCTATTTTATATTAATATGAGGTTAAAATAATGTATAAAAATAAACAACTCACCTATTCTGTGAATTCCAATATGGCCCTCTTCGCCATAACCCTCTGAAACGGTCTCCTTGCGCCCATTTTCAATAAGCTCTGCTATCTTATCCCTAGCATGCAACAGATCCTGCTCTAACATATTTTCCTTCGTGATAACTTGATCTAAGTTACTCTCCAATTCTTCCTTCTCCTTTTCTAAAGTCTTGATATAATCCAAAGCAGTGTTAAGCTCTTCCTTAAGCTTGTCTTTAACCTGTGCCTCACTGATCAGCTGCCGGGTCAAAGATGAAAGTTTCTCTTCCAGCGAAGTATTCCTAGGTGAACCATTTGTAGCTGAAGAATCATGTTTCGGAATATTAGTCGTCAAAGCTAGAATCGCATTAGCCTCTTGCTTCAACTTTTCTAAACATACTCCTAACTCATTTTTCAAGTCCAGAGATATGTCCCTAGACTCACAGTCCTCTTGTGAGTTAGTCTCAATCAGATTAATCAAGTCATTAAAATTTGGCGTTAAGTGAACTCTAGTAACGTTAGCCAAACTGTCACCAGTTTTACTGGAATTTGTGGCACTCGAATCATTCAGGTTGAGTTCTTCCTCCATTTGAGACACGTTTTTATCAAAGCCTTGTTTCAATAGTTCATCCACAAGAGTGTTGTTCAGTTCATCCTCACATTGCGTGAAATATTTCAACAATTCTCCGAGCAGATTTCTTAGTGATGACACTTGCTTTTTCAAATTGTCTCTAAAAAAGATATTATTAATAAGTTAAACCTTGAAACATGCTAGAACCAAAATACAGTGCATTTCAATGAAAACTATCCACCCTAAATAAATTTGGATATACTGATTTTTGCAAAAAACGCAGAAACACGTCAAAAAGAGAATAGAGTGGGACACATTTTCTTATAAATAGACATAGGATTAGTTTAGGAACAGTTACTTTAGAGGATCAGCAATCTTTATCACAATTATCTAGATCAACAGGTGTTTCACGCAGCAGTGTTTTTAGAATGTTACATAAACACAAATTTCATTCATATAAAATAAAATTAGTATAGGAATTGCAAGAGGATGATCCTGACCATCGCGTTTTGTGAAGTAATAAGTGGAAGTTTAATTGACTCTCCAAATCTTTTGTACAACATGTGTTTCTCCAATGAATGCACATTTTCTGTCATTGGATTAGTTAATAGACACAATTGCAGATATTGGGCTGACAGTGATCCACATGTAATGAGTGAATTTCATACTCAAAAGACCTGAAAACTTGAATGTTTGGTGAGGTATCCTAGGAGATCATATTGTTAGACCTTTTTTTTATTGAGGGAAACTTAAATGGTGCATCTTGTTTGGAATTATTTAGAGAAGCAGTTGATCCACAAATTACCCAATAGAAAAAAAACCATGAAATTTTTCTGAAAATCTTGCATATCAACAAGATGGAACACCCCCACATATTGCTGTGACTGTCCATCATTTCATAATGATACATTCTCTAGTCGTTGAATAAGTAGAATAGGTCCGATGATGGAGTGGACACCTAGGTCACCAGATTTGACTCCTTTAGACTTTTTTGTGGGGGTATTTGAAGAGGAAAGTCTATGCAAGTCAACTAGACTTGCTAGATGATTTACGACAAAGGATTGTTCAAGAATGTCAACACTTAATACCACAAGTGTTTCGTAATGATCGAGAGGCGTTTGAACACTGTATCATTGCATGGAGGTCAATGGAAGCATTTAAACACCTAAAGTAATTTTTGGTATTGAGTCATTTATTACTCTAAATCTCTTTTTAATTTAAAATAATAAAGCTCTCAAACGATTCACTTTAGACTCCACAAATTATACATTTTTGTAATGAGCTCTTCGAGGAAACTGGCCTGAAAAAATATGGGGTGTTCCATTTAAAATAAATTTAGGGTTGGCTCTGGGGGTGAGGGGGTGGAACTAATCTTAAGTCTATTTATAAGAGATATCAAAAAATAAGGCAGATTAACATTTTCCCGACCTTTGCTTCAAGATTTCTAGTTCTCCTTTAGTCAAATTATCACTGTCCTTTAAACTCCGTCGTCTCGCTCTTTCAAGTGCGCCATTCAATATTTTCATATGTTCTTCTTTCAACTTTTCTATTTCTTTTTGATGGCCATCCTCGAGCTGCTGTATTTTATTTTCATATTTATCTGTGAATCTGTCTCTCAACTGGAGTAGCTCCGAGGGCCATTCTTCGTCGTCAGCCTCATTGGCCGCCAAACGCTGCAATACAAATGTTTAGATTTGCAACATCATATTTAATTTTGAATGGTGAAGAATTAGCACATTTTGATGAGGTCTATTTTTTATTATTACATAAAACTGCAATAAACTCAATTAAATAATTTATAACACTACACTTATGATATACACTGTATTTAAAACAACCAAATTTAAGGTAGTGTCTTTGTCAGGAGCATAACTAAAGACCTTTAGGATATCATGACTATCAAATTCAATTGTAAAAGCAATTTGGCAAAATTATATGCAAATGTCTGCTTATAATTTAAAATGAGATAATAGTTTTCGTTATCAAAAACAGAATAAGTTTAATGGAAATTTATAGATTTACGTTGACCACCTGATGAAAATGCCGCCATAACATGAAACAAACAGTGGAGATATGAGTACGTCATAAGGTCTAAATCCCATAAGATCTAAATACCCCAAAGTTTGTTCCCACAAGATTTAACACATTACCCCGTATATCTGTTCTGTTTTCAGAATGTGTTTTATCATCAATGCATACTTAAAACCAGATTTCAAACTACCATGAGAAGTAATTCAACAACCTATATATCCAAATAGACTCAAAAATCTCATGAGATCTAAAAACACAAAAGGCAAATCCCACAAGATTTAAATGAAATGTAATGTCAACGTTTAGAAGCATGCACATATTTTATAAATTTAACTAATTCCGATAAAATTTGGTTTGTCATTAAAATAGTTAATAAAGTTTGAATGCATTTTTTTTTTATAAAATAAAACTTATCTTATTAAATAATAAATCTGATTGGTATTATTTTTACCCTATTTCTATGAGAAAATGGTCTCAAGAGTTTTAGATCTATGGGGATTTAGATTTTCTGATCGGTCTACATATAACTCTTTCAAGGCACTGAAAACAGGGTGAGTAATTAGAATTAGATCTCGTGGGATTTAGGTCTCAAAGAACATCCTGGAAGATTTTATGTATTAAAAAACAGACCACAGTGATAGTAAACACTAAATAATATAGGATAGTAAGTACCTGTATTTGACTCTCTAACGCTGAAATAATGTCAATCTTAGCTAGAGTGACTTGTTCTTGCAATCGTCGCTCGTAGCTTTGTATGACCTCAGTGATTTCAAATTCCCCAGAACTCGTCTAGTAGCATGCAGTTAGAAAACAAACAAAACGAGATATATTAAAACAAACAAAAAAAAAATATAGAACATTCGGTGAAAGACATAAACCAAGACCCAAGAAGAAAACTGATTTATTTCGTTTTACAAAATAAACTTACGACTTCCTGTACTGCCGAACTGATGGTGACGTTTTGCCTCGCCAATTCATCCAACTGGCATTTTAAGTTTTCCATTTCCTCTAGGTATCTGCTTTCTAAATTCCTCAACTTTTTTTCATGTTCGACATTTAGAAGATCAACTTTATTCTCGTTACCTTCCCTTAACACCTCTAGCTCTGCGTAATACTTATTCTGCAGATCATTTTTTATAATCGCCAGGTCATACTTGAGCAAATTGTTCAAATTACATTTACCGATTTCAGATTTTAAAGCACTAAAATCATCCTCAGTAATATTGTCTAAATTGTATCTGTTAATTTTGTTCAAAGCACTATTTAACTCGTTTTTCAAGTTGGTCAAGTCTTTTTTGGTAATATTGGGTTGCAAGTCGTAGCGCATATCACCGTCCGGTCCAGGTGAATGGGAAAGGAGTATGTCGGAATTCAATTCAGCCTCAGAACAAGTAGAACCTGACATTTTCCTGCTTTGTTGACTAAAAACCTCTTCTGAATAACTAAAACAAAGTAAATATGTTTATTGTATTAGTTTACTATCAATTTATATTTACTTCTTTTCTAAATCCACGCATTTTTTTTCAAAATAAGTTCTCAATTCTTCCATTTCTCTCGAGTGTTTTGCTTCCAGTTCATTCTTAAGTTCCATAATTTCAGCTGAACCGCATTTGATATTTGCCAATAATTCTCTCAACCTAGATATTTCATTTTCATAATCATCTTTTTCTAATACAATTTTTTCCTAGAAAAAAGATATTTATTTTTGTACATTCTTAATGATAATAAATAAAGAATACTTTTAATTTGTTTATTTCTTCTTCATAAAGATTTCGATTCTCCATGACATTTAGTTTCACAAAATCATTAATTTTAATTTTTAAATCGTTGAGCAAATTCTTTTGTTGTGGGTTCAAATTTTCTTCCAAATTTAAATATTCCAAATCCAAATTTATTAAAGGTGCAGATTCCTCTGTTTTCTCTTCACTGACATCCTAAAAAGATCGAAACAAATAATCTATCTTTTTTAAAAAATATAATTTACTTATACAAACCTTTTCTAATTCTTGTACATGTGAATCAGTGGGAACATTATCAGCTCCTCGATTTTTGGTGCTGCACTTATGTTCATTTACCATCTTTGTCGTTTCTTGTAACTGCATTTGTAGCTGAGCTATTTCATCTTTGAAATAATCAACCTGTTTTAATAGCTCCTTTCTTTCAGAAACCGACTGATCTAACGATTCACTTAATTGCTGAATGAGATCGTTTTTATAAATCACAGCACCATTATATTCCATTAACTAAAAAATAAATATATATATGTATATTTGCAAGATACATAAATGTTGATGCTTACTTCTAAACTCAATTCAACTAAATTATTTTTCTTAATCATTTAGTAACCCAAGTATTAACCCAAACTTTCTTAGATTACAAATAAAAGTGATATTAAAAAAAAAGCATTTTCTATGGTATTTTACACATTTTACCTTATTGTGATACTCTTCTTGGAGCTGCTTGTATTCAGTCGTGGACACCATGCTGCCCGAATTAGTATTACTCAATTCTCTAAAAGAATCCAGTTCTGATGTTAGGGCAGCAATTGTAGTGTCCTTAATAGCTATCAATTCTTCGAAATCTTTGATCCTCTTGTCAATATCACTCTCATCCCTCATTAAAGGTAGTTCAAAATTACTACCAAACAAATTCTTTACGTTTAGGCTAATATCACTATTTCTAAAATTAGTTAAACTTTTATCATCTAAAATGACATTTGCAAAAATATCTAAACTTTCTTCTTTGGAGTTATTCAAAGAAGCTGAACCCTCACTGTCCGATTGAAACTGTTCATTGTTTAAAATCTCTTCTAAAATACTACGCACATTCTCACTTACTTCCATATTTGTAACATTAATCCTATCTAGATAGTTTAAACTTATAATACTATTATCACTGCAGAAACTAGTTTCTCGTGCGCAGGGTCTTTGGTCCTGAGAAATTTGTTGCTCAACATGTTTTTCATCATCAGATAATGGCAGGTCGAGGAGGATGTTTGAAGGCCTGTTTGATATTTCTATTTCTTGATAGGAACGATCATTTTCTATGCTAGTACTATTAGAAGTCAAATGTTCAGAAATACTTGCGTCAGAATTCTCATTATCTTTCTTGTTGTCTTCAAAAATTGGTGGACTTATAGACAACGATAAAGAATCATCTGTCTCCGTTTGATTTTTATTTGAATTCTGTAACAAAATTTTATATGTATATTTAGACTGAAATGTCCAACAAGTACTACCTGGATTATAACTGGTAAATAAACTAATAAAATTAAATCTAACCCTTGAAATATTTATGCTCATTGCTCATTAGGCACATTAAAGAATCTAAATATAAACCTACGTTTTCAGTATCTTCCTCCGCTTTTTTGTCGCTAGTCTCTTCCATTTTTTATAACCAGAAACGTTACTAGCTGTTAAAAATATATTTATGAACGTTTTTTGCATACAAATCTTTTTCTAGTTTTAATTTAATAAATTGTAATTTTCAACTACAAAATACAAAACAAAACACAAAACATTCACAAAACTATTAAAAATGTAAATGCGCAATGCGTTTGCGCTTAATGAGGGCTGCCGTTTTTAGGCTCACTAGTTGGCGCCACAGTCGAGTAAGGTAGTTGTCAAAACTTATTGTTAGGCGCGGAACAAGTTTATAGGGTTTTATTAAAATTATTTCGTACACCAGTAAAAAAAACTTGCTAATTATGCCGCAGGGTTGTGCAGTTCCATTTCATTCGGAAATAAAAGGCGGACATATGTTTCAGGGAGACAAAACTCGCCTAAAACAGTGGTTGGTAGTGATTCGTGGGGATAACTTTACTCCTTCGAAACATTTGTGTGTTTATAAGAAACATTTTAATCCTGACGATTATGTGTTACCAAAGGAGCCTACTACAGAAAATCGTAGTAATAATCATGCACATTCGTTCTTTTTATCATGCTCATGCTTGATATAACCTAACTTTAATGACATAAGACATGTCTGATAGGCACAACAATTTTCTTAATGAGAAATAAATTACTATTTTTTCGTTCTGTCATCATTGTGTTAAATGTTTTCCAGCTAATTTTTATAAAAATAGCTAAAATCCGACGTTAGAACACATAATAAACAATAACGTTCAGTGACATTAACCTTACCATACACTAGCGCCTCTCGTGGCGAATTCAAGCGCAGGGTAAGGTAAAGTCACTGAACGTTAATGTTCATTATGGCTCTTTAACGCAATGATGACAGAAAGATAAAGTAGTAATTTACTTGCCTAATAGGGAAATTACTGTACCGATCAGAGGTGTCTTATGTCATTAAAGTTAGGTTATATCAAGCATGAGCACGATGAAAACAACGAATGTGCATGATTATGACTTACGATTTTCTGTAGTAGTGTTCCTTTTGTAATGCATAATCGTCAGGATTAAAATGTTTCTTACAAACACACGAATGTTTCGAAGGAGTAAAGTTTTCCTGCGAATCGCTACCAATCACTGTTTTAGACTAATTTTGTCCCTTGGTAACATATCTCTGCCGTTTGTTTCCAAACAAAATGGAACTGAGGCATAATTAAAAAGGTTTTTTTATTTACTGGTGTACAAAATAATTATAATAAAACTGTATAAACTTGTTTCACGCCAAACAATAACTTTTAACAACTACCATACTTGCCAGTGGCGCCAACTGGTGAGCCTAAAAACGGTAGCCCTCATTGTATCTGAAAAGTGTCCTCATTTCCATGGAAATGTTTCTAAATGAACAGTTGACTATACATAAACTTAATATAGTCTAAGAGCTGGCTACATAAAAAAGCAAGGATAAGGCGAAATGTGAAAGCTAGAGAGGCTACGCCGATGGAGGAAAGCGGGCGACGCACAATGCATGGGAAGAAGTTTGTTGCTCGAATCAAGTTCTGTCTACCGTAGAGAGAAGAATTTTAATATTCTAAAATTTCTAAACTTTTTTCCTGTTGACAATAATTTTCAACGCGCACATCGTATTTATCAAATCTGTTTTATAGCATATTTCTAAATTAAATGTAATGGCAGTTTGTAGTGTTTCAAGTTTCAATGCCAATTATTTATATTGTTAGTTTTAGTGTTAGTATAGGTTTGTTTTGGTTCCGTTTATTACTGTTCTAAACTGTTCTTGTAAGTTTGGGACACAACAGTTTTCCCTAACTTAAAAATTGCCCAAAAGTAAAATGCAGTCCTTAAGGTCTTCAAACAGGACTACTTGTAGGGAGCTTCTGGGCAACGACTAGTAAATTATTCTCGGTCTTAGTAGAAGACTGGAGTTTGTAAATTAACGTCTTTTATTCAAAATTTTGTTACTCTTTTATAAAAAATCTTTCCTTAAACATGACCAGATGTAAGGTCGATTGAACGGAATGGAAGCATCTTAAAAGTACATTTAAAGATTGATTGATATTTTGAATTGATTTCAGTTAATTTTTTATAATGCTACGTCGAAAGATTCGTTTGTTAGATCCCTATCGAACTCGAACTCTGTCTCCCCTTGAGCCCACTAGCAGCTGTTGTTCGACCTTGGTCCCACTGGAACGGCTACTGCGTTGGTTTTAAATCCCAAAAGGAAAGTAATACATCTTACCAAAACAGGCGCCTTTCTCCGATTTGTCTTCATTTTTCGTCTGCCATTGTAGCTTCTCACTGCAACTTCTCATAAAAATTACTAGTTTTTTTCACTAAAAAGGTGAGGTTGCGGCCATTTCTCTTCCACAAATGTCTGAATAATTTTCCGCGTTTCGAAACAATATTACTTCCCAATATTTTTTTCCATAGTTTAATTTTTTTCATTGTAAAATTTGTATCTTTGACCGTCCGCCCCTGCCTTAATTTCCTAATCGCGCTGGAGACTGGCCACTCGGTGTTCGGGAGGCTAATGAACCTCTTACTATTCACATTTCTGTACCTTATACCTTCTTTTTTGTAGCCAGCTCTCCGTCTAATACCTCTTTGTCACAACTCATGATTTTTATTTGGTAACGTTTTCAATTTGTGTCACAACTTTTCGGGTCCATTATGTATTCTGTTCTCAAATTTTAAATAAATTTAAATATCTCAAATTGTAAGCAAAACTGATGCCTATATTTTTTCATTATTACGAAATATGAAGTATTTTCATCTAGTTTCCATCGTTTTACAAAAATTAAGATAGAAAAAGTTTGAGAGATTTATTTTTATGTTGGATACATGGTGAAAACAGCCTTAAAAATTGAATAATTTGAGTTTGTTTTGGGAATTATGTTATAAATTTTAAGTGTTGACGACACTGCTTTGACAGCTAGCTTGTCAAATACTGTCGGTCTGTCGGATTGTTTACACAATCTTCATATTCGTATTCTTCGTTGCCCGTTATAGTAGACTGTGCCACAGTTGAGTTTGTACTTAACTATTTATTAAATGAAAAGGGCATATTCTTATTTTTAATAGTGTATATTTAAACCTGTTTGTGGAGCAATTTGAACAACTGACAATATGTTTTAATTTAAGTAAAAACTTGTGAACTGTAACTGGATCAACAATCGATCGTAATTCGTGTTATTGGTGATATAGACTGAACAAGATGAAATTATTATTGCTGTTTGTCACAATGTTATTTAATTATGTATATGTGTATGATCTATGCAGTGTACCAGATAATACGTGCTCTGAGCGGGTTTGTATATTATTTTGCTAAAGCCAAAGCATTGGTTATTTTGTATTACTAGACCGAACTACATCCAGCCAAATTAATATTTTATAAACTAATCAGAAAAACATGGCTATTTTAATTATTTTCATTAAAGTAAGTGAACTAGCCAACCTTTTAGTTTATGAACTAACCGCTATTTTGAATGTAAACAAATTTGTTCGCAAATTTAGTCGAATGGTTTTCTATTTAAAATAACCAAGAATTTACTTAGTTTCTATATTACTCAGTTTATATACTGATGAAGTTTACACTTTAGCAGTAACGTAATAATAATAGTAATAAACTAACTTTACTTAGGCAACACCCAACCAATTAAGCCACAGGCTACTTATGCTCAACGTGGATAAATTACAAAGTTAAAATAATACATTTGTTGTAAAATAACTAAGCAACTAAAAAAGAATGCTAAATTAATCCTAGTAAGTAGTATTAGAAACTGAAAGAATGTGAGATAAATAGCTGATAATGACAGTAAAGGTTTTATCCCCGTTTTTATCCTAAGGTTTGATAAAGTATTTTTTAATGATAATGGAATCGAGTTATATATTATTATTATTAATAAGGAAGGATAATACGTAAAAGATCCTCGAAATAAGAGGTAGAGTGCTGTGGTACATGTAATAAATCGTAGGTGCTGACTTTTAAAAATTCTCGTGGGTGCTCCCCAAAATTTCGTTCAGAGAATTAATCCTACCACATCATCTTGTAGGACAAAATGGGCGTAAGTTTATGTGTTCAGAATCATCTGCGGCTTAAAAAATTTCAAAACAATCTGGACGATTAGGTGACCACATACAAAGGCTATTAACTCCCGCATTGTCACTAAAAAGTCTGCAGGTGCATGTTTCAGTGAATCTTGGACAGCTAAATTTAAAGAATGGGCAAAGTAATGAACATAAAGCACCACTATTGAACCACTAACTGAAATTAATTAGGTGCAAAAGACCAGTATAATTGCTGATCATCAGCATAACAATAAACCTTTGATTTAATTTTGTTTATTATATGAACAGTATACCTATATAATCGCCAAGAATTAATACCTATATAAAACAGCAAACATCCAAGAATTGATCTTTGTGGCATACCAGCCGTTATCTGAGTAGTATCTGAACATATTTTGCCATCTTCAGTTGAAATTTGCACCTTCTGTGGACGATCTTCTAGATATTCTTTGAACCAATCTAAGGCATTTTTTAAAAGTCCATAATAATTTAATTTTGATAATAATAATGATCTATACGGTTAAATGCCTTAGAATAGTCCATTATAGATATAGTAACCTCAGATTTATCAATGGCCCACAACATGTCACATACATCAAGAAGTGTAATTTGTACTGTAATTTGGCCTAAAGCCAGAGTGTCGAATTGGTAAAATATTCAGAATGATCGATGTGAGCTTTAAGCTGAGGCTATACTATTTTCTTTATAACTTTAGACAACACCGCAAGTAGACTTATTGGCCTAAGTTCATCTAATGCAGAAAATTTTGTCTTTTTTTTTTTTGGAATTGGTGTAAAATATTTCCAGCATTCAGGTATGACACTGTCTTAAGGAGAAATTTATTCTATGAGTAAACACATTGTAGCAATATGGAAGACATATTTTGAGCATTTCAATTGATATATCATCTACTCGTTTTGCATTAGTACTCATCAACAGTAACCATTTTAAAAATTAGGCATTTATTGTGTTTAATTTATCTAAACTATTGCACAATGTTCTAGAATTAGATCTAATTTTATTTAGAATGTTTTTTATATAAACTTTTTTTTCATGCCTTATGGACACGTGCGAAATTTTTTATTTCCTTATAAAACTCCTATTTTGCTTTAGTTTGTAAAATCGTTGCATTAATATTTTTTAATAGTAAATTATAATCAGGTAACACCCTGTCCCTTATAATCATCATACGTTTTACATTCAAAGTATCCCATGAATTAAATTTTTTGTAATGTGTGTCTTTGGATGTATGGATATTAAACAATCTAATTATTTTATTTACAGAAAATGTTAATTTTTCATCAATATTTTCAAAATACTGCAAACGATTCCAGTTTATGGAAACATTTAATATGACTAAATAATATTTTTTATATCTCTGGATAATATTAACTGAGGGTTATTTTTATCAACCTTTGCCATGTCAGTTAAACAGTAGACAAGGTGATGATCCAAAAACTGTGGCAAGTATGCGTGTTCATTAGAGTCAAAATTAAGTATATGAGTGTACTGCTACCGTCTGCAATGAGTGTTGTTGTTTCACAACTTGTTCTAAACTGAAAGTCTGTATAATATTGTCTACAAATCTAAATTCCACAGAAGAGGTATGTAAAAAATTCACATTGAAATCTTCTAAACAAAAAATGTAATCTGAGGAATTCAGATTATCAGCCAAAATATCTTGTAATGATTGTAGAGGTTTATAATTCAAATTGAGTGGTACACACAACCAATTTTGATATTATTATATATTATATCTAAGCTACGTAGCAAAATAATCTTAATATTTGTAATATTAGTAGTATTTCTAACATGCCTTTTCGGTAAATTTATGATTGGGTGATCACGTATCCTCTTCAGCAAATATCAACCTGTGTGATTGGAGTGGAGGGAGTGTGGCGACTGAAGGTTATACATTCTCTTGAGAACCCAAAATTTTAAGGCCGACTGTCAGTACTATTGAAAAAGTTTTGCAGAAAAAAATTGAAAACAATTTGAGACAAAAAAGTTACCAAAATGCGCAGCCTCCCCAAGTTACTTCTAGACCATTAGTAAAATCTTTGCAAACTATTTTTTTTCGTAATCAGAAGGAAAATTTATTACATTTTTTTTTTGGTTTTTTGAAAATTTTGACTTTGTAGTTATGACACTTTGAAATTTAAGTTCTTCATTGTGTAAATTTTAAAATTGCAATTTTACAAAAGATCAAAATTTTCGAAAACCAAAAAAAAAAACGGAGTGATAAATTTTCCTTCTGATTATGAAAAAAAAAATAGTTTGCAAAGATTTTACTAATGGTCTAGAAGTAATCTGGGGAAGCTGCGCATTTTTTGTAATTTTTTTCTCAAATTTTTTTTTCAATTTTGTTTCTGCAAAACTTCTTCAATCCGTACTGATAGTCATGCCCTCAAATATTGTTTGGGTTCCATGCTACAATACTGAGATTTGGTACAACTTAAATCCACCAGCTGCCACTGGTGGAGGGGTAATAGACAACATTTGCATCCAAGTGCATGGTGGTGCTTATCCTAACCATCAAATTTTGTAGAACGGTTTAACTTGCATATAGGATCCAAATCGTAAATTTGTCAAACGTGTATATTGCTACACCACCCCCTCTTCCATTTACTTGATCTTGTCAATAAATTGTATATCTGAAACTAAATATATTTTGAAAAAATTGGATATAGAATACCTATATTCTTTTAATTCATGTTTATTTAAAATAGGTTTTATATTTAAATGCGAAAAATAATTAAGTTTAGCATTATACTATCATCATTATCAGCTATGATGTCATATTCATTCAATAAATTCATTTCGTGAAAACAAACTTTTGTGTTTTGCGCCAAATTAATGTATAAAATAAAGAATATTGTCCTTACCTATATTAAATACGAATATAAAGAACATATATTTATGATTATAAAACAGTTGAAGATTATTTTACCATTTTTTGTTTCAAATTAAATTGATTCATTTAAAAAGAAATATTTAAAATTAAAGTTGCCACAAAGAAAAAAAATCATTAAAGAAATGAAACAAAAAACATAAAAAGAAACTGCAAGACAAGGCAAAGAAATAATTCCTTTATCATATTAAATTATAGTCTAACTTAAACTGGTAAGTCTTCAACACCTTCAATAATTCTCTTCTCTTTTCGGTACATTATAAACACTTTATCATTCATTGTCCATAAATTTTTTGGTTTAAGCTTAGTAGCTGCCTTTTTTAACAGATCAAGATGGTATTTTGTTAGGTGTTCTCTTCAAGCAAAACCAGTTTTTTAAATTTTATCTTACTGATATAAATTTCAGATCTGATTTAAAACTAATGAAGTGAACAACTAACAATTAGACGGGATTTATTTTCTTTGAATTCGCCTGTTTATTATAAATGCTGTCGTATCTCCATTAAATTTGTTTCTGAGAAAATGACTGCTAAAATTTTAAAGAAATTAAATTCATTGTAACTTTATTTTAGATAAATTGAAGCATACATTTTGTTTATTAATTTATTTTGCGTATAGATAGTTTAAATTGACGAATTTTAATGAAAAAATGGATTATCATAGATTTTTAATACACATACTGCATTTTAGTATACAAAAGTTGCTTTAAATGCTTGTCAAAAATTTTAAAGTATTGTAGACCGAAAAGATATAGTAGAAATAAAAACTGCTGGGAACTTGTTACCTATGTAATTAATTATACTCTGACAATCTTTGTGCAGGGGCCGTCTGAAGTGTACCTACCAGTTTTTGTTTCAGTTTTTATTTCTATTATATCTTTTAGATATACAGTATAATAGTTTATCATTCAATGAGCATGTAATAGTAGCTATAACTCACGAGGGTTGTCATAAATCACCCAAGTGAATAATAGCCATTACATGTGAGTAGAATACTATATTTACTTTATTCACGACTATTAAGGGCCGATTGCATCGATGTGGTTTAGCCAGTTTAACAGAACTTCGTTTAAAAACCAAGATTACGATTGTCACAACAATCGTAACATAGGATTTTAAACGAAGTTCAGTTGAACTTTGGCTGAACCATGTCGATACAACCGGTCCTAAATAATAACAATTTTTGGTAAAATATCGCGGTAAAAATTGTGTCAAACTTTGACGTTTCAAATGAAATATCAATTCCGCGCTTTGACTGACATGTCATGGGACATATTCAAAGAAATTCTAATAAATAATTTCAGAACCAGTGAATAATGAAATTATAATGAATAGCAGTATCCTTGAGGAAACACATACATAATGGATACATTATTTAATAGTCGCGGATAAATGCTATTTTTTACTAGATAATGACATAAAAATTATCATACAGGGTGTCTCATAATTAAGTACCTTTCTTCACAGGGGTGATAGAACTTGAAAAAAAAGTTGAATAAGCAAATTATTAATCTGCTTTCTGGGAATACCGAATTGTATATCAAAAATAGTCAACATTTTTTAGAGAAACTTTATGCAATTAATATTCATGACAAACATCTAATGGTGAGTTTTGATGTAGTTAGTCTTTTTACTAATGTCCTAGTAGATAAAACTATGATAATAATTAAGAATAAATTGCCAAATGATAACAATTTGGCGGAATGAACTAAACTCAGTGTAAATAGTGTAATAGAATTATTGAATTATAGAATTCATCATCTAATTGAAAATAAGTGTTCTTAATAAAAACAATCAGCAGGATTCCGATATGGCTATGGGATCTTCATTATCTCCAATATTAAGTAATATATTTATGGAGGATTTTGAAAATAATTATATACCAAATTATGTACATAAAACGATTATTTGGTGGAGATATGTCGACGATATTTTTGCAATTTGGCCTCATAATATTGAGTTATTACATAATATTTTAGAAAACATTAATGATAAAGAACCATCCATGAAATTCACTTAGTAGAGAGTAATAATGAATTACCCTTCTTGGATATTTTGGTTAAAAAAAATGATAACACATTTTTGAAACTAGCGTATACAAAAAAATAACTTATACCAATAGATATCTAAATTTTGAATCTAACCAGGCAATTAATGTTAAAAAGGGTATTGTTAAATGTTTGTATGACAGGGCAAAAATAATTTCATCTAATTATCAAATATTAAAAATGAAAAAAAAATTATTCAAGAGATATTAATAAATAATAAATATCCCGAATTTTTTTGTTGATAGGATTCTAATAAATATTGATTGAAAAATTTAATAATCCGGTACAACAAAAAGCTAAATACCAATATACAACAATAATTCCGTATATACAAGGTTTATCAGAAAAACTACATTGTGTCGGAGATAAGTTTCATGTTAGGACACTATTTCAAACGAGTAATACTTTGGGATCCATTTTAACAAAAACAAAACCGGTAAATTGCGAGCAAAATTCAAAAAACTGCATTTACGGTATTCCGTGTGAGTGTAGTAAACATTATGTGAGAAAGTCATCTAGACCCCTCAGTGTAAGGTTAGGTGAACATTAAAGTTATATTAGAAAGGGTGAAATTGAAAAATCGAACATTTGCGAATATACTTGGGAAAATAGACAAAGAATAAACTGGGATTCGGCAAAAATTTTAATGAAAGAAGCGGACAGCAAAAAAAAAACAAGGAATCAGCAATAATATTATTGAATGAAGAAAAATATTTATCCCATTGCTCTGGGACAACGTGTTACCGATGTTAAAAGAGGACGACAAAATTAATATTGTATAATTTTTAGTATCAACAGTTCTATGTATCTATGGATATTACATAAACAAATAATATATGTGTCAAGCTTCACACTTGACATATTCTAAAAAAAGATAAATAACTTTGAAAACGGAAACAGATTCGTTTTCCGAAACGTTAGGGAATTATAATATTATTTTTGTGTCTCATATTATCAAAAAAATACCCTCCAATTGATCCTTGGACGTAAAGTCATAAGCGAAGAAGTTTATTTTTCCAATAACATACTGGATAACTACCTATATTTTTTAGATAACGAAGAATTATTAATATGGTAATAAGTCCCAAAAAAGAAAAAGAAAAATTTAGAGAATGCCACAAATAACGTTCAGACAGTATTAATAATTTTCTAATTAACATTATTTTAAGTTTGTTTGTTAAGTTCAGAAGATGATCAAGAATAAAAAAATAAATTGGTTATTTATAAGCATTTGTTAAATTTTATCAAGTTATGTTTTTTAATCAAATTTCTAGGTATCATAGAACTCGTGTCAAGGAAGTTGGATGTACTATTGCCCTACCCTGTATATTGGCTTATTTTTATTAAACGATTAATGTGGTTTCGAATCAGAATAAAAAATTCTATACAAAATTTTGGAATTTTTGTTGTGACACTTCTGTATTTGTACCTGTACGGATTCTACTAAAACGGACATCAATTTTTACAACTCTTATGCCTAATTAAACTACCGCATGAGCACATAAGTTTTGTTTTTTAATTTTAAAATGTACATACATTATTACTTTTTAACAAATAGAACATGCGGCATTATTCTTTGCATTTAAATCACACGATTTGTACAAAATGCAATCTTAGAAATTCAATATGCGACCTTTTTGACATTTTAAACCTAAAGTACGCTATTTGTACTATGTGGTTTAGTAAAATTGACCTCGAGAGTGCTTAAATGCAGACAACCCAGTTTTGGAAAAAATGGAGATACGGCATTTCTAATAAGCATGACGGCATATAATTTAATAGGTAATTATTATAGATACATGTGTATTTTTCCTAGCATCATTTGAACAACTGCAAAGTTAAGTCCATGAATTTTGACTCACGTGACTGTTCACAAGTCACATTTGCTGGAAATGAAAAATTAAAAACAAATTTAGGGGATATAAGTTTACAAGTTCAGCATGATTTGGCGCCACAGTTGTTTCTGAATATATCGTTTTCAGATGTGATTTGGAAAAGTAAGTTATTCATTAATACATATGGCATCATATGATATGATGCATGTTTTAAGGTATGTGTTACTTAAAAACTTTATTTTTAGAGGCCTATATACGATTATCAGATGATAACAATAAAAATCAAAACGTGTGTAAAATGTACACTGTAGAAAAGGAGGCGAGAATACCCTTAAATGGAGATTTATACGATGCGTGCCTATGGAATACCGCTAAGAAGTTAAGAGCCAAAACTTACTTACTAGAGTATAAAGCAGAAAATAAACAAGATTCCATGTACAAAAAAATTTTGTTTGATATGCCTAATTCAAATTTTTATGGTAAGTGCATTTATTTAGACAATTCATGCTAGTTAGATGAGCTAAATTCTAAAATGCACATGACTACACAGAAAGTTAAAGATATTAGATAAATCACACTTGATACGTACCCGCAAAATTTTTTTTCGTGTGTATGCCTCTGCATGGTTTTTAGATGTCCAGAATAAAAAAGTTATGTATCTTTTTCTACACATTCTTATTTTTTTCTAATTTTCAAATAGATTAAAATATATGATTTTTCTTTAGATTGGCTTCACCGATAAAAAACTTGTAAGAATCTTTTTTCTTTAGATTACAGTTATGTTATCAACTTTGGAATGGATATCTGTATTAAATAGACTATTCTATATGTTAATGATATTTATATATAAAATTTATTAATTCGCTTTTACGATCATACTTTGTTATTCAAATCAAGTCCATCTACATAATACTAGAAACAATAATAATTTTCACATAACTAGAACTAACTGTAAAAAAAACTATGAATTCCTTGTTCCTTAAAGGTTTTGACCAATTCAATAAATTGCCAGTTGATATAAAAAATAGTCCAACTCTTTTAACATTTAAATCTAAATTAATTAGTCATTTAAAAATGAGTCCTTGATATAAATATATGCTACAAATTTATTATTATTACTTTTAGTTTAGTAGGTAATCACTATTCAAGTAAGCTATATATGTCTTTGTGTCTTTATTATATTTATATGTGTATATCTGTATGTGCTTATATGTACATAGATACCTGCTCTTCAAATAATTACTCCATAGTATGTAAACTTAAATTTCTTTTGTATATTAGGATTTCCTATTTCAATAAATTATTATTATTATTAGAATGTCTCAAGGAGTTCGGTAAAATTAGAATTTTTAAAAATTGCCAGTGGTATAGAAATTCTAATTTAAAAATGGGGCGCAGTTGCTTCTCGGACGCCTCTGGTTGAACCATTTCAACAGATATTTATAAAATCAATGCAGACCAATATACCATACCAGTACCTCATATCCAGTATGAAATAAATAGTTCAACTTCTTTAACTCGAACCTAAATCCCCACGAAACTGTTCGAGTTAGAGAAAATTTGAATTACAGAAAGTACTTTTAAGACAAAGTATACGTCAAGGGCACATAAACATATTCAATTTACAGAGAATTTCGAGATATAGAAGTTCGACTGTATATCACCTAGTTTAGGAGAAAAAATAATAATAATAAAAACTGCAAAAAAATCTTTTTTTAATGAAGGCCCCCCAGAAAAAGTTTATACCACAAAATAACTTTATTTCATCGAGATGTATCGACTGTTAAATGTTTCAGTATTAAAAGTGAGTCACTTTGTATATGATTTGTCATGTGGTTTTGGTAAATTCTTTAATAATGTAATTTTCAAGGAATTTTATGTAATAAATATTTGACTAAGACTTGTGATAATAATATAATACTGGCCCTTGTATAAATCGATGTTGAATTTACTGTGTATCAGTTCACTCTAACCGAAGATATACATACAGTTAGAAAAAGTGACCAACATATCAGGTGTCCCTTGAATTGTAAACATCATTAAATTTAATTGGCTAATGATAATCACTTGTTTAATATTTGGATTAGTTAAATTTGTATGGCCATAAGGAGCACAATAATTGCCATATGCTTTGCATCAAAATGTTGAAAAATAGTTCTATTGATTTAGATTGAAAAAAATTTATTTGATATTTGCATCTTTCAACATATTTGGATATTTATCTAAAATACTTTAAGTTTTATACTATATTTTCAAGTCTTAACTATTATTTTATGCCCCTTTACTGATTGAATATATTGTACAGGGTGTCTCACTTTTTATTAGCAGGATGTCAACAGTCATTAGAGGGCCTCATTTTAAGAATAAAAGTTCTTATAAATACGGGTTGTAGAACTCTTAATTTCTAAGAATTTGAAAATAAAATATATTTTTACTTTAATTACAAAATAACCGCTCACAACAAATTCGTGATATTACAGTGAAAGACGGTATTAGAGAGCAAATAATTAGATACTTAAAATGATCATCTATATTTCTAGTGGTGAAGATAGAGGGAAATCTATGATTCTTTTTATAAAATAAAGTGTCTGAATTGAAATATTGCAAATATTTAAAAAAAAAATGTGAAAGAGCATTCAATTTTATCCAGAAAATACTCTCCTGTTAGAACTCAATAGGATGCAGCGTTTTTAGAAAAAACGAAAAGTCAAATTATGTCCTATCGAGTTCTGACAGGAAGGGCCTAATAAGATAGAAATTGAATTCTCTTTCATATTTTTTGAAGAAATTTGCAAAATTTCAAATCAGTGATATTTTTGATAAACAGATTCCTAAACACCCCTCTAATGATGAATTTATTGTGAGCAGTTATTTTTCAATTAATGAAATAATATTTTTTATTTTTAAATCTTCTATGATCCATATTTATAGAAACTTTTGTTCTTAAAATGAGTCCTTCTAACGACTATTGAAGTCCTGCTAATAAAAATTGAGACGCCCTGTATACGTTCAACTAAAAGCCATGAAAACACTAATGAGACCCATGTTTTCTTTAACCAGCTATACGAGGTGTCTGAAAGATCTTTACAAGAAGCTATCACATATTGCTGATATTAAAATAAAATGATTGAACCCAACATACCCTTATTCAAAAATGCTATAGTTCATAAGAAAATTTTTAATAACAAAATGTTTTCAATTAGGTATTGCGATCAAATTTGGGATGTTTATCGGTACCTTTTTAGAACGAATAAACAGAAAAAATACATGTCACGAAATCATAATATATAAAAATAACTTATGAGACGACCAATAATATTAAAAGTTACAGGAGAATGCTCTTATATCCAGTGACGGCTCGTAATAATTTGGGGGTCACTAGTTTCTTAAAAAATATAAACAACATAATAAAGACTCACCTTCAGTCCCTCGGTAATTTCATCCAAATAGAACTACGATCTTGATAACAAAAGAAAAAGTTTTATGTACAAAAAAAAGTTCACAATATAATAATCACCTAAAAAGTCGAGTAAAAATGTTATTGCACAAAATCAAGTCTTCTGTCTTTTCGTCAAAATTGCTTATGTTATGGATAAAGTTCTTATTCACTGACATCATTGCTAGGGCATTAAGGCGTTCTTCATTCATAGTGTTTCTTAAAAATGTCTTTATTCTTTTAAGAGTTGAAAAACATCTTTCTGATTCAGCAGTAGACATCAGAGTTGTCACAATAATTTTTAGTAACTTCACTGTTTCGCTCAATGTTGCATTTAAACCATTTTCAGACAGACAAGAAAGCATGTTTCGACCACCTACAATACTTTTAAAATCCGTTCTTGAATAAATGAATTCCAATTCAGTCCTTAATTTAATAATAATAATAATAATAACACCACATGTAATGACAACCCCCTTTATTCCTGAATGTCTTAAATGACATTGTGCGGGAGAGGGTTACAAATTAAGAGACAACGAACATACATCCAATATCCGATTATACTATGATTAATCTCTCTCATAGAAAAATCCCAGTGGTACCGCTGGGAATCGAACCCGGGACCCCGAGATTTCGAGGCAAGTACGTTACCTCTAGACCATGGAGCCATTTGTCTTGTAACATTGGATAAGATTCAACGACTGATTTGAAAGTCGATGTCGGAATTTCTTTGAATAATTAAGAAAATTGTCTACATTCACTAAAGTTGCGGTTTCTAAATGACCTCTGTATTACAATCTTTCTTTCACCTGGAAAATTATTGTATCACAGACTTCCTTAGCAATTACGGAATTTCTGTTTATTTTTTTTTTTCCGTTTTATTCTCATTCTCAATTTTAGTAATTTCTTTTTCTATCTCATCAGTAAAATTTTTAATAGATGATATAATTTTTTTATACTTTTCAACTTTTTTTTAAGTTCAATACTGTCTGTATTTCTGGCTTGAAATTGATTAAATAATATGTCTTTATGTGGAAAGATTTTGTGAAATATTTTCTTTAAAATATACCTATTTTTAGTCACCTGCTCGTTGTGTTTCATAATATTTCGTTTATAAACTGAATTTAACTGAACTGCAATATGTACCGAGCCTAACAAAGCCAAATCCATACTGCACTTTATATGATATGCAGAAATTTCGTGCTTTTTTTATTTTCTGATTTAAACGTGTTAGATCTTTAAATCCTGTTACCGACCATATTTTGTAAATTTCGACAGGATCGAAATAAAATAAAACACATGGAAAACAAAACCGAGCATATACCTTCTTTTTCTCATTAAAGACTGTGCTCACGCTTTCGCTAAGCCATTGCAAATAATTTTTAATCTCTCCTTAAACCTAACCTCTTTCCCAACTGTCTGGAAAATATCTACGATTTGCCCAATTCTCAAATCCGGTGCTATCAACAATATTTTGAATTATCACCTTACTGTCTAACTTTCGAAATGTGTATCTATAACAGAATATTCCCTGAAGTTAAAAATATTATTCACACTAAGGCTGGGAATTTGCCAGATTTTAGTATTGGAATATTCGTTCAAAAAAATATTCGAATATTCGAACTATTCGGATATTCGAATACTCGAATAATCCGAACTATTCGAATAGGTATCCGAATAATCCGGATCCTCGAATGTTCATTATTAATATGTATAGCACTGAATACTAGTGAATAGTGAAACTATATTTGAGTATTTGGTTGGATAGACCACAATAATAGTCGTGACGTAATCCACTAAGCAGGCAATTTGATTTGCTTTCCATACCAACAATAGGGTATGTCCCCTGTACATGTGCTTTAAGGGTCAGAATTATTTAGTTAGTATTTTATTTTAGGATTGAGGCGCTATTGTTCACATTTAACTATTGAAGCTTAATAAAACGAAAACAGAGCTAGTTTATTATACTTCTCTGTCATAACTATTTTTCCTTAGAAAAAAAAAATAAAAGTGCTCTAAAATTAATATATTTTTAAAAAAGACGCAGATTGTGAAGGTAAAACAGATACATGAAAAGTCAATAGTTAAATATTTACAGGTTTTCTAAAATTTAAAATTTAATTTTAACCCCTGCCTTAGTACAGTAAGAATAAGGTCGAGGCGAGAAAGAGATGGAATAGTTTGACTGGGAGTAAAACGTGCCACTAATGTGGTCTATTTATATATTTGGATTTTAGAATAGGTACCTACCTATACCTACTATCTACCTACTTTGGTTGTATGCATACTGCATACCTATTCGTACGTAATTTAATAATATATTTTAATATTCAAATTTACTCAAATATTCGAATACTCGAATATATATAACATTCAAAATTTTTGGGGGATCGATTTTTGGTACAAACATAACTTTTTCTACTTGAAAAACTGTGTTGAATGCTGTAAACTGCATCTCGATTGGTTAATTTGTTCAAAAGATATCGCAGTTCAGAAATTACAAAAAATGTGTTTTTTTAATATAACTTCGAGATTTTTCACCTAATCGTAAAGCTCAAAAATGTATTGAGCTCGGTGAGCTCAAAAATTATCTAATACGTATATTTTTGAGCGCTTTAAGCTCGAAAATAGCGGAAAGTTTTAGGGATGGCCTGCAGGGTCAACCGATTTTCAGATATTTTTTATAGTTTACGCTGCTTTTATATTCACACCTATTGTATTTGTCATGTAAGTGGGTACATCACCTGTTTGGATAATAAAGAATTTTTTTATTTATTTACTTATCACATCCACAAATCCACTGACATTTTTTTGTAAATTTCCTTAGAAAAATGCATCGTGAAAGTACGTGTCCCTACCTTGTCTTGTTGGTTAAGAGTCAATTCTGGTGTTAGTCGGCCGAGTTTCTTGATTTTTACTTTTTCTCCTATGGCAGAATATTAAAATTCACTTTCAGAAAATTATTTATACTATTCTCAGTCATTTTGGCATCAACTAACTTAAAATAACACAAAAAAACCGCGAACCACAAATAAATATCGAGAGCGAAACCGGCAAAACGATATAAGCACTACTACACTACACAAACATTAAAAGCGCACTGCGGCTCTGATAACTTGAGCCTTTTGTCGCGTTGTAAAAACTGTTCTCCACGATCGCGAATTTCCCCGCTCGGTTCGTTTCTTCATATATTTCCTTATGCAAGGAATGGCTCATATGAGCTGAGCCTGCTCCATACTCTGGTTAGAGTTATAAGTTGACGGTCAGCAAACATTATGCGCCTTTATTGTCACATAGCCGTCGCAAACGGGTAATAACTATGTTAAAAAATATATTAAATATAAAAAAACTGAAAAAAAAATATATCATTCATTTAATTACTGTTATACTTTCCAAATAGTAACTTGGGAGGCTGGAACCCCTGAGCCTCTATGGAGCAGCCGCCACTGCTTATATCATATTGTTATTTTGGCGGTGAATTGATGAGATCGTGTTCTTAGACTGGTTAATTTTTATCTGCATTCTTAACTGATGCTGCCCTTGGAAATATATTTGTGACAGCTTACTAATGATTTACCTCTTTATTTTTAGGTGAAACAGTGTCGCTTTCAAAGAGATTAATATTTTCCTATATTGATTTTACTAGCAGCTACGAGATAATTTTAAATGTACAAACGTTACCAAAATCTTACAATATCACCCATTACAAGATTGAGGTTTTTAGAGAAAAAAGATACAAAATTGTTGTTGTTGGATGTACGTTTGCTTTCTGCTTATAGAAAAAAGGCGATAAACTTTGAGTATCTAACATATAATGAAGAAGGACATTATTATTTTATTATTTCAGTGATAAGTGACAATTGTCCAGAAGACCGTTGTATGAAGACGATTTAGTCTAAAGTTTATATAAGTGAGTTTGATTGTGTAGTTGCACATTATTTCAAAATGAAATATAATTTTTTACTGATTACAGGCAGAAAAGGTACCCCATTGGTGATTGGTATAGTTGGAGCGAGTTTTATTATTCCATTCGTATTATTTATTTTTCATATGTGGAATCGCAGATTTAAACGTCAAAGTAAGATTTTTTCTTATTTTTCTTTTCTTTATTGCACTAGCACTTAGTGTGGACTGATTTCTCTCACATAAAGGATACTCAATACTCAATACGTACATACTGGTGCAATAAATAAAAAATACTGTAAGTGTTCGAAATAATTAAAAGAGGATAAACAAATACACTTTTTCTAAGGATATCTATATAAAAAGACTTTAATTTTGTATTTAAGTGCATTTGTATATACTTTTATATCACCAAATGAAGTTTACAGGGCAGGGAAGGAATACGTCAGTTCCAGTTGGGGAAGGGACAGAGAGCAGCCTCTACCCGAACGTCAGCCATAGACTGCTCAGGACCCACAGTGGAAAGTCAGGCTGTGGAAAGTACTTTACTACTGACAACCTTAACGAGAGAAGGCAAACTCTCGATCTCCAGGAAACTGGAGAACATATGGAGATTGGGATCAATCCTACTCCATCCCAATAACGGACCAGGAACGGGAGCTGTTAAAGTCCCCGTCTCCAAGGGCTGGGGAATTGGTAACATCAGTGGATGAGACATTCAAACCATTGAATGGACTTATCCTAAAAAGAAAACGACTTGGGGGAGCTGCAAGAAGCCGCCTTGGTCGTTTACTTAAGAGCGGAATACCTTATGAAACCGCCTTAAGTATTGGAGCAACGCCAAACTCAACAGCAGCCAGAGCGAGGACAGCAAACTTCCTCTGAGTTGGTAAGAGGCTAAGCGTAAGAGGAGGTAAAGACCCATCTAACAAGAAAAAAGCGGTGGCCGGAACGCCCTCAGTGGAAAGCGAATCACTATCGCTCCCCAAGAGGAGCGAATTGCCCCGACTTCTGGGAAAGGAAAATCCCTTCCGAATAAATCCCATCTGAAGAAGAGTGGATTTAAACCACCTTCGAGGAAGGGAACGAGGGGGGAACCTAACCCAGATTAAACCACCTCCAGGAAGAGTGGGAAACATCCACCTTCCGGGAGGAGGAGAAAAGAACCCCACCCCCCACCTAACTCCCCCTTTAACCCAACAACCTAATCCAATCATCTTCTCACACCAACACAACCTTAATCTATCCTTATCCTTAATTCAACTACCCAATGACATCTTACATTAGGTCTCTACAGGCAACTGCAAAAAGCCAGGGCCGCATATGTCCTCGGCAGAAGATTTAAGGAAGAGCAAATTGACATCGTTATCCTCCAGGAACCCTGGACAAGTAACACAGGCCGAGTAAGCGGACTGGGAAATACTTCTGGCAAGGTAATATAAGTCAGCTCTGATGAAAGACCCAGAGCCTGTATCTTGATCAGAAATAACATTAACTACTTTGTACTTACAGGTTATTGCACCCAGGAGTTGAGCCGTCTAGGTATCGATCTCGAAGGGAGGAAGCAAGATGAAAATAATCGTCTGCTTGGCCTACTTCCCGGGTAATAGGGTTGGGGATCAACCTCCTCCAGCTGTAGTGCGGGATTTAATCGCCTACAGCAAAAGCAACAATATCTACGTGATTATTAGATGTAATGCAAATACCTACCATACAGCGTGGGGAGGCATGGACATTAATCAAAGAGGTGAGTCGAGTTTTGAATATATATTGGGTGAAGGACAAACGTTGGTTCTGAACCAACCTTTGTCACTAGAAATAGAAACAAAGTACTAGATATCACAAACTACCTAAACAACAAGTTAATCGACTGGAAGGTATCTTCTGAACCCTTGTGTTCGGATCACAAACATATTCTATTTAATATAGAAGTTGGTCCAAGACTGTTGGTGGTATATCGAGGTCCTAAATATACCAACTGGGAAGGGTACAAATATTCCCTCCAATCTGACCTTCAATCTGTTTAATAAACTTCCTGACCATCTAAAAACTATAACAGGCTTTAACAAATTTAAGACAGCTACAAAAAATTACTTAATAGAAATGTCTTTTTATAGTGTTTTAGAGTTTTTGGCACAATAATTAATTAATTAATTTTCATACATGTTACTGTTTTGTTGTCTACTTTTCTTTTACTGTTCGTTTTATTTTTACTGTTTGTTTTATACACTGTACATAATTTATTTGACTTACCATATATACAATGGTTAATAAAGGTATTATTATTATTATTATTAATCACCCTCACCATAATCAGGTATCATGACGAAACTGAAATTGCGGCAGAACAGATCCGAAATGTAATTGTTTCAGCTTTACACGAAAACTGTCTATTGAAGACAAAAAAAGAACAGTAGGGGTGCGTCTTGGTGGAATAAAAATTTAGACAAAATGAGAAAGAAGTTCGACACCTCTTTAATCGAGCTAAAGCTTTTGAGACCAATATAGATTCACTCTAACAGACTATAATAAAGAAATATGGAAAGCAAAAAGAGGATCTTGGAGGAAATTCTGTGCGAGTAAAACTGATCTACATAAGAGCACTCATTAAGGTGACCAGACGGCTCATATGGACTCTGGAAAGGAAACCCTACAGCTTCTAGCATAAAACCACTTCACAGGGTGCTTAATTCTGAATGACCAACAGCTGTCACTGTTGTTAGAAGGACAATCAATGATTATCTATCATAAATTCGTTTTCTGTTTCGAAATAAAATACGTTGCTCTTAGAAAACCATATGAGCGCTTTAGCGCGGGCAACATATTTTATTTCTCATAATCGAATGAATTTGATTCTTAATAAATAATCATTAATACACTTTATTACTTGTAATAACATTTGCGAAAGTTCACCAATAGTTTCGACACAGGTTTAATCTTGTGGTTTAGGGTGCGTAAGGCTCTCTGATATGAATGAGTTCTGAAACATCAGTATAGCATATTCACAAGTGTTGCCGTACCTCCTGTTGTCCGAATTTTTGATATTAGCGCGGTTGGCTAAAAATGTGATATTTCATTCAAAAGATAGTTGTATACCGGACAAAAAAATAGGCCCTCAAAAGAGGACATGTTTGGTAAAAATCGGACGTCTGGTAACCCTACCTAAAACAGTACTAAAATTCATCAAAATCATCATTAAAATATTAACTCATTTTTCTGTTTTAGATGGTCTGCCAGATGCAGTTGAAAAAATTTTAATCCTATTCAAACCTTCTTCGGACAAACACAATGATGTTGTTAACACCTTGGCAAAAACAGTAAAACATTTGACAGGTATTGAGGTTATGTTAGATCCCGTAAATTTGTCCAAAATCAAACCCAAGAATGCTGACAAATGGTGCTGTGACAACTTGGTATTAGCAACGCATATTATTTATATAACGCCACCTGATATTGACGATAATAATTGTGAATTAGACTGTATCACCTACAATTTCTTAAAAGAAGAAACGAAAAAAACAGTTCCAGAGAAAGACATAATTATTCTTAATCTTCCCTATTCTACCAAGGACATTCCCCCCTGTTCTGGCGAACTGTATACAATTTGAGCTTATGGATGACTTTAAAAAATTTGTTAACATATTCCAGCCTATCTCACCAGATTTCAATTACGAGAACAATATAAACTGCATGGAATTGATGAAAAAAATTAAACTTGCTGAAATTGAGACTGAAACACTCAAAAACAAAGATACCCCTAAAATAATCGTTACCGACCAAACTGAGCACTCAGATGAACCAAGAGAAATTGATGTTTTGTTGTAAATCTGTGAAAAAAAAAACAATGTTAAACTTAAGACTGAATGACTTTTGTCTGGTATGTATTTGTTTTTATTTTATAGTATGTATGTTGATTTTGTATACATATCTGTATTATTTTGTACTTAAACTGTTCAAATGTTTAATAAATGGATTTTGTTATAGTTATTTGTTTTTCTCCAAAACCAAGTGTGCTAAATTTAAAGACAGAATTCTTAATAGGTCGCGTACGAGTGACATCACAATTCTCAGCCTATAGGAAAACAAAACGATATGAGTTCAGGTTTTATGGTGCAGTGGCGACTGGTGAAATTTATGCTATGTCATATCTTAGTATTGGAACGTGGGATCCAAGCGATACTTTAAGGTATAACTATCAAGGCTAAATGAAGAAGTTTTGCAGAAAAACAATGCAACTGAAATTTGACAAAAAAAAGTTGAAAAAAATTGTGTGCCTCGCCAGGTTATTTTTTATACAATTTATAAAATATTTCCAAAAAATTTTTTCCTGACAGCCAGTGGAAAATGTATAATGCCAGATTTTAAATTTCATAAAAAATATTGATTTTTAAAAGTTGCACCTTTTTGAAATTTGCACAGTGAAAATTGAATCTAAAATAAAATTTCAAAACGGTGTAACTTGTTAGAATAAATCACAAATCAATAGAACAGGTCAACTCAATAAAATTTGTAGGCATTATAATAGATCAAAAACTGACATGGGAGAAACATTGATAATATGACATCAAAATTAAGCAGTATATGTTTTATTATCAGGCAATTACATACAATTGTTTCTATGGATGTACTCAAATCAATGAATTAGAGGGGATGACTGGAAAGCTTACGCAGTAACAGATATATCTTTAAAGTGCAACAGGTGTTAGAGCAGTGCGAATGCTGTAGGGTGGATATGTCACACACACACGAAATAGTTGTTGGAAAAGTTGGGCGTCGTGAATAAAAGTGTTATTTCTAATATTATTGCAATAATGGTTAAATATTGTTGTGCCTATGGATTATTTATTTTACCAAACACAATCGCATTTTCGTATGTGGCGGTTTCTATATATATGAGTTATAATGTGTTAGACAAGGCAGCTACTCACTCCGCAGCATCTGCACTTCTCTAACAGAGGGTTTCAGTCTTATGTAACAGCATCGGCATTCCAGTCTTCCCCTCTATTTCTGTGACTCAAATTAACCTATTATGGACTTGTGCAGTCCATTCTAAGTTATGGCTTAATTTTCTGGGGTCACTCGGCACACATTCGTAAAGTTGTAGTTATGCAGAAAAAAATCATTAACTGTATGGTGGGAGCATGCATGAAAACACCATGCAAAAAAATATGTATTCACATCAATATTAACAATTACTTGTCACTATATATATCTAATTATTCTTAAGATAAAAACAGAAATATTTATATTTTAAAAATAATTACAATACAAGAAACAGCTTTAAGTTGTTATCTGTATCAGTTGCAGCATCATGTATGCTATGAAATGTGAGAGGACATTTAGGAGATTTAAGAAACACTTTTTCTGTACTTGCTATTAATGCATCTACCTCTGAAAAAACCTTGTCGAATAGTTTCTGCCACAAGGTGTAAAGCATGCACTTTACACGTAACATGTCCCAGCATACAATCGTGTTCTTGAAGAGAATGTCCTACCAAACGCATTGTCGCGGCACCATCGGTTATAAACATCAACACTTGACTTTTTAACAGGTCAAATTTTTCTAACGTCCCCATGCAACACCACCCTCATAGTTGGCCAGTAAGTTAGTCTTTTGCTAGCTAGTAACAGTGGAAATGTCGGTTTAAGAGGGTGCAGTACACATTCAAAATAGAATTTTTTTTTATAATCTGTCATCTTGTCAACACAACCACAGCGGTGTATTTTTTAGTACACATTTGATCTTATTTACAATGTCTTCGCTTATAGTTGGTACATAGTTACACCATGTTGTGGCACTTGGTAATGTCACCTTGGGATTGTATTTATTCCAGAACTCCTGAAATTGTTTATCGAGTATGTGCAGCGGAACATCACAGGCAATCAGCATTAAGAGTAAATCGAACATAAACTGTGTTATCGAAGGCACGCCATTTTGTTTTTAGTTTTATGTTGCACAGAATTTACTTGACGTTTACAATCATGTTTGTCCCAGCACATCAGGTCTGTCTCGCACACCTTACAAATTATTATAGCACCATTGTAGAATAAATCCGGGAATTCATACCTTATAATCCGCAGACATGCCTTCCCTATGCCAAACCCCACCATGAACATAGTCAATTTTTATTTAAAAAAAAAAGTCATTATTTTGAGCAGGTTTTTTGGATTTTTCCCTGTGTACATACAATCACCCACATGTTCTCTGTAAACTGACTTTTAGTTATTAAAAATTTTTTGTTTTATGAATTATAATGCATTGTCTGACATACTGTATTATTAAATAAATATCAAGAATAAAATACAATAAATAAAATTATCAATAATACAATGGAAAGGAATAAATTACGTTGTACACGCCACGTGGCATAACAATAGACTAAAATCAAATGTTAGTCTTTGCCAAAATAGTAAACAAGTCTCGCTTACATATTTGGGTATTTCTCTACCTTGCACTGCTCATGACTTGCGGACCAATTTGCCAACTCTAGTTATCAGTCATTCTCAAGACTGAGTGTTGGTAAAAATTCTTATGTTTATCAAGGTAAAATCTGTTTTAATAAGTTTGTAAACCTTATTGGTGTAATAGAACATTTTAATGATTTTAAACATGCATTGTATAATTATTTAGTAAGTAAGGCATTTTATTCCGTAGATGAGTTTTTGTACTCGTAATTATATTTATTTGTGTTTTAGATATTTCTAGATGTGATAACTAGTTTGATAAGTTCTTTTCATTTCTGTGTAAACTTCTAAAGATGAATACAAATTTCTTTCTTTCTAGAAAGAGAAGCAATATTTTTTGGTGAAATTTGAAATGTCGATATGTTTTCCACCTAATTCTGAAATAAATTGTTTTGCCAATATTTTACAAATTGTTTAAAATAAAACCTGGTGGCGTCACTTTTTGACATACAAGTGATTTTTTTCACTTCCGGTTTCGCCGGAAGTGACACTAACTTTCGATTTCTGAACACCCTATATATTACTGCATTTTTGAATTCTGAAACATGAACATTACAATAGTTGTTCAAAATGCTGTTCATTACTGTCAGTGCACTTCTGAACTCGCATAGCTATTTCTTGAAGAACGTTCGCCAATTGGTGGGCCATTATGCTATTAATTGCGCGTCTTACTTGTAGTTCCAGGTCTTCACGGGTTAAAACGGCGGTTGCGTAGACAATATTTTTTAAATGACCTCAAACAAAGGAATCAAGGGGTGTTAAATCAGGTGACCTGGGCCACCTCACAGGATCATTCGTCGAAATTATGTTTTCTCTGAATCTCCGTTGAAGGTAATTAATTACTATCCTCGAATTATGGGGAGGAGCGTCATCTTGTTGGAAATATATTCGCTGTCGTAAATGGAAAGGTAATTCAGCTAAACTGTTCTCAATTTCATTTTGCAGAAATCCCAAGTATCTGGCATCAGTCAGGGGTCCTCAAATATTATTGGACTAATGATTCTACTACAGATTATTCCAAGCCAAACATTGAAACCGAGCCGCACTTGAAAGTTACCCTCCCGTAATAAATTTTGATTTTCTTGTGACCAATATTTTGTATTTTGTCGGTAAAATAATCCCAAATTTGTAAACCTAGACTCGTCCGAAAATAAAATCATTCCCAAAAAATCATTGTTTGGCTGCACGTTATTCTACAAAATCCAACTGCAATATTCCATCCTATGTTCGTAATCATTTTCATAAAGTACTGGTGCAATTGATATTTAAAAGATTTATAGTGGTATTTGTGCAAAATTCTGCTTACTGTTTGATGACTGATTTTCAATTCAAACCCAATTTGCCTTAAAGAAAGTCTTATCAACTTCTACTCGAGCCAAAACATTAATTTCCGTTCCTTTGTCAAGAATGAAATTTTCTTCGGGATCATTGTTTGGCTCACTTCGGAATTGTTTTTGCAGACGATTAAAATAATTTCTCGCTGGACTTTGTCTATCAGGATAAAATCTGCATAAAGGTGTCTAGCCGCAACAGCATTTTTTTTTACATTCCCTATAAATAATTAACATGTCCACTTTTTCATCTCTTGTATTTGCGGCATTTTAACACAATTAACAAGAATTTTAAACAATTTTTAAAGACACAATAAAAACACCGGTAAACTAACAAATGTTTGACAAGCTAAATATTTCATTGTTTTCAAAGCCACCTTAGTTAGTTACTTCTTAACATTTAATCAGAACAAAATTGTATTTTCTTATTTTCATTTAGCTGTAATTTTGTTTGTATTTATCTCGCATTTTAATACGACATATGAATAAATTCCTTATTAATAATACTAATAAATGGTACCACGGTACCAATATGGTTCCATTTGAAAAAGTTTTTCTCCAAAAACCATTTTGATAACCTTTATTTGCTCATAAATCACGTAATTTAGTATTTTTACGGGATTTCGATTTTTCTAGCATTACACGGGTCATTTAGAATAAATCAGAACCGTCATGGCACACTTAAATGGAAAACTAAAAATTTATCATAAAAAAATATTGACATTTGAAATGTCACTTATTTGGTATCGTTGGCTTCAGAAAATTATGCAGAAATCAAAAATGCAGTAATATATAGGGTGCTCTATTTAAACATCGAAAGCTGGTGTCACTTCCGAAGAAACCGGAAGTGAAAAAAAAATCACTTGTATGTTAAAAGTGCCTCAATCTATCCCCCCCCCCCCCCCCCCCCCCCCCCCCTAGTTTTGAAAATATATTTATACAGTATACTGATGTGATTGTGATCAATGAGAAAGAAACTTTTAATTATATAGGTATTTCTATTTTGGATATTTGAAATTTTACTAAGCCATAATAAACGGCATATTATTTTTTATGGCACAAAATGCAAGAAAAGTTTTATATTTCTAATATCAAACTAAAAGCGACACAAACGAGCACCAGTATGTAACATACAGTTTGATCTTTAATGTTATTTCTGAAACTTTGGTGCTTTTAACTTTACCACATTTAAGAAATATGCATAATAATATGCGCCAATGTGATATTATTTATGGTAAGTTTTACATTATTTTTGACATCCTACACAGCATTTGTCTACAATTTTTATATGTACGGTATTTATATTTAGTATTTGGATAAATAATTATGAGTAGAGTTGGTAAATCGGCCCGCAAGTCATGGGCGGTGCCAGATAGAGAAATACCCAAATACATAAGCGAGACTTGTTTACTATTTTAGCAAATATTAACATTTGATTTTAGTCTATTGATATGCCTCGTGGTGTGTACAACGTAAGTTATTTCTCTCCGTTGTATTGTTGATAATTTTATTTGTTGTATTTTATTCTTGATATTAATTTAATAATAAAATCTGTCACACGTGCCCAAGGGTAAAAAACGGCCATACGCTGATAAAGTGAATAAATTTATCAGTGAATTCCCGGATTTATTATACAATTATTTATTTATTTATTATACAATGTTGCTATAATAAATAATTTATATGGTGTGCGAGACAGACCTGATATGCTGGGACAAACGTGATTGTAAAAGTTACGTAAATTCTGTGCAACATAAAACTAAAAAAAAATGGCGTGCCTTAAACAACACTTCAGAAGTTCTGGAATAAACCACAGAACAGAAAAAGAATAAACACAATCCCAAGGTGACGTTAATAAGTCGAACAACGTTGCGTTACTATGTACCAACTGTAAGCGAGGACATCTAAATATGATCAAATATGTACAAAAAAATACACAGCTGTGGTTATGTGTTGACGAGACGACAGATTGTAAACAAAATTCTGTGTACTGGCGCATTTTTGCCAACTCTAATTATGAGTAAATATAAGTAAATATGTTTTAAAAATTTTATTCAAATATTTTGAAATTATGGTTTTGTAGTAAATTTATACTTCTGTGAAGGAAAATTTTTTTGAATTATCCAAATATATTCAATTTCGACAAAAAATGCCAATACGGCGCTTTTCTGAAGCAACAGTATATGATTGTGAATACATATATTTAAGCTTAACTCTTATTCTTCATATATGATTTTTGCGGGTTAATCCACCACTGTGCAATTAAAACAATTGTGCGAGTCTGGGTCAGTGCTTGGTCACGCCCAGTATGACTGTGGTCACCCGACTAAGTATGCGCGAAAGGGGTATTAGGAGGGGAAACTGTGGTCACGAAAATGAAAGGGTTCCGACGGAAGTGACTTTTTTCTGTTCTGTGAGAAGTGATTTGTGTTTGTTAGTCTTTGGTAATACTGTAGAAGATGTCGTGGGATTACTGATATTTAATCCTTTCGATACGGTTGCCGTGTTATCACGGCCAAAACAATTTGTGACTACTGAACGGTTGACGAGATTTTACAAATACATGTGGAGCGGTTGTCGTGTGATCACGATCAATTTATTTGTTATATTTTATATTGTATTGGGATGTACTAAAACGTCAATGGTCCACCCACTTCAATCTATAATGATAGGTTAAGGGAATAGGTGGTGCATAATCGTCTTGAATTGTTGCATTTCGCACTGATTTCTGTTAGTATTTCATTAATGTTGAAACTTGTAACATTGTCTGATTTCAAAATGCTTCGACGAAAACGAGAAATATCTAACAAACAGCTGCAGGAATATGCTAATGATATAATGAAGGGGGAAGATGAAAATTAGGATTATTTTCATAACGGTGAGAGTTCAGATGAAAATTACGAGGATGAAATGGAAATTGAAAGTGTTTTACCCAAATTTGTGGACGATATTCCTCAACAATTTGCTGATATTGAGCTTCCGTCGAAACCCTCCGAATATAATTGGACTTTTCGAAGTGAATAGATTCCCCAAATTCTTGTGTATGAAAATACTGCGGGTCCTTCTTCTAAAATTGACAAAAATTCTTTAGCATTAGAAGTTTTTGAGCTAGTTTCTACGGAAGATTTAGTAAATAAAATAGTAGAGGAAAGTAACCGACGCGCGACGGGCGGGAGAACTGAACGTGGCGAATGAAACATTCAGTTGACGTAATTGGTCATGCCATTAGAACGGTTGCCGTGCGATTACGTAACGACCAGCAATGCCTCGTTCACTGGTAACGCTCGATATTGCTTGTATCGAAAGGGTTAGAGCGAATTCGTTTTATACTATGCATAACACTATTTCTTTATATAAAAATATAAAATACAGAGCTGGCGTGTTCAATTAAATTTTCAAGTTCTGTTATATAAATGTGAATTACCGGTACCTATTTGTAATCTGCATTTCAATGAAGTATTTACTAAAACAAACATACTACTTTCAAAAATAATTTAATAATTATTATTATAAAATGATTATAAAGATGGCAGCAGCTTTGTAATACAATATTTAGCTCTAATATAAATAAAAATACTTAAATTACAATGTGATACCTACAGTGATGGTAACTATTCAGCATTAATTTAAGAAATCTTGGTAACAATCGAATACCCTATTTAAATTACAAAAAAATAAAAAAATTAAAAAATAACAAAATCAGTCACACTAATAATAAAACATCTAATAAACATATATAATAAACTTACAGTTAGTGTAAATCTCACTTTGATTCTATTCAAATTGTATAAATTAAATATTAGAGATATATTTACTTTAAAACATTTTCTATCACGTTATAATATAATTTCAAATTAGTCCAAATTGAATTGCTATATATATTTACAAAGGGGGAGAATAATATATACGAATTTATGTTTAAATGGCTGGTATTTCACCATAAGGGAAATACAGGAACCATGTTATTCCATATTATGTCATACAAATTCAAGAATTAATTTTTTTTCAATATTTATTAATAAATATCTCTTGTTAAAAATTAAAAACTTTTATTATCTTCACAATTATCTTATTAGTAATTTTTTTATGCTTCTTTGATAAACCAAAGTATTTATACTGCTGAACAATTTGGCACTTTGCAGAATTATTAGAGGCTTAATATCTACGCAGAGTTTACCAAAGTTACATATAAGTATTTATAGTTTTCTTTCTGCTCTTTTTTTAATAAAATTGATACAAGAACATATTCTATGCATTTGCACATACAATAGAACTCCACAAATATTCTAAGTAACTAAGTGGTAAACTTTTTAAAAATTAAGTATAGTAGGTACTAATAAATATACATCATTTGTAGTCTTGCTTATATACAAATATAAATTTATATAGAATTTTTATTAATTCGCTTTTAAAATACTTTTAATCAAATTGCTGATGTTGAAATATAAAATACATAGTAATTTAGATCTTTGGTGGCAATTAAAAATTGAAAAATTGCCAGAAAGGTTCAAAGTTAAACAATAAACAAACGATGTTATATGTTGTAAAACGCAAGAACAATAACTACGATTGGAAAACAACAGTTCATTCTGCACACAATACTAAGTGGATATTAAACCCAACAACTACTTTCGTTGGTATTGTTTAACCTCGAGGCTCCCTCAAAAATTGGCGCCCAACGTGGGTCTTTGTTCTAGTTTGTAATTGAAGTTAGAGAAAACAACAAAAATGATAAAATTTATTACATTTATAATAATTGGTTAACATTTAAAACAGTTACTTCCCGTGTTACATTGTTATGATATGCACGAATATGTATATAATTTCAATTATGTCACATCAGGTTTTCAACTTCTTATTAATTAATTTTATAAAATATATTCACTTAACGCAAGGACACTTAAGTTAAATAAGTTTGTTAAGAACTCAGTTTAAACCTAAATAAAAATTGTATTTTAAAGAGATGTTTGATATGTATTGTGTAATATTCCTTAAAAGGTTGAGATTCTCTGGATTTTCCATGATCATTGAGTAAATTTGACTAACTTCAAACTAACTAGGATTACATCTGCAAACACAGCAGGAAGGAAACAGGAACCAGTCCATAAATATTCCTTTGCAGTCGTTGTCTGGATCGTAAGACAGCAGTCGGTGCCACTTGTATTTCTGTTCGCAGCCGCAATCGCCAGCACATCTTTTCGTGCTACTTTTTCTAAAAATATAAAAAATATCATCTACTTGTAAGTAGTTCATCAGAAAACATTGGATTTTTTTGTAACTTTGCGAGGAAAAATTATAGAAAATGTCCAACAAATAATGACAAAAGTAACAAAAATAAAAGGAAAAGTTAACAAAATAATATATTTTCAAAAACATATTTTTGTAATTTCTGTGTCACATTTTGCAGTGTTGTGGCACTACATTATGCCTGATGAACCATCACTGTAATGTGGAAATAATAATGGGTGAGCATAAGTGGAATATACAAAAGACCAAAATTTTAGCAAAAAAGCTCTTATGCGTGCTATAATAAAAGTGATGTGAATGATATACACCTAATTGTAAATCATAATATTTTTGACATCTCATAACGTAACTGTCAGTTGCTGAATAATATGTATGAGTAATATTTCGTTGATTTACGTTTCAGGAAGTAAAAATAAATTATAACGTGTAATAATCGTAAATAGTGTTGATGTTGAAATAAACGTTTGACTTTGGGTACATTCTCTTAAAAGATATACTTACGCGCAAACTTCTTGATGAATGGCTTGCTCAAAATGTTGCGTGTTAACGATAGCTCTGACTTTTCCAGCCGAATTTACTGCCCAATACGGCGTCACAATTTCTATTTTGCTTTCGCAGGAATCTACCCTAAAAAAAATTTTGTTTAAATCCTTATAATTTCTATAGATACGTTCTATAGTGCTTATTTTGGAAAATATTTCGATGCCATCAAATACCTCAATGTAAATTTTTTTTATTTTTACCAAAAACATGAGGCATCTAATATATTTGATAATTAGTTACTCTCAGGACAGTCCCTTCCTTGCTTAAATTATGTTATGATCACCGTCATTGTCAATATCAGTATATATTTATTTGATTTTCCAACGTCTGAACTCCACCGGAGTAGAACCGGCAAATAACCATAGCCACTCCCCACATTCTGCAGAGTTAGTGGCTGTGAATTCCACAATTAAATCATACCCAAAAGGTTGTGTATAGAGCAACTATAGCACCGTGAGCAACCATGGACAACAAATAACACTTATAAAAGAGTCGTATGAAGGTAGCTTTGTGAGAAATAAACAGTGAGTGATGATGAGTATCACTCTGTGTTTGTAAAGGATGTGTGTAAGTAGTTAAAAATAGTTTTAAAAGTTGCGAAAGTCCCCATTTACAGAAAAATCAATCTTATAATAGCAGACAGAAATAGCAAAATTGTTTTCAACTTCGGTTCTTGTGGTCTAAGTCCGTTCATATAGCAATCGAACTTGCTCTTTATCGAAATGCCACATGAATTTCGATAAAGGGCATAACGAAACCCATTTTACAGTGAAAGTATATATGCTTTTTAAGTAAAATTTTTATGCGCCTTCGCTAGTTTCTAATTTTATGATTATTATTAAAAACGTATTGAAAAAGACGAAAATAATTTTGTCCTCAAAAAGTAGTTCAGTTAGAACATTTTCTCTGATGATGAATTATATTAAAACTATTGATAAAAAAACTTTTTTAATTCTAAAAGTGAATTTTGGAATAAAATATATAATGTCTAATATGGCGTCCACGACATTGTATATAGAATAATTATACAACAAACGGAATGTTTAGTTCTCCAGGGAACACTAAGCAAGTCATTATAAGGGAGCAAGTTGAATGTAATTTTTCCCGTATAATTTTATTCCACACTAAATGAAATTTGTTTCTAAGACAAATTTTTCACTCTAAAATTGTGTTTATTGTGGCCAAACGAATATTTTGCATATGTCGAGAACTGGATGACATTAATCACCTTGGTTTGATGGTTGAAGAGGACTATGTCACGCTTATTGGCTTAGATGGGCCTGACAGTCCGGAACACGTAATTCCAGTACTTATATACTACACTTTTCGTTCTCGACAACGGAGTCAAGAAACAATTAAAACTAGATGTGTTTTTGTATTCACTAGATTTTGCCTATATTTACCTGACAGTTTCAGAGCTCTGATTGCTCCTAAAATTTTGCCTAGGATTGCGGTTCTTATTAAATAAGGATTCGGTGGTTTTAACAGGATCAGGCCCAGGATCGAAATGCAAATCAGGAACTCCAGGCTTCGTAGACCTTTTCTTCTTTGTTCCAGAACCAGAACGGACTCCGTAATCTGGCATATCAAACTCGCCGTACATTCGTTTCATTAGCGCTTTATTCTCGTCTATAAATAACTCTATTCGATCTCTGAAAAACAAACTTGGAAAGTACTATCAAAATTTATTATGCCTGTTATTACTTACAAGGGATATGAGTTTCCCGCTGTTGGGCAATAGAGTTGTTGGTTCTTTTTTTATACAGGGTACTCCTCGGATGTATTCGCCACGTAGTTCTAAGCCTAATGCCACTGATAACGCTGTCCATAATATCTGAAAAAGGAAAATGTAGTTAGTTATAATAATAGTTGCTTATACCTTCAATTTGTTTCTAATTTAAATACGCCGTATGGCAATAGAGCAATTGTATCCGACGTCAACCACACAAGTAAAATAAAAATACACTTAGAGTAGGGATTTTTTAATTGCCTACCATCTAATAGACAAGGGACCAAATGTTTTATATCCCTTCTGAAGGATAGTATATCACCTACACCACCCTCGCTGAAGCATTCATAGCTTCTGCGTATACGGTGATATACAAGCCGTTATAAGACTGGACAAGGTCGCCGATTTTCACTTGAGTTACTATCAAGTTACTGACTGCGACTACCGTTGCTTATATTTTCATATCGATACACGAATATGTTAAGGCAGATCTACACTTGCTCCTCCCAATGGTTTTAAATTAATGGACAACAAAACACAGTAGATTAAAAAGGAACAATTACAACAGTAAATTATGAAAAACAAAAATATAAAAAAAAAAATGGGAAAAAGTATATGAAACTTAGAATCCTAATATCGCAATTAATGACACATTGAAAAACTTCGTAGATCAGTTTACGACAACTGTAAGTATATTTAAATGCTCAAAAAGAAAAAGGGCAGGATTATATGGAGAGTAATTAGCCAATTAAAGAAATATAAAATAAGAAACTGTTTAAAAAACACAAAATTTAGTACTAATAGAATAAATTGAACAATATAAAACAGGTTAAACAAACTTATTTCAAAATAAAATTACTGAAACTAAAGATTCCCCTAGAAAAATGTGGCCTTCCTAAGAAAAGGTTCTGGACCACAAAAATGAACAATTAATTTTAATTCATAATATGGACAAAATTCTAACTATTTTAATAAGTTTTTTACAAATATTGGAGGACTAACAACACTTTAAATCAATGCACTTTATATAAAAACCTTAGCAAAACAAATAACAATATTATTACAATAAAAAAACGCCCTGTTTTTAATACCAATTAATAAAATTGAAGTTATATAAAATGCATTGGAAACCATAAAAAAAGTAAAGCCCCAGGACCGAATAAAAAAAACAGTTTATATGATTAAAAGAATAAAGGATTTATTGCAGAATCTCTAGTTTTCATAACTAACATGTGTTTTGAAAAAAGTATATTTCCTAAACAAATCAAACCTATTAAAATAGTCAAACCTATATTGTCTGAACGTTATTTGTGGCATTCTCTAAGTTTTTCTTTTTCTTTTTTGGGACTTACTTACCGCCACATGAATAATTCTTCGTTATCTAAAAAATATAGTTAGTTACCCAGTATGTTATTGGAAAAAATAAACCTCTGCGCTTGTGACTTTGCGTCAAAAGATTAGTCACAGGTTGTTTTTTGACAACTAATATGAGACACAAAAATAATAATATAATTCCCTAATGTTTCGGAAAACAAATCTGTTTCCATTTTCAAAGTTATTTATCTTTTTTTTAGAATATAACTTGAAACTTGACACTATATTATTTGTTTATGTAATATATATATATAAAAATATATATATATATATATATATATATATATATATATATATATATATATATATATATATATATATATATATATATATATATATATATATATATATATATATATATATATATATATATATATATATATATATATATATATTAATATTATTGATAATGAAGAAAAAATGTTTATCCCATTGCTCTGTGGATTTTGGTACAACGTGGTTACCGATTTTAAAAGAAGAATTGAACAAAATTAATATTCTATAATTTTCAAGTATCAACAGTTCTATGTATGTAAGTATCTATGGCTATTATATAAACAAATAATATTGTGTCAAGTTTCACTCTTGACATATTCTAAAAAAATAACTTTGGAAAAGGAAACACATTTGTTTTTCGAAACGTTCGGGGATTATTATTATTTTTGTGTCTCATATTATTTGTCAAAAGCAACCTCTGACTAATTTTTTGACGTAGTCACAAGCGCAGAGGATTATTTTTTCAGTAACATACTGGGTAACTAACTATATTTTTTAGATAACGAAAAATTATTCATGTGGTAGTAAGTCCCAAAAAAAGAGAAAGAAAAAGGTCAAACCTATATCTTAATGTCGTGACAAAAACTCTTATACAGATCAGTCTCAATAATTTCAAATTTATCTAAGAGTTTAGATTATCGTGTTAAATATCTTGTAGTAATAAAAACGTTATATTTGACGATAAAAGATATGGTTTTCGTAAAAAATAGGCACCAGTGAGGCAATTTTAGATTTAACAAATAATGAACACATCAGTAAATGAAGAAAAAAATTTCTTGCATTATTTTTAAATCTTAGGAATGCCTTCGATATGGTGATTTATAGACAAATTGCATTTATTATACTTTGTAGGTAATTTGCTAGTATCCCTAAAATGTTATGTTAATTATCAACAATACTGTCTTTCTATAAATGACTGTAATAATCTCAATGTTAACTGTTGTATTCCCGAAGAAACTACTCTCGGTCCCATATTGTTTTTGCTGTATATAAACTATTAACAATTACTATTTAATTTTATTTTCAATATCCACTACTAATAGAGAGTTGTCTTTTACTAGTCGCTCATTTAATACAGCTCTAAGCTCACATAACCCAGTACTTTTCTTGCGGTAATTACAAGAGAGAAATAAAATAACATTCTACATTGTGTTCAACTCGCGAAAATGTCGCCTTTATAAACATTTGCATTAAGGGTCAAGTTCTAGTGTGATATGTAGGCAACCGGTGTGTCATGACTGTAGTACGTAGGTTGCATAATTATGTGACGTCACACCAGAAGACTCTATTTCAATAACATAATTTTACTTTTTCAGGCACATTTCGGTGGTGTCGGACATCGCTTCTAGTATGTGCTCGTTCAGAAAAATTTCTTTGAATTTTGCTTACTGCTTTTTTATGCCTATTAATTTAATAATAAGTAAAATACAGCCTTCTTGTATACGCTGCTTGTTCCCATATCACCTCATAAGTCATAATCAAAATTTTAATTTGTTTTACTCATTTTTCAATAGCATCGTAACAATAAATAACAATTAACCACTGCCAAATTGCTTTTTAGCAAACTGTCAACTTGTTATTCATTTGTTTTAAATAAATTGATAAAATTCCGTAGCTATCTCGATTTTTGTTTTATAATAATAATAATAATATTTCATTTATTGCCCAATAGAAATTAATCCAATTACAAGATACAATAATAAAATGAAACAAAAAATGAAATAGGTAGCGTTTTGAAGCTGTACATAAGTTAACAATATGCATATTTGTTAATAATAACAGAAATAATTATTGACAAAAAATAATGTCTCAAAATAATGAGAAAAATAGGGGAAAAATGATATAACAGATATAATAGATACAATAGATATAATAGATATAATAAAGATAATAGACATAATTACATAAATTGATCATAACAATACTAGTGTGACACTTGCAAAAGTTTACCTAAACTGCAATGGTTAATATCTTTGAAATTTTATTAAAATAATATGCACGAGAGACCTTCATAGAATGTTGGTTCTAGAACTAGAACAGTAAAATGTGTAGTCTTGACCCGAGCTGAGTCTGGGAATATAGAAATAAACTTGAGAAAGTAAAGATTATGCAATAATTTATATAATAAAATAAGGCTAGAAGTATTCTTCTGTGCTCCATAGATGGAACATTAAATCTCAACAGCAAATCAACATGAGGGTATCACCTTTCTGGATAGACACCATCAGATTTAAAAGCCAAAAATTTCAAAATAAGTCTTTGAATACTTTCAATACAATTCTTATGTGCATTATAACAAGGGTACCAGATTAATGAACCGTATTCAAGTTTAGAACGAACTAATACAAAATTGACCTTTCAGTTTTTAATAAATTAAATTTTTTTCATAAATGTCAGTAATGTCGCTAATTAGTTTTACTGTGCTTTTAGTGTGTATTTATTTACTTTATTTTTTTTGTGTTTTTTAATGTGGTGTGATGGAAGCGGTAAAGAAAAAAGCCGGTCACGTTTGTTACAAAATCTGTAGATATAAAAGGTACACTGGAATATTGGAACATTTTTTTCTTTTCTCCACTTGATCCTGAAAGGTAAGTATTACTCAATTATCCTAGCTTGGCACTTGAGCTTGGATGCGCAATGGTCTAAACCCCGCCCTTTCAATGTAAAGCGGTTTGGCTTGTCTCTGTCCCACATCAGCGATTGTTGATATGTAACTTACTTAATCTGTGTAAAATTTAAAATACAAATTTACACTAATGTTAATTACTGTTAAATTAAAAGTGTTACTCGATAATAAAAAATACTTGTTAATTATGCAAATCATTTTCCAATGCATATCTGATGTTACAAAAAATGTACAAATTGTTTTTAGTAGGAATATTAAGGAGAATACAAAACGAAATTTATACTAAATTTAATTATTACCAAGGAAATAGATATTCTGTTTATATGAAAAAAATTAAAACATTTTTTCAACGATTTTTCTTTATTTTAATCTATTTTACTTTGATACCACGTCATGTTAATAGAAGCGCTATGTCGATAATTTTTCTAAAATATAGAGAAAGCGCTTTAAGAAAAAAATAATACGAATATTTTACAGTCTTAAATTTATTAACAAAAATGTTAAAACTGGCAAACAAAGCAAAACATTAATAATTTGGAGATATCAATAATGCATTTGTTTTTTTTTCATACCTTAGCTACTTTATTTTGTAACCTAAAAAATGTTGAGCATTTATTAGTAAATTATTAATAATTAAATATTTCGCCCATTGTGCATTCTGTTTAATTTATCTAGAAGATTTACAGCTTTCTTATTTTAAACATGTAAAGTGTCAAAAAATAAAATATACAGCTGGATGTACAAACAACAGAGGATATTATAGAAGGTTTTTAATGAAGCAAGTGTACGCCGACAACCATGAACAACTGTTAATGGACATGATATAAGAAGTAAGTCCTTGTTAAGTTACACCACATACCCCTCACAGACTTCGGTAAATTTTTTAAAATGGGCGGGCTTTACGGTAATCAAATGAGCATCACACAATTGCACATTGCTGTATGCAAAATTTCAAGGAGATTTAGATTTCTTAAAAAGTGGGGGTTTCCATTAAACGTCATTGCGAAAAGGGGTGGAGGTAAAAAAATTGACAACTATCAGAAAATATACGTGTTTAAAAAATAAAGTTGAGCTATCCGCGTATTTGTGTCGTAAATGATCGGGGAATTTTTTATCAAGGCGTTCCATACTAAGATAAAATTTTGTATTAAATGTATGCATATCATAACTTGAACTTGACCTATATTGTATAGTATACATTCTGTATTTTACAATCATCTTGAGATTATTTTTATTTAATCTTGATCAACAGTAGTTTTTTAAATAAATAACTACAAACTCTTAATATAGACGACACACCACAGTAGCAAGTAGCAGCTAGATAAATATCTTTACAAATACATATTTATCTCTTTAGTGATACAAATAAACAACTTCAGTTATCTTCTGTAATCATGAATTTTAAGGTTACCAACTTGTTATACTCAAGTGGCAACAAAATTACAGTGTGCATCAAATAAGATGATCAATATCTTCTTGTCGGGTACTCGTCGTTTAACTGATTTTATTAGAACAAAAATAAAACGAGAAGAATTTATTATCACCGATGATTATCACACTGACTGACAGGGTGATTGGTTATACAGGTGGGGCAATAATGCGCCGGACTTCGATATCTCGAGTTCTACGATCGCTAGAAATTAAAACTAGATAAAAAGTCTATAAAGGGAAAATATTTATTGAATGTACAGGGCGAGCCAAGACGAAATTACAGGATTAAGTGCCTTTTTTAAATGGAATGTATGTATATCAGTACATTTTTTTAAGCCTATTTCTAGACTCTATTCATTCCTATCTCTGCATCTGCATATACATATTGAAAAAATCACCAAAGTCACAATTATGGGTTTTAAGAAAAACTTATGTGAATACTAGTTACGAGACACCTAATTAGTGTTTCTGAATCATTTTACTTCCTAAAATGTACAGGGTGTTCAAACATTATTTTTCAATTAAGAACTTTTTAAAATTGAATTTTCTCAATTTTTTTCAAATGGCCCCTTATCAACAATGTGATGTAGAAAAGAAAAACGAACATTTTTTCTAAGTACTTCCCTATGACTAATTGCAACCATTTTCGTTTTATTGAGCAATAAGTACAAAATTCAAGAATAAACAAGAAATAGAGGTTTCTTCAAATAATTCATTAGAAAAAAATTTTAATAAGTGCTCCACATGTTGCCCTTTTAATTCACACATGTCTCTATGAGCTTTTGAAATGTAGCCATTTAGTGGGACCATTTCTTCCAATAACTGAAGTGGGTAAATAGTATTTAACTGGGCCCTTGCTGTAATAGTTTTTTTTTTGTAAATTTTTTTTGCTGTTTTCGTTATTCGACAAGCAATAAAACCCAGTTTTGTATAAATTGTCTTGTACAAATGAATATTTATCGCACTTATCGGTCGTCAGTTATCATTTGTAAATTTAAAATATTTTGAGTTTTACAAAATGAATTTTAATAAAGCGGAACTTGGGGACACGACTTTTGTTTTGGGCGAGTAAACAGCAATTGTTTGCTGGCCAATAGAATTGCTAAGCAAAAGGTATCCTGAAAAATGTACTCATAGGAGTACATGGGTTACATAGGAGTTACAAAGGTAAGCAGCATTCAAAACCTTCTCGACAGATTTGTGGAAACTGGAAATATCAAATATAAAAAAAGTGAAAGAATAAAACGTGTTGTGAACGAAGAAAATGAGTTTTCTGTGGTGCTGGCAACGGTTGAGAATTCCCATATTAGTCAGAGAGAAGTGAGCTCATTAATAGGAATAAGGAGAAAATTGGTCGAGTCTTAAAAACAAATAAGTTTCATGCATATCATATTCAAATGCACTAGGAACTATCTGATGACGATCATCAAAGGCGTCTACATTTTTGTAATTGGGCCAGACATAAAATGCAAAATGGTACTTTCTTCAGTAATGTTTGCTTCACTGATGAAGTAACTTTTCATAAAAATGGATTTGTTAATAGGCACAATTTCCATTATTATGCTTCGGAAAATCCTCAGTTTTTGGCAGTTGATAACCAGCACAGATGGCCTATAAACGTTTGGGGAGGGAATTATTGGAGAACATGTAATAGGGCCCCATTTGCTTGATGGTACATTAACTGGAGCTATTTATCTTAATTTTCTGGAAGACTATCTGCCACAATTATTGGTGAATCTTTCTGAAAGGATTCGAAATAGGATTTGGTTTCAGCAAGATGGTGCTCCACCACATTATTTAAATGCAGTTAGAGACCACTTAAATAATACTTCCCCACTTCAATGCTAGATCCCCAGATCTTACAAAAATGGATTTCTTTTTATGGAGATACGTGAAGGAAATTGTTTATAAAGACACACCAACAACAGTACAAAATATGAAGGAAAGGATAATAACTGCCTTTAAGATAAAGATAAAAAGCATATATATGTTCCACAACCAAATTTGGTAAAATTATATAACAGTAACATGGGAGGCGTCGACAGTGCGACCAAAATATTAGTCTGTACCGTGCCTCAATAAGAGGTAAGAAATGGTATTTTCCCCTATTTGTTCACTGCATTGAAGTTTCCATTCAGAATGCCTAGCAATTGCATAAAAATAAGATGGTAAACTTGACCAACTTTCATATCGACGATCATTAGCAACAAGCCTTTTAGAGTCTTATAAAAGGGTAACAAAACGAGGACCATCAAAAAGTTCTATTCATTTACATGAACATTCGAGGTATGACCATCTTGATCCAGAGATTGTAGTAATATTTTCCCTTTATTAGATGACCCATACAAGCACACTTCAAACTTGGACTATTTCTGCCTTTTTCTAATTTAAAGATAATAATACCACAATACAGCGATCACCCGAACCTTAGCAGCAACATCCTAAACTCAGTTTTAGAAAGATGGGACAATCCTTTATTAGTATACACGGATGCTTCTAAAACCTCAGTGGGTACTGGTTGTGCATACTATATACCCTCCATAAATCAGGAAGAAATATTTAAACTGCCCACTCAAATTTCTATTTTCTCTGCAGAAGCAACAGCTATTTACGAAGCTCTGAATTATATTTACTTATCTAACGCAGACACTTCAATAATTTTATCCGATTCTTTATCGGTTCTAACCTCATTAGAAAGTAATATTTCCCTCAATATTAAAACTAATCCATGCATTCTAAAAATTAAAGAAATATTACATAACATATTGATAACTGGAAAAGAAGTATATTTTGTTTGGGTAAAAGCCCACATAGGTTTAAAAAATAATGAAATTGTTGACGCCTTAGCAAAAGAAAGCATTAACACAGGATTTTCGTATGAACCAAAATTATGCCTCACTGATGCTTTCTCAGTTACAAGAACGAATTTAAAAACAAATGGAAACACTTATGGTATGATTTCTGTTCCTCTAGTCAAACAAGATATACTCTTATACATCCTGATTTTCCGACTAAGTTCTGGCACGATGGTTATGATTTTCCACGAAAATATGTTACAACAGTAAATCGTATGAAATTTGGTCATGCTCGATACCCAGCACACCTATACAAAATAAAAGTAGTGCCCTCTGATATTTGTGAAACATGTAAGACGAAAGGAGACCTTGATCATATTTTCTTTGAATGCACGAAAAACAAAGCAACTAGCAACACATTGTATAACAATCTTATGAAAATTACAATATTCAGTCTCCATTTAATATACTTTCTCTACTCAGTCTCAATAGTAAAACAGTGTTTGACTGCATTATCTGTTTTTTAGTTGAAACAGAAATGTTACTTTGAAAATTATTCAGCATAGGTTAGTTTTGTATCCTTTGTTGTTTTCCTGTGTCTTTAAACCTTTATACTAAAATAGTCCTCTAAAACTGTTTGTTATAATAAAAACAATGTCCTGATAGACCCCAGGACGAGAAGCGTGTGTCTTTGTTTTTTTCCCTCGCCTGTCTTCAAATATAATTTTTTTCTCTTTCTTTTTGTATAGGTTAGACATTGGTAGAACTCTATATCACCATGTTGTGTCTGGCTGTATGGCTAATGGCCTAATGCCAAAAAAAAACCCATCTTGATCACCTAATTATTTATAAAAAAAATCAAACAAAATGTGGAGTTTGCCACAGAAAGGCAAATTTTATGTGTCACAAGTGTAATGTTACGTTACATCCTAAAGAGTGTTTTTTTTGATTATCATACAACAACCTAATAAATTCATAATTTTTTTTTAGTTCAGTTTTCAAACCTTTAATATGCATTGTAATGTAATAGTTCGAATAAATAAAAATTCTAAAAGAAAAAAGTTGCTGGTGTTGTTACAAAGTCCTACCGTCCTTTTTTTGAAAAACTAAACATTATTTTCGAGTTTTTTCTTCTCTATTGTATGTATAATATATACTTAAATAAGAAAATCACTGATTTACTTAAAAACAATTAAAAAAATATTTCAGGTCTATCTGGGTTAAAGTCACCACCCTTTGTAGTGCTAGAAAGAGAGCCTCTCAGAACGTGGTGACTTTAAGCTGTTGAGTATTGTATGTGTGTCTGTAGGCACACGTTTTAATGGGAATGTAGAGTGAGTTAATTTTTATTATAATTAAATAAAAAGTGTTTGTTAGAATCGAGCGAGACCCTGAAAAATGTTTTTCATTTTATAACTATGATTGCGGCAACGGGCTCTGAGCACAGGCACTCTCCGAGGGAACGAAAATGAAATGAATTAGACTAAAGAATATTTGACACTAGCGGGCTTTGTTTAATTCTAAAACAGAATAACGGTCATTTTTAGTAATATTTTCATAACGTGAAGTTGTTGAGTTTTGTACTGTGTTTAGTGAGATTTCAAGGGGACATTTCATACATAAATCCGGTGAGTTTCACTAAGTGCTTTATTCTGAATAAGTTTAGTACAGTTAAGTTATGATTTAAATAGCACGGTTAATTAGAAATTAGGATAGAATTATTAGTAACTTGGAGTCAATTAGGAATTCAGTTTACCTGCCAGCTAGTTGAGCTGTAGGTGCTAATAGATACCTAGAATGCTCTGATAGGCTCATTGTGGTTGATCGATAACATTAATCGTATAGGCTTTGGCGAGGAATGGCCTTAGCTGAGTGGTTACGTAGGCTTTGTTGAAGAATGGCCTTAGCTGAGTGGTTACTTAGGGCGAGGAATGATCATAAGTATATTGGATTGGATCTTGGCGAGGAATGGTCTTGATCTAGTAGAGGCGAGGAATGGCTTTGAGTGTGATTACGATAAATGTCTGATATATGTGAAGTTTAATAATGGCTGAGCGAAATCATTGAGGAAAAGTGATCTAGATGTCTTTAGCAAATAAGAAAGATTTAGTATTTAAATTAGGCTATCGGATTAAGACACTTACAGTTGTTTTCTTTTTATATATTTAGGGAGAAGTGGGCAGTGGATTTGTAAGTGTCGAGGTCAGTGGACTGGTGAGTGCTAATATATATTTATTTTATATTCTCGGAATTAGTTTCCCAACGTGTTTAATTAAGTACGCCCATGGTTATTATATAATGTTCTCCTTTTCTGTCTTACAGGAATTAAAAGTTGTATCTTTTGGAAAAGGAAAAACACGTTTAGAGAAAAAACGAGAGCATATCAGATTTTTTCAAGAAAAAGAAATTTGGTGAAGTGCGAAAAGTAAAATATATATTTTTCTAAACACTGACGTCAGATTCTAAAAATTGCCCATTAATTCGAAGGCATAACATATTAGTCAAACAATTATTAATATTATTTTTATGTAGAAATGCAGCATTAAGTATATGTGTCAGAATGTATTATTTTAGCTGAATCACTGGGAAAATAAAGTTATGACACAGACGGAAGCATATTGCCTATTTATTAATATTGTAAACAAATAAAAATATAAAACTGCATACAAGACACACATTAATATATTTGATTTCTTTTCGTTAGACATTTTCTAGGGGATTTGCACTTGGAAAAATATAGGTAAGCCGAACGAAAAAATATAGCCCACCGAATTTTTTTCCTTCTAGAAAAGTGATCTTGGTGAAACCTGAAAAGAAAGCATATATTTTTGTAAACACTGACGTTGAATTCCTAAAGATCGCCAGCCAACTTGAAAGCGTAACACGTTAGTTAAATGGTTATTAATCCTTTAAACATTTTTTACGATGAAATGCATTTAATTCAATATTCAGGTATGTGTGTGGGAATATTATTTTAGCTGAATCACTGGGAAAATAAAATTATGACACAGGCGGAGCGCCACATATTACTTATTGTTATTGGTAAAAATCGATTAATACACATTTATTTACAGCATAGTTCTTCTTAATATATACATCCTCTATATGAGAATTTATATATTGAAAACGTATTTTGCCAACGGAAATATTCTTATCTGATCTTGCAGGTTTTGCTATGACTAAAGTAGTTAAAGAAAATAATGTTTTGCTGTGAATTTATATATATATATATATATATATATATATATATATATATATATATATATATATATATATATATATATATATATATATATATATATATATATATATATATATATGTCATAACCTGGCATACTGAAGAGAACAAATAAGTTCGAAATCGATCTATGTCTGGTTAGGAATTGACAAATGATATTGGCTTTCCATCTATCATGATTTGAAGGTGTAATTCAATGCAGGTCGGGGTATTTGCTGAGTAGTTCTTTCCTTCAAATCATATTTAATGAACATTAGTTTAGTCCGCTCAAGGGGTCGCCGCTCTCGGTACTTGCTGTGATGCAAGTCGCTATCTGCCACAGAGACATCTAGGATGTCGGTCGGATAGTAGCATTCAGACCATATGAGAAGTTTCTTATCTCTCACCACTATTCACTTCACCTTAGTTAGTATATAACTAGTAGGTTGGCCACTATCATTTGTCTGTTCCATAACCTATGGCATACTGAAGAGAACAAATAAGTTCGAAATCGATCTATGTCTGGTTAGGAATTGACAAATGATATTGGCTTTCCATCTATCATGATTTGAAGGTGTAATTCAATGCAGGTATATATATATATATATATATATATATATATATATATATATATATATATATATATATATATATATATATATATATATATATATATATATATATATATATATATATATATATATATATATATATATATATATATATATATATATATATATCGACGATAAGAAACAATACCTCTTATCTCCAAATTAGCAGTTTTACAGGAGACGAAAAAAAAACTAAGTTTCCTTATTAATAGATATGTTATTTTTATCATGGAGATACGAGTTATTTTATTGTTATACGAGGTATTTTTTAAGTTTTTAAGTAGAGTTTTTGGTATCAATATTAATCTTGGAGCTACAAGATATTGGGAACTGTTGGACATAGGAGTGACATTAATTTAAAATTCTAAACCGAGTTTTGACAAAAATGGAGATACGAGGTATTGTTTCTTAAGCGTCGATATATATATATATATATATATATATATATATATATATATATATATATATATATATATATATATATATATATATATATATATATATATATATATATATATATATATATATATATATATATATATATATATATATATATATATATATATATATATATATATATATATATATATATATATATATATATATATATATATATATATATATATATATATATATATATATATATATATATATATATATATATATATATATATATATATATATATATATATATATATATATATATATATATATATATATATATATATATATATATATATATATATATATATATATATATATATATATATATATATATATATATATATATATATATATATATATATATATATATATATATATATATATATATATATATATGTATAGGTAAATATGTCATATTTCTTTTATTTATTATTAAATAAATGATTTATTTTACTTTTCTTTCATGACTTTATACTTTATGTAATAGTGTAGTAGTTAAGTATGTGAAAATGTATCCTCAATCACGAATACATCCACGTATTGTGACTTGCCTAATCTGCAGGTAAATTTGTACAATATGTCAAATTTGACTTTTTACCTACCTATCTTTGCTCACTGTTTGGATACACTTTTCACCATGAACTCAATTAGCTCTAGAGACTAAATTTCAGAACTAAGTTAAATTTTGATTAATAGATCTTGATTTTCAATATTTAAGTTTGATTAATTTATCTTATCCAAACTTAGTCAAATTTTTCTTTACTGAATGCAATACTTTTTTTATTCTATAAATAAATTTCGTGGTCAGATAATGAAATGCTTTATATTTAAACAAGAATTAAATAAATGTAAATTGCTCAAATTGATAACAAATAACTACTTTAAATTGGTGCACCTTTTTTCAGCTAAATTACTTTACGTCTTGACAAATTTAAACAATCTTAATCTAATACAAATGCTTTATAATCAACAACCTTAATATAACTTTATCTTCAGCCAAATTCCAACTTCTCTCTGTAGGTAAGTACAAATATTATGCTATTATGTGTCCTGAATTTTTTTAAATTTCAACTGTCAAATCAACTTTTGCCTTTTACCTCCTATATCTGCTGGTTGTCTGGAAAATGATCTAATTTGCAATTCTCTCCTATTTAATAACAATTTCGTCTCTTGTTTGCTAAAAAATTATAATGTTATTTTCTTCCAAGCTTTTTTCATATGGAATTTGTTCATTTCTGCGTCTTGTAAGTTACATTTGTAATGTTCTTCAACTTAAATGTTTATGATTTTGATTATAATTTCGAATTTTTCAGGAGCTGAAATTAAACGTGTACCTGCTTTTAAATCAGAAAATGGAACTCTCTTTTTTTCTATTTACTTTTTTCCCGGACAACTCCTCTCGGTATCCAAATTTCTATAGTGCTGTCAACGTCATCTTCTTTACAAACTTTGATTCTATTTTTATTTTTTCTTGATATGGCATGAACAACTTTTTCTCCTTTCTAATCCTCTTCTCTGTACTTTAACCTACACATCCATATACCCTTCATCCTATTTCATTACGCTGTGAACTTTGTTCGTCCTTTTCACCTTTTCACTCACTTTTCATTATATAACTAAACTTAAATCTAATTACGTTTTTCTTCATATATTCAATAGAATATTTAAGCTTTCATTCATTTCCATAATAGACGTGTTTAATGTCTATTATTTAAACAAATTCAAAACCATTTCATTATCCTTCACTTTATTCAAAATTCTTTCTTTTCAGATAAGAAACAACTCAAATACATTCAAACATTTTTTTTAACATTTAACTTCTGGAGTGGATTGGAATCTTTGATGTGAGGATAACGCTAGTTTTCCACGAAACACCAAAATACTATATACTGCATTCGGCGCGCGTTTCGCCAATTAAGTTGGCATCATCTGGAGATGGTTAAAACTTTTAATCATCTCCAGATGATGCCAACTTGGTTGGCGAAACGCGCATCGCGTGCAGTATATAGTGTTTTGGTGTTTCGTGGAAAACTACGTCAGTGTTAACATTTAACTTGATATACATGGTGTATCCATGTATCCGCAACATAAAGAAAAAACAACTACCCATAAAGTTTATTTAATTTTGTACGCCTGAACGTACATTAGTCATGCCACAACTTCTGTATCTCTTGGCTTTTGTGTGTTATCATATGTGTTTTGTAAATCAGTTATTTATTTCAATTTTAATTTTTTATAGCGTGACTTTTTGAACAATAAATGGTCCTTATATGGTAACAAAGTTTTACACACACTTCTTTCTCCTTGTTTGATGACTCTTCACCTTCACGATGACCATATCACCTGCTTTGAATTTCACATTTTTCTTGTTTTGTCTGTTCTGTTTCATGAATATTAAAATATTTTCCACGTAATATATGCAGAGTTGTTGATACTTATCCAGTACTTTGCTAATTACACAAGTTAATGCTGCAGTGCTACTTGCAAACCGAATGGTACTACACAAAACTGGTAAACTTTTCCATCCACACTAAAACCTGTATACTTCCTTGAATCAGGATGTAGACGTATCAGCCAAAATGAGTTTTTTAAATCATCTTTAGAAAAAATACTATTTTTCCTTATTTTATTAATCAAAACATTAATATTTTGAGGACTATCATATTGTTTTTTTGTTATTTCATTGACTTTCCTTGCATCTAGAGACAATCTTATCGCTTAATCTTTCTTTATCACTGTCACCAACGGATTTATATAATTTGTTATCACCTTTTCAATTATTCCATCTTTTTCAATTCTCTTTATTTCTTCATTTACCTTTTCTTGATATTTGTAAGGAATTTGATATCTCTTACAAAAAAAAAAAAAGAAATGGTTTATCCTGCTCTACTTGTAGTAGCTATCCGTGCTATATAATTTACCAAATCTTTATTCTGTACCATTATATCATGTCCCTGTTGTTTATGAATTGGGGAACAATTTATTTTATCTATTGATAGCGCTTCTTCGCTATTATCATCCTTTTTAAACCTATTTTTCATTTCATTTAACAATAGTGCTACTGAGCTACTACTGTCTTTTTATTATACCATTATTTATTTTAGGAGTGTCACTTTGGCTATCCTCCTTCATTTTCACCATAATTATTTCTTTTTCCCCAACTTTCATCCTATTTTCCAGGTCTATCCTAGCATTTATTTTAGACAGAATATCTTCTCCTTATAATTATATCCATAGTTAGATTTGGTACTATTATAAAACTTGCTTGTATTCTTCTCCATCAAGCAACATATTCACATTAACCATATTATTCAACTCATCCAATTTCTTATTGTTTGCTGCTAATAATTTTAGTTTGTTTATTTTTACCATCTTGTTCCTAAATTTTTCTTATTTGTATTTATTATCTTCTTTTATTAACGAAATTTGCGATCCTATGTCGATAAATCCTATTACATCAATATCCTCAATTATTGTATTCAGGTATGGTAAGTTATTGTCATTTTGTGTTGATCTTTCTTCCTTATCTTCAAACTCAATGTATTCTTTCGGATGCGTGTAGTCGTTTACCATGTATCCAGCCGGTTTGCAGCTTGCTAATAATCCTGTTTTTTAGCACCTCTCTCCACCTATGCTTGCACCATTATTTTGTTGAAGTTTTTCCTGTCCAGTCGATAAATTATTTTTTCTGTAAGTTCTTCCTCCATTTTTCTTATTGTTTTTCTCTTCTATTAGTTTCCTGTTTAAATCTGTCTTTGTTTTCATACTCATTTCTTCTTTCCTGTTTTTGTTTTCTTCCTTGTTCTGTTTGTCTATTATTGTCATATTCTCTCCATCTTTCTTGTCCTGCTCTCTCTCTCCATTTCTCCATCCTTGTGTATGTTCATCATGTGTATTCCGATTCAAATTACTCCCACCTTTCCATCTATCCGATATCCTAGCTTGTTCTTCGCCTCCTTTTCTGTACTCCAGATTATAGTTTGTACATCTGGTTTTCCCACCATCCCACCTGATGTTATTTTGTCGAATAAAAATTCTTCCTTCTTGGCGTCTTTCGATCATCCACTCCCCTTCAAATACTGCAGTAGCCTCTTAATAATTATAAATTCGTTCACCGCTATCGTTTCCCTAATATTTTACAGCAAAAAGTAAAATTTTTGCTTGAATTGTGCTTAAAATAACAAATGTTCTTTTACATGGATTTTCTCAATTGGTGCATTTTTGCTTTTCTTATGCCTAATATAAGGAAGGAAATTTGTACCTAATATTAGGAAAGAAATTTGTATGTAATCTACAATTCAATAAATGGTGAAGTCGCTGGGGACAAATAAACTGCTACAATTCGGAAAATGATGATAAAAAAAATGAAACAACAATAAAAAGAAAACATAAAACTAGTATCAATATCAAACATAGGTAGATACTGTATAATACAATAATTTGCCATCTATCATTCATAAGTCGCCAGACTCCTGAAATTTTATCGAGCTTATCAATAAAGAACCTGAAAATATTAAATCTAATGTAGAAACTTATTCCGTCAAAAACAATATGACAATGATTTAAAGGAAGATTCTTCGATGTGAACATAAAATCTGATAAAATGAAAAAGGAATGAGAAAAATTAAGACTGAAACTAAAATTGTTAAAAATAAAAAACTTTTGCTTTTAAATGTTTCAAACATATTTTATTAAAAGTCTATACGTGTTTGGGCTTTTTTAGGCCTCTCTCAAGAGTACAGATGATACTAATTTTATTCTAAATCGCGTTTCTTACTTATAATTTTGTCTAAAATGTCGTGACCGGTAAAAAATTATTTGATCATTTGTTACATTTTTATTATCAACTGATTTTTTAATTTTTAATATTTCTAATAAATCTAATGTTTTACCTTTATTTTCTGATTGAAGTAAGTCGATATTATCCAAATCTATGAAATCATTATTTTCTGTAATATAGTGCTAGGGTCGGACTGACCTTTGGCACCATAGACAATAGTTGTAATTTGGTCCCCAAGGCCTACTCCTTCAGGATAAAAATTAATGTTTTTTATTATTGTTTATTTCTAGATAAATAACAAATTCGACATAAAAAGTAAATATCGAAAAGAAAAATAAATCAAAAATAAAAAATAGTTGGATTTGTATATTGTATGTACAGAGTACAAAAAATATAACACAAATAATGTATCTTAGAATTAAAACAATACGATATTTTCTTAACCTAGCTATAACCTCATCTCATTCCTTATTGGGTATTTTTCAAATTTTAATAATACACAATAACATAATTATAGACTTACTTCATCATTAATTATTAATTAAATTCCTATAAGTACGTACGTATTTTTGCATGAACGAGAATAACACAGTATTTTACTGCTTCAGAACAGGGAGTAAAACAAACGTTTATTCCCTTTGGATGTAAAGTCGTCATCGAAACGAATGAACAGCACAAACATAATATAACGTCAACATTTTTATTATGTCAAACTTTTAATGGTAGAAAAAACAAAAAATAGGAATCAAACATAAATCATAAAATTTAACTTATATCAAATTAAAATTAATATTAATAGGGTAATTTTCACAGTTCGTAATATTTGGTAATTAGTAATATTTAGGAATGTTTAGCAATCTAAATGTCAAACAGAAATAAATTAAAAAATAATGTCAAACAGATAGTTTTCCACGAAACACTAAAACACCATATACTGCACTCATCTGAAGATGATTAAAACAGTTTTAAGGGCCTAGTCGGGAAAAAGCTTCGGATAGCTGTGTCACTCTCTAGAAAGTTTTTTACACGCGCCGCTGAATAATTTTGCTCTTGACTATACCTTCACTGGACGTTTTTACTCACCGACTTCATTGAGGTGCGATTCCCGATAGAGGTTAACACTTCTTTGCTCCATTTGTAGTGACAAAGATACTTATTTAGAAAATTCTATTAACCAAATAGTACGGAACAAAAGTTTGAAACTTGCTGAGCATAATTATGAAGATTCATTCTAGACGTCATGTATGAATTTTACCTCGAATTTTACCGATTGATATCATAATTCAGGAGCTAATCCACGTCCAAATTTCTTATAATTACAGTATAAATTTTTCCCTACATAAAGTGAAAATTAATTAAAATAGATATACATGTACCCTCGAGGTACACTTTCAACTACTGATCCTCCAAATTTGGTGTAATTTGACCAAACCGTATGGAAGAAATAAATTTTGAAAAAATTACCTTACAAACACTAGTTCGATTAGCCCTCTTAAGCATTTCCAGATGATGCCAACTTGGATAACGAAACGAGTGTCGAGTGCAATATATCGCTTTTCTTTTTCTTTTTTGGGACTTACTACCACATGAATAATTCTTTGTTATCTAAAAAATATAGTTAGTTATCCAGTATGTTACTGGAAAAATAAACTTCTGCGCTTGTGAGTTTACGTCAAAAGATTAGTGAGTAAGAGGGTGTTTTTTGACAACTAATATAAGACACAAAAATAATAATATAATTCCCCTAATGTTTCGTAAAACGAATCCATTTCCTCTTTCAAAGTTCTTTTTTTAGAATATGTCAAACGTGAAACTTGGCATATTCTAAAAAAGATAAATAATTTTGAAAAAGGAAACAGATTCGTTTGCCGAAACGTTAGGGAATTATATTATTATTTTTGTATCTCATATTAGTTATCAAAAAACACTAATCTTTTGACATAAAGTCACAAGCGTAGAGGTTTATGTTTCCAGTAACATACTTGGAACTTACTATATTTTTTAGATAACAAGTAATTATTCATGTGGTAGTAAGTCCCAAAAAAGAAAAAGAAAAACTTAGAGAATGCCACAAATAACGTTCAGACAGTATATGGTGTTAAACAGTTTTAATCATCTCCATTAAAACAGTTTTAATCATCTCCAGGTGATGCCAACTTGGTTGGCGAAACACGCGTCGAGTGCAGTATATGGTGTTTTGGTGTTTCGTGAAAACTACGTAAGTGTTATCTTCACATCAAAGGTTTCAACCGACATTAGAACAAAGATACCTAAAAAAGCTTCGTGGACAATTACTATTCTTTAGTTTTACATTTCATTTTTTTGTAATAAAAATTGTGCCCGCTTGTGGAAAAATGTTGTGTGTACTTCAAGAGGAAAGGGAGTGTTTTAGTCCCTAGCATGAATGCCGGGACTAAAACACTCGCTTTGCTCCCTTGGTACATAAATAACGGTTAACACACACAATCATCTAACGTACACTCACTAACAGGACTGAGAGAGACGACCCGAATCTGCATGATACCATACACATTAGCTGATCAAAAGTGACCAATAGTTATTGCATCGATAAAAGATAGCATAAAGCATGGAGAGACGGGGGTCTAATTTACTTACAGAACCGAGAAGCGCGCGACTAGTAACCTCGCTAATATGGGATGGATGTCGCTACTAGTGCCCAATTTACATCTTTCAGCTGCTTACGAACCTCTGGTTACACTAGTAAAGAATAAACCACTTATACTAGCTGGCGCCCGGGGGCCAGACAAATATTTTGAATTTGTTAATGGAAAATAATTTCCTAAAAAGAAAATATAAAAAACATAGTTTCAGTTTGCAGTTTGGCCCTGTCGGCCTGTCGACCAGGCCAGTCCGACCCTGTATAGTGCGTTCACATGCCGGTGCTATGTATACATGAAGATTTTTTATGTTCTTCGATCCGTTTGTTTACATTTCGACCAGTTTGTCCAATAAATATATATAATTACATTCAGAATATTATGGCTCATATAGTCCTGTTTTTTTTGAAATTTATCTGGTTTGCTTTTATAATTTGATAGAATTCTTCCAATTTTATTGCTAATCTTTGGTCTGGAATTGATATATTTATAATTTCTCTTGGGGACTTCTGAATGACTAGCATTAAACTCATTAATAATATCTTTCCATTGTTTCGCATTTATTAAATTATCAATCAAACACTCTTGGTATCCATTATTTTTGGCATTTTTTTTAAATTATTTTCACTTCTTTTTCAAACATTTCTCGACTTAAAGGAAATGTTAGTTAATAAACGATTAATAAAACTATGGAATGGTGGGAGTCACATTTGTAGCGACTGCTTGGAACTATTGTGAATTACCATGCCCGTGCAAGTTGGTTTGCGATAATATATCAATTTTAGGAATTTGTTATTATTTTTTTACCTCTAAAAAGTTTAAGCCATTTTCATGTTCAGAGTCTAATGTAAATTGGATTTTCTGATTAAATGAATTTAATAGGTTTAAAAACTGGTTTCCCTTCTTTTCCTTTCCCCCCAAATTTTTTTATTTTTAAAATTATTTGAAAACTTCAGCTAACAGAGGAGAAGTCGGAAAACACATTGGTAGTTCGTCTAGTAATTTATAAATTTCCCCGTTAAATCTAAAATAATTTTAGCTCGTGCAATTTTTTTATTAAAATATTTAGTTGTTTTTAATATATTAATAATTTATTAATATCTGAATTATTAATATGAATATGTTTTTCTGTTATTGTAAGTAAAGGCTGCAGCGCGATTGAGATAAAAAAACTTTTAACATCAAAGAATACTAATTTTGGGTCTCCAGGAATTTTAGCAGGTTTGACCTGACCGAATTTTATATAATATTTAAATTTAAATTTTGTGAGGGCAGGTGGCAAATTGTTTAATTCCTTACAAAGTTTATAGGAAGGAGCGTTTACATAGGATACCACTGGTCTAATGGAAATATTTTCTTTATGAATTTTAGGCAGCCCAGTAAAATAATGGGGGTGAAGGATTCATTAATTTATATTTATAGATTTATTTTGATGGTATGATCGACGCACACTGTTTTAATATTTTTTGAGTGTTTGTTTGATATTTAGTAGTTGGATTGTAATTTAGTTTTTTTTATTTCATTGTTGTGTTTAATATCTCAGAGAATTTTTTGTTATAATCATTGTGCATCAAAAATGTTTTGGTATTCCCTTTATCTGCTTTACAAAAATTAGACTGTTTTCTTGAATTTTCTCATTTGTACTCTATCATCATAATTTCTGATTTTTTGCCTTTAAAAAATTCTATATTATTAAACAGATTCATTATACTAGTTTATCTTCATTATTAATATTATTTAATGAGTTTACTGCTAATTCCGTATTGATTTCCATATTCACTACATTTTGTTTGTTACAGATACCCCCCCTTCCAAGGGGGTTGTAGATAATCCACCGACTGTAAGAAGATGTCGAAACCTTCTGGAAGGGAATCTACGAAACGACTCGTTCATTCAATAGCAATACTCCAGCAATTGCATACATCGAGGCTCTGTACCATAGACATCTTGAAGAGCCAGAAGAAGTGTGCCCGGCAATTAATACGGAGGAAGTCCAACAAGCACTTGGACAACTGGTGGTGGAAGAAATTTCCTTCAATTCACCGCCGTTTGGCGAGTTTTCAACTCATGGTTAAACGAGGGGCAGCAGATTCCACACTGGTTCGTCGAGGGACGTACTGTGCTTATCCCCAAAAAGGGGGACCTTTCCGACCCGAGGAATTATAGGCCGATCACTTGCCTCAACTCCTGCTGCAAGATATTTACACGTATCTTGTTTGCTGGGATACTGAAGTCTGTTGATCCGGTCTTCCAGCAGATACACGAACAGCGTGGTGCCAAGAAGGGCATGACAGGTTGCAAGAACAGCCTGCTGATAGACCGTTATATTACACAGGATTCTGTGCAATACAAGCGGAATCTGTCGACGGCCTGGATTGATTACCTCAAGACATTTGATACAACATCGCATGAGCTATTATTGTACTTGCTCGAATGTCTTGCGGTACCAGCACCCCTAGTGAGATGCATAGAACAGCTGCTGCCGCTCTGGAAGACTCGCTTCACCATAACATCTGGTACACAGCTGGTCACGACAGAGCAGGTGGCATTTAAAAGAGGAGTTTTCCAGGGTGACCCCTGAGTCCTCCCTCTTCTGCATCTCACTACTGCCGTTGTCTGTTGGGCTCCGCCAAACCCACGGATATCAATGTGGATCATCCAGTGACCGGAGGGCACCTATAAGCATTCCTTACAGTCATACGGAAATGGCAGTATTTCAAGCAATTTCAAGCAATTTCATTGGTCGTTTTAAGATAGTCGCAGGGTATGCGTAGTTACATGACATGTCAAAATGTATTAAATCCTTTTGGAATCGTTTGTCACAAAGGAACTCGTTAGACGATAGAGAAGATACTCGCCTAGCACACGGTAGGTCCACGGTTTGAATCACAAGCTTATTATTATTATTTTTTTAAATAAGTATTTTTTAGTTCGTTAGTAAGATTTATATGAAGATTACATTTTTTCCTTGCCCTTTATTACATTTTTTCCTTGCCCTTTAACTTATTATTTTTTTTTAAATAAGTATTTTTTAGTTCGTTAGTAAGATTTATATGAAGATTACATTTTTCCCTTGCCCTTTATTACATTTTTTCCTTGCCCTTTATTATAGTTTGTTTATTTTCACGGTGCCGAATTCCCCTTTAAAAATGATATCTGATGGAGCACGCCATGCCGTGGCCTTGAAACGGCCAATGAAATTGCTTGAAATACTGCCATTTCCGTATGACTGTAAGGAATGCTTATATGCGACCGGAGGCATAAGGTCACCCATCTATTTTATATGGATGACCTTAAACTTCATGCCTCCGGAGAGCGCGAACTACAAAACGCTCTTAGGGTGGTCGAAGAATATACGCGGGCCATTGGTATGGAGTTCGGGTTGGACAAATGTCCAGTCGTCCACGTCAAGAGAGGACGATGCGGGGAATTCCCTGAAGATGCGCAGCTCGCAGACGGAAGCATCCTAAGACATCTGGATGCCGTAGAGACCTATACATATCTGGGTGTGCAACAAAGGCACATCCAGGATGTAACACAAATAAAGGATTCTCTCCGCGGCAAGTATAGACACCGCCTCCGAAAGATTTGGTCTTCCGAACTTTCGGGGAAGAACAAGGTGTCTGCAACTAATATGCTTGCCGTTCCTGTTCTGCTCTACTCCTTCAGAGTAGTAAAGTGGACGGTAGATGAGCTGCGCCAATTATCTAGAGATACCCGCAAAATGATGAATATTCACAGAAGTATTCATCCTAGATCGTTCGTTCCTCGGGTGTACCTCCCACGTCAACGGGAGGGTCGAGGACTCTTGAGCCTGGAGTGTACGCATGGCAGAGTAGTACTGAGTATGGCATGTAACATCCTCAGGAGCTCAGATCCCCTTTTGCGGTTTGTGAAATATCACGAAACTGTAGGAGTGGGAACAGGACTGTTCAAGGCAGCAAAAAGAGCAGCAGATGAACTCCGTCTCGCATTTGACATCAGGCGAGGAGGCCGGCGAGGTGCTGATTTAGAGTCAATCACTGAACTTCAGCCAAATCGTCTGAAAGCCCGAATTAGAGCTGCCGAACAGGAAAATCTGTTTCGGCACCACGGTGTCTTCTATAAGAACATAGAAACACTGGGTTTATCGACCAGGCTGACACTCGTCTTTCTAAGGTCAGCCGGGCTTAAGTCGGAGACCGAGGGATTCATTATGGTCTGCCAAGATGGTGTTATCAACACCTTATTCTACCGTAGCCGCATGTGGCGTGTGGAGGCTCCTGATATCAACTGCAGGATCTGCCGTCAGGCGCCGGAATCGCTCATGCATATACTGTCTGCATGCCCCATATATGCGATTTCGGCCTACATCCACCGACATAACGCGGCTTTACGAGTGCTATACTACCATCTAAGGCACTCGTACGGGGTAGACCAGACACCAGTGCTGCCTTATGTCCCCGGAGATATTGAGACCGTTGTCGAGAACAAGAAATGCCGGATTTACTGGAACTACTCGTTCCCGACGGTCAGGCTAATTCAAGCCAACAAGCCTGACATAGTCCTCCTCGATCATCAACTCAAGGTGAAGTATGTCATCGAGTTCTCTGCACCTGCGGAGAAAAACATCACCTTGAAAGAGGAGGAGAAACGGACCAAATGTCACGATCTCCGGTACGAGCTCCAACTGCTGTACCCAGGTTACTCGGTAAAAATGGTCGTCCTTATAATCGGTGTACTCGGAGGGATAAAATCTACGCTGCTCTCGGAACTGTGGACCATACCGGCCTGCCAAAAATCAGCAGAGTGGCTGGCAGGCCAAATGCAGAAGGCGGTCATTCTGGGTTCTCTCCGTCTGCTTAGGGCACACGATTCCGGAATCTACAGTCACTAACCCTAAGGGATGTGGGGAGCGGCTGTAGTTAATGTGCCGGCGCGACTCCCGTGAGCCATCGGAGGCCACGGGAGGATTGTTCGGCATTGGGTATTCCGGAAAAAATAATAATAATACTAATAACATTTATGTATATACGAAATAAGTAATAATACAATGACAGTTGCAGTTAATATACAAACTGATTTCATTATTGTTGAACTGAACATCTATAGTGTTAACTTAGCTAGGATAAAACTTAAATAAGGAAGGACAAGAACTGTTTACAGAACTATTGAGCTACTAATATGGCTGGTCTTACAATTAAATAGATTTTGAAAATTTTCTGTAGGTACTGATTTTGATGTTGTAGAAGAATCTCTTATCTAAAATGATAGAATAAAACACTTTACTTTGTTTTTTATCACTGTATCACTTGTTATGAATCGTTTGAAAATGGCACGTTAAGTGTCAAAATTGCAGTAACGTTTAGTTACAATAAAAAACAGTGATAAAAAGCAAAGTAAAGTGTTTTATTCTATCATTATGATTGATTATCACAAAGTAAAGGCTTCCACCATTCAATTCTTATCTAAAACTTTATCGTAATATGCAACAATTCGAAAAGAAAAGATACGCCAATGGAATTATTATTCTTTCTCAATAACAAACAGATTACAGTAATTTAAAATAAATTAACAGGAGCACTTTTTTCTTGACCAAGTCGCAAAATCATCTGCAAAATATTAATCACCTAATTTCGAGAGAAAATCTCAGTATTTCAATATGGATAGTTTATTTTGAGAACTGATTTATAGTTTTTAATTGGCGATTTATAAATGTCAGTAAATACAAGATATTCTCAATAAACCGTAGACAATGCTTAAAAATATCCTCAAGGTTGTACACATGATTAAAATAATAATAAAATATGCGAACTAGATTGTGACATTTAGGCATTATAAATGTTGTGTTTTATTAGAAGTGAATCATCTCATGTCCTTTTAACGTATGAACATGCTCCCAGGAATTTTACCGCGACCGAGTCGTAAATTTTTTTAATCGTTAAAATTAATTGGACGTGGTTTTTAAATCTAGACCATTAAATCATGACTAAATGCTTCGGCGTAAACAAATTTAAAGGGAATTATTCAATATCTAGTTACCTATACCTGATATTTACTATAAGCTGAAAAAACAGTTTGCGGAAATTAATATTGTTGATAAAAATAAATCATTTCTTTCTGCAGGTTGGTAGATAATTTTTTCACTATCCTTGTTTTGTTTTTAAATATCACCTTTTCTTATTAATGACGGTTTGTCACTACTTATAAACATACTGGCTCAAATTTACATTAAATATCCATAAAAATCATTTAAAAATGTATAGGCCAATCAAATACGTAATAAGCCAATAACCCGGAAGAATTTAGAATCCGTCGGTTAATTTTTTTGTGTAGGTAAATGCTCCTAAGCATGTTTTATTTTTATCTTGGAGGTAATATAAAGTCACTGGTTTTTATATTCTTTTTTTGCTTTAATTTTTTTCAAGGCGTTCTGTAACTTTGCAATCGTTTACTTTAAGAGGTATGAACCAAAAGGGGAAATCTAGTCTGAGGAATTATATTTGACTCCGAGGTCTGTTGATCCGGTTTTCCAGTAGATACATGAGAAGCGTAGTGCTAAGAAAGGCATGGCAGGTTGTAAGGATAACCTGCTGACAGACCGCCATATTACACAGGATTATATGCAATACAAGAGAAGCCTGGCAATGATTTGAATCGATTAGCGCAAGGCATGAGACACATGTGAATCACAGTAGCACGCGACCAAACGGGGACTCGAAGATATCAAGGTTCCGACACTCTCGACTAGTTTGCGATGCGTTGCGTTGTGTGGAACAAATTTGAACGATCTTAGCCACTTGTGCATCACCATCGTAAATTCATACAACGATTTTCCGATTACGATGGGACGGTGATACGATGCCTTGTTTGCAAGTAAATTTTGATTGGTTGAAATGCAAATAATTGTAAGAGACATGACGTATTGAAAGTAAACGTCACAAGAAAAATCGCTAACTACAATTTCCACTAGCATGGCTTTATAACTATATTTTTATGTTGATTGGGTGTAATGTACTGGAAAATTTATTTGACAAAGAATATTTTCGTTTGTTTTGGAAAAACTACGTCTAAGCCTTTAAACGAGTTGAAAGTTTCTATTCGATTTGTCTTGACGTCGCACTTCCGTCACAACCTATTTTAATACACTGGGGAGCATGACTAGCGGCAGTTGGGTGCTATCATCAATATTTTCAAAGAATACAGGCTTTCATTCTGCAGTTAAATTCGAGTGAATCAAAGACCATTTCTGAGACTCAGAAACATCAACAAGGTATAAACGACGACACATGTGATTCATAACAATTATACCGTGGTACTGGACAGTATTCGACGATTAGATTCTAGCGGGTCACGGTTCACCGAACCGCCACGGTTCGGTGAACCGTGACCCACTAACCAATAAAGCGGGCTATTTGGGATAGGCCCTCTGTCACTATTCATACTATTTTTACACTTTATGATTTCCAAGCTTTCAAATGCATCTAGCTGTCTAGTATTTGTAACATTCCTAATTAATCTTAAATTGCTAATATCTATTTTATGGTTGTTCTCAAACGCATGTTGGGCTACACTAGACCTATCTGTTCTACCATATTTGAGATGGGCCATATGCTCTTTGAATCTAGTTTGAATTGGTCGTCTAGTCTGTCCAACATATTTTTGATTACAGTCCTTACAGCTAATTTCGTAAATCCCCGACTTTTCCTTTGTTTCAATTTTGTGTTTTGGATTGCCTAAAAGTTGTTGAAGTTTGTTTCCCGATGAATGAACCACTGTCATACCTACATCTTTAAAAATCTTACCAATACCACGGGTGAATCGAAGATCGAATGGAATCGATATAAATTTTGGATTTTCTCTTTCATTTTGAAAGGTCGAGGAATTTCGAAGCGACTCTTTAAACTTTCGTTTCCTAATTATTTTATCAATTAAACCTACAGAATATCCATTACTCGCAGCTATATCCTTAATCAATGCCTTTTCTTTTTTCAAACCTCTCCTTACTGAGGGGGAAGCTTAACAGACGATGGACTAGAAAATTAAAACTCGCCATTTTGTGTTGAGCACAATGGTGAGAGTCCTTAGGGATATATCTTAGAGTACTGGTATATTTTCTGTAAATGTCAAATTTTAACTTATTTTCACCATTTCTAATTACTAATACATCTAAAAATGGTAGTTGTCCAGAGTTTTCAGTTTCATATGTGAATTTAACTGACGCGAAACAATTGTTTAATTTAGATACAAAGTTATCAATGTCAGCGACTTTTCTATCAAACACTGCAAAAATATCATCCACATACCTAAGCCAAACCCTGGGGAAATACTCGAATTCTTCTTTTGCTTCCGTCTCGGATCTGTTCATGAAGAGACTGGCAATGAATGGTGACAAAGAGTTACCCATTGCTGTTCTTTCATGTTGTCCGAAGAAATTATCGTTGAATCGGAATCAATTTTGTTTCATGCAAAGTTTAGTGAGTTTAAGATATTCTTTTACTACATCTTGACTGAGATTGTTTAATTCGAGTAGATCCCTAAGGTAGTTCAAGGTCTGTGGTATCAGAACACTTGGAAACAATGAACAAACGTCAAAGGAGATCAAAATTTCACCTTCTTGCAACTGAATATTTTTCACCTTATTAATGAGATCGTTGGAATTAATCACAGAGAAACTAGGTGGTGCAATAGGTAAATTTTCGAACTCTACTGTTAACCATTTTGATAGGTGGAATTCGCCGATCCGATTGCTGAAACAATAGGATGTACCGACTTTCCTGGTTTAGGTATCTTAGGCAAGCAGTACAATCTAGGTACACTTGGGATAGATACATCTAACCTCCTATTTAAAGCTGGAGTAATAAGGTTGTTGCAGGATTTAAGTACATTTCTTACTTCAGTAACCATTTTTGGTAATGGATTTCTAGAAAGTTTTTTATAAAGACCATTACTAATCAGATTGTCTACCCTTTCATAATAGTCCTCTTTATCTAAAATAACAACCTAATTGCCCTTATCAGCTTTTAAATAAAAACGATCTTTTTCACGCAACCGTTTAATAATTTTTCTGTCTTTTGTAGATTTTGACTTTTTATTTACTTTAGTGACAATATTTGTCGAGATTTGATTTCTGCAAGCTTCTCTGACAAATCCTTTAGAGGAGTCAGGAAGATATTGAATTGAACTTTCAACACTTGCAACAATCTCATCTAAAATGCCTTCAGAGGCAGGCAAAGCAAAATTTAATCCCTTGTTAAGGAGATTAATTTTTTCTTTATCAAACGACTGTGAGGAATGATTTTCTACGATGTTGAGAACTTTTTGAGGAACACTTTCTTTTGACGTACTACCGATTAATTTTTTGGGTTTTTTATTTTGTGACGACATTTTCTTAATGAATTTCGCGTTAATTGATATAAACATATTTCTCTGAAAGTCACACCATTATTGTTCATGTTCTAAATTATTTAACTTATAGGTAAGCTATTTGTAAAGTCCATATGCTTGTAATTCAAGCGTACTTCGTTTACTGTACAGATACTTAATTTTTAAATCCAGCCATTTCTGCTTTGCAAACATTGTAACTTTATTTGAAATGTGTGAAGAATTTGGAATTTTAACTTGAATAAAATTTGGAAATACTGAATGACGTTTGGAAGTTTTTAGAAACCAAATATCTGAACCTATTAATCTAATTTTAGCACTAACCTTATGATACAGATTCAGTTCCGTTGACCGTAAAGCCATCGTAGTCCTGGAGTGGGTTGGAACCTTTGATGTGAAGATAACACTGACGTAGTTTTCCACGAAACACCAAAACACTATATACTGCACTCAACGCGCGTTTCGCCAACCAAGTTGGCATCATCTGGAGATGATTAAAACTGTTTTAATCATCTCCAAGAATATCCATTATGTTTTCCTAAGAAATTCTCAATACAATTTAGTCGAATTGAAAAAATTATTACCCCACTTTCCTCTTTAATTTTCTTCATTTGTTTGGGTAATATAAACAACTGCATATTACACAATACAATGCATATTTAATATATCAGTATAAACATGCAGACTTAGTTGTAGGTATTATTATTCAACATAATAACGTAGGTGTGAAAAAAATCTATTGTACTAATGGCATCGTTTAGACTATAATGTGTAGTTGTTATATTTAATACCGCCCACAAAACTCTATTATTTTCGTGACAGTGGCGTAGCGGTATATTTCTGGATACATTTTTCGTGTTAATGTTTTTGAATATAAATTTTAAAAATAAACAGTTTCGGTGTTGGAAATTTGTAATTGGAAATTGGGATACAACACATCTCAGAAACTTATATATTTAATAAATATGCTTGACTAGGTGATTCCATTTTGTGTTCGATTAGAGTTGCCTCTTCTGAATTTGGTTTAACCCCAAATTTGAAGAGAAAACATTTTTCGGTTTGAGAACTAATTTCCCCGGCCATATACATTGTCTTTCAGTTCTCATTTTTACAATCGTGTATCTTCCTGATTTTTTTTCTGATCGATTTCAAATTTCGGTCACTTCTACTACAAGGGTGGTAAGAGGGATATTTTTAAATAATTTTACTGCAAACCAGAGGCCTACTGCGTTCAAAAATGAATGCGAAAAATTTAAAAATCGTACTAGGCCTAGTTTTTTAGAAAAAAGTTGTTAAAAACTGTTGCTCAGAATAGTTGAAATCAAATTTTGATTGAACAATTTTGATTTTGTGATTTTTTTCATGAAATAAATATGAAATACATCAAGCCATTCTTCAATTACATATTATAGGGCAATAAAAGTTAATATTAGTGTTGGTGATAATAAATCTTGCGATATTAGTTTTATTGATATTTTAGTAATACAAATTAAATTAAATTTTTGCTCTCTATATGTGATTGTCATATATATTCCCCCTCACGCGAAAGCTGAGGATTATGATAAACTAGTTGACATCCTAGTGTCTCTCTATAGTATTTATGGTTCTGACCTGCTGGTAATAGGAGACTTTAATTTTCCTGAGTATGCGCACTATGAAAATGATAATGTAACTACTATTTTCATCCGCGCTATTAATTTTCTTTTAAATTTTTTTGGGTTAGACCAATATAATCATATTTTAAATACAGACGGAAGACTTCTAGATCTTGTTTTTTGTAATAGACGCTGCTCTGTAAGTAAAGCTTCTGAAATTCTCCTTAAAGAGGATAGATATCACCCTGCATTACCAATTAAGGCTGATATTCAGAATCCCAGACACGATAATTTTCTGCATAAAAATAACTTTGAGTTTAATTTCAAAATGGCTAATTTTATAGAACTGTTTAACCAACTTGGGCTCATAGATTGGACTTTCCTGGAATATTTTAATAATGTAGATACAGCTGTGGATGCTCTTTATTTAAAATTATATGATATTTTTGATACATATGTACCTAAAAAACAAAAAAAGTTGTGGGTCTTATCCCACATGGATTATCTCCATGATATTAAGCAGAAGGAAAAAACATTAAACAAATATAAAAAAATCTGGTAACACTGAATATTACAATACATTTAAAACATTGAGAGCAAAAATTAAATCTGGCATCGATAGTGCTTACAAGTTATATTTAGACAACATTGAAAATAACATACAAACCAATCCTAACAATTTTTGGAGTTTTATTTATTCAAAAAACAATACATCTATTCTGTCATCGCTAATTTACGAGAATCAAATGATTGCAGACCCCCAAGTAATAATCGATAGTTTTGCGGACGTAAGTAATCTGAATTTAAATACCTTAAACTTATTTGTCATCATTGAGGAGGAAATATACCAATCTACAAAGAAAATTAAAGTCACCATGACCATGGGCCCTGATATAATTCCGGCATTTCTAATTAAAGATTGTTCAACTGTATTCGCTAAAGCCCTTCTAATAATTTTCAATTTAATTCTCAGTACTTCGAGATTTCCTCAAAAATGGAAAAAGTCACGCGTGTGTCCAGTGTACAAAAAGGAGGAAAAGAGTGACATAACAAACTATAGGCCCATCACTATTATTTGTAACTTCGTGAACATTTTTGCAATTTTTCTTCACGGTTCTATGTACACTTACGTATGTGGCTTAATATCTATTGATCAGCATGGCTTTATGAAGGGTCGATCTAAAGTAACGAACCGTGTGTGCAAAACGCAATTTCTTTGCGAAGGTCTTGATCGAGGGGGTCTGGTAGATACATACATAGACTTTTCTAAGGCTTTTGACAGGATTGACCACGGTGCTTTGATTTCTAAACTTGACAAATTTGGCATCTCAAAATTGTTACTTCTTTTAATACAGTCATATCTAGAAAATCGACTTCAATTTGTTCAGTACCGTGGTTATAATTCTATTAGCTTCTTGCAAAGATCTGGCGTGCCACAGGGTTCGATACTAGGGCCGCTCTTCTTTGTAATGTCCATTAATGATATTTTTGAAAGCTTTGATCCTAATGTTCACTTCCTCTTGTATGCAGACGATCTAAAAATGTACCGATCTATTGATAATGTTCATGATTGTCAAATTCTGCAAAAAACCTTGGATACCATTAATTCCTGGTGCATCAACAACTATCTACCCCTCAATGCTAGCAAGTGTAATATCATGTCATTTGGCCGGAAGCATAATCTGTACGTGTACAATTATAATATCGATAATGTTGTTTTACAAAGACCTGATATTATTAAAGACCTTGGCGTATATTTTGATCCTAAATTGTCATTCAATAAGCACGTCGAAATGGTAACTACTTCTGCTTTTAAGAGTCTTAGCTTTGTAATCAGGAACTGCAAAGATTTTAAAAATGTCAACACTCATCGTTTACTCTATGTAACATTTGTTAGATCTCGCCTTGAATATGCTTCAGTTGTGTGGAACCCAATTTATAATTTCAATATATTACAATTAGAGAATATTCAGTGTAAGTTTTTAAAATCTGCAATGTACACTCTTGAGGGCACTTATCCACCTATTGTATTTCCACAAAATATGTTGTTAGAAAAATTTAACTTACCAAGTCTTGCCAAACGAAGAATGTCTCAATGAATAATTTTTCTATATAAAATTGTTAATAATCATCTGGATTGTATTAACCTATTAAATCAAATAAATTATAAAGTACCTAGAATATCTGCTCGCCATAATAACTTATTTATTTCACACATACCAAGAACTAATATTCTCTTGGCCTCTCCAATACACCAAATGTATGTCAACTATGCTAAAATCGAAGATTGTGTAGATGTATTTTTCTGCAATGAAAGTATAATTAAAAACTATTTTGCATTTTGATGTTTTGTAATCTAGTGTATTCTTTATTTATCTGTATATGTATGTGTATGTATATGTACAAGTGTATATTTATATATGTATATACAATTCTATATGTTATATATATTATATATTTAATTAAGAAATTTTTTGTAATACTCAAAATTGTTTATTGTGTATTTATCTATACATAATTTCAATGTACTTAATCCTGTAATTGGGCTCCTGCTTGTTGGATTTTGTATTTAAATAAATAAATAAAAGAAAATAAAATAAAATAATCCACATAACTATTATTTAATTTTACTAATTCATTTTAACAGAAATAATCTAAAGAAACAAAATGTTATCCATTTCTACCAATCCCCTACCAAGTCTTATGCACTTCTTGAGCAGTTTTCTGTTATTAGTAACAACTTTACACAATTCTTTTTTTCGATCAATATTTGGATCTCGACAATTTTTGTAATTCTGAGCAATTTTTTTTAATAACTTTTTCGATAATACGAAGCTATTTTAAATTTTTCGCATTTATTTTTGAACGCTTGTTGGTCATTGGTTTGCAGTAAAATTACTTGATAATTGTAAAAATTACCTTTTCAAAGAGTAGTTTAATGACTAAAATTTGAAATCGATCAGAAAATAATAAGGAAGATACGCAGGGGTTTGAAGGTGAGGTGTATTAAAAAATTATGTAAGTAAAGTCAGTTCATAGTAAGCAAACTTACAATCCTGTAAATCATTTAGTGCCATGAGTGACAAGGATATTCACTTGTTGGTGAACAGATAACATTAGCACCTATCAGCAGAAAATGCCTGGAATATTGTTGGTGGCTTCTGCAGAAAATTGTTAAACATCCAAACTTTCTTCGGCTTGTGCTGTAAGCCGAGAAGGACAATCCTTATGCTTTGTAGGAATACAGGTTTCAGGTGGGGTTTTCATGCAGTGTAGACAGGAATGGTGGATTATTATTTAAATGGACACCACATTTTTCCCCCACGCATGATTGTAACACACTTTCTACAATTTCTAATTAACACTTTGCCCGAATTTCTCGAATATGTACATCTTGCTATACGCCGGGGTATGTGATTACCCTAAGACTATACCCTATCCACTTTAACTTTGCAGTGTTAGTCAGGATAGAAAACAAAATGCGCGCTCTAATTCTTGGTGCAGACGACAAGCAGATGTACACTAGTGCAAAGTTTCTATAGCGGTTCATTTTCATGTTTATTTTATATCATAGGCATCGGTCCTAGTTGGACGTTTCACTCACTTAATTCCAACCCATCACTGCAAAGTCAGAGTGAATAGAGTTTAGTAAATGGTGCCCGCATACACATGCTCACAACTTACGAAACTGACTTACTGAAGGATAGGTCGGAAGAAACGGACCGATCGCCCGATCGCCAGACCGTTCTCTGTGCGATTTTTATTTATGGGGGTAAATGAAACAACTGTTTATTCAACACCAATCAATACTATCGAAGAACTACAGGCCAGAGTGCAAAATGCTGCGGATAGCTTTCACCAAAATTTTAACGTTTTCGATAAATTCTGGCACTCTGTTACAAAAAAAGGCCAGAGCTTATGTAGAAAATCAGAACGTCTTTCATTTCCAAGTAAGAATCTCTTTTGCTAAGGTGAGTACTGATTAATTGTTAGATGCGTCTTAATCAAAACATTACCTTAAAATGAAACCAATGAACGTCGATGCACATATGTAAAAATTATAATACTTCAACATTATTCAGAAACATGCGATAATTTTCTGTTGCTTTGTTGGTATTGATTATGTAAATTATGATCGCTAACTTATCGGCCAAACGATACGGTTATTTTATTTGCTATTATTAGGGACATCAGTAACTGGGGGATTTTAAGCATACTTTGATTACTTTCTTTACTTGCCTCGGAGTTATTAAAATTAGGAAAAACTATGTATTTAGAGTGGAATGAAAAATAATATATTTTTTATTAACTTTTACAAATCTTATCACAGATAAGTATAACATATATCTTTTTAAACAATTATTTTCCCGGCTATTTGTCAAAACGCTGAAACTTGGATTACAAAAAAAGATAATATGCACATTATGTTCAGTACAACTGACTTAATAATGTTATTTTTAATTTCAACTATTCTGTCTAGTAAAACCAAAAATAAATAAAACACAAGGTACTCACCAGTTGACACTCATTTTAAAAAAAGTTTAAAATATCTCCCGACACGTGTTTCTGCTTGCATTGCGTCATCAGGGTAGCCAGCACATTTAAAGAATCCAAAGTAAGAAAACTTGTAAACCTTAATGTAATAAACATTAATGGCTTTTAAAGTTTTTTAAAGTGAGTGTCAACTGGTGAGTACTTTGTGTTTTATTTATTTTTGGTTTTACTAGACAGAATAGTTAAAATTAAAAATAACATTATTGAGTCAGTCGTACTGAACATAATGTGCATATTATCTTCTTTGTAATCCAAGTTTCAGCGTTTTGGCAAATAGCCGGGAAAATGATTGTTTAAAAAGATATATGTGTTACTTATCTGTGATAAGATTTGTAAAAGTTAGTAAATAATAATTAGCAAAAAAAATTTTCAGTTAATATTATTTTTCATTCCACTCTATATTTTAAATTTTACCAAGAAGAGAAACTTAATTTGTTTTTAAATTATAAAACTATTTATATATCCGCTCAGATTATAAGGTTTTTTCTTTGGTTTATTTCGGAATAACCCTGTAGGTATATAAGATATGATATTTCATGTACGCATTACATCACAATCTTGACAACAATAACCGACTGTCTACAGCTATAACAAGTCTACAAGAACTATTTTGGATATCTACTATATTTTTTCTCATATACCTACCATCAAATTTTCTCATGTCACCATGTCATAATTAAAGTCACGATTCTTATGCACTGCAGTTTTTTTATGTATTCATTGATGCCATAAACTTTCACTTGGTTTTAACTAAATATTTTCGTATTTGACTGTGTATCAAGTTAAGCAATGTCATCTTTTTACAATATCCAGTTATACGTTCCTTAAAAATATTATGTACGGGTGAAGTTATTCCTGGCGTTTTAAAAAAAATTCACATATTTATCTACTCCCATATGTGCGCACAACACACATAACTTTCTTTTTGAATTATGCAACTCTTTAAAACATTTTTTTAACTAGGTTGTATGAATTGTGCCAATTAAATAACATATTATGATATTGTCAAATTATGAAAGTATATTTTTTTCTGTAAGGGAAGATGTTAGTACAACGTGCCTTTTTTAATACGCCACTGATTAGCAACATGTTGTCCAGCCACACCACTGAATGCATAGCGTGATTCCTGCTGTCATAATAGTATTTGATATCCGTTTTTAATTAGATTAACATCGTTAGAAAGATAATAGTTTTTAATTTGGACATCGTTTAACCTCATTTAAAATTAATTTATTGAATGGGTATGTATCGCGCAAAACAAAATGAGCTTGTTTTCAACCTTGAGGTCTAGGCCTACCTTGCAACAGTTTTAGTCGACCTCGGTTAGTGGGTGACCACAAAAATAGTTTTAATTTAACTTCGTCTAATTCCAGATTGAAACAGCAACATGCAAACAAAAAAGAAATGCTTCAATTTAATTAATTCGTTTTTTTATGTTGATTTTATTTCAAAATTATGTTAATTATGATTCTCTTTATGATAAAACATATTGTTTTACGCCTTGTGACTTTAAGTGTTAAAAAATTGTTGCTCCACAAAAATATTTGGTGTGGTCAGTTTTCTTGCCTAACTGCACGTTTGAGTCTCCAGCACAAATGTAGCATATTTTTCATATTCATTTTCATTTCACTAAGAAAAAATAGTAATCAGCTCTTAAAACAGCGATAACAAATGTTGACTTTTTACTCTACTCTAGAGAATAATTGGACATGGTTTTTAAATAATGTCGGTCTGTCTGTTGCCAGTAATCTGCTACTAATCTTAATCGTATGAGTGGTTGTGTACTGACAGTATGAATAACATTTTGTACACTGTTTCTGATGCAATAAAAAAAGAAAATTGAACAAACCCATATAAATACTGGGACTTTTTAAAAAAGGGCCAATCAACCAACAAAACAGCAAAGGTAAATTTAACAAATTTTATAAACGTTTGCTCATTATATATGTATGTTTTTTATACTATTCATTTGGTGACCATATCCAGTTATTAATCTATATTTATTCGTTGCTATTAAAGTTTCATTTAAACTTGAAAATGTCATATTTAATAACATCAAATGCTAACTTCTGTAATTATTATTATTATATTAAATTTGAATAATAAAAAGCATACAAAAAATAGTTATTTGTAATTAAAATTCCTGATGTACATTTTCTTAAGACTCTTAATTGCGAAATTTGTTAATTTTGTAAAGTATTTTACAACTAAAAATATTCTTGATACATAATTTAAGAAAGAATATGTATTTTATTAAAAGTTTTATAATAGTTCAAGATATTAAATTGTTATAAAAATTTGTTAGCAACAACTTTTTTTACAACTGTATCAAAAGTGTACAAAATCCGAGGGAACTTCCAAAACGTTTACTTTTTGTGGTTGATTTAGTACGGAATGACCCAGGGTAAAAAGCAACACTCGCCGCCTTGTCGACTATAGATGATATCTGCAACGGCATACATGGCGTAAAAGACCATGCTAGAAGACAGCAAAAAAAAAAACAATTTTCCATTGACACTAAGAAGTTAATCCTACAAAGAAAATCACGAGAATAATATAATAACAGTAAAAATACAAAAAAAAATTACAGGTTATGTTGTTTGTTTTAGTTCTTCCTCTTCCCTACTCTCTTTATCATGCACGTATTACACGACGATGCGTGGTTCATAAAACGTTAAATAATTAATCTAATCTATATGTTAATAATTCAGTCTTATGACGATGTTTCTGCAACGTCAGTAATAAACCCGAAACCTACACCAACGTTTACAGTCATGTATCAAAGTTGGCCAAACGTTGTTAAAACGTGTCTATTTTACTATAGTCACAAACAGCGTCAAAAACAGCAGTGTTTGATACAGAAGTCGCTGATATTGGCAACAGTCGTTTCGCGTCAGTTAAATTCACATATGAAATTGAAAACTCTGAACAACCACCATTTTTAGATGTATTAATAATTAAAAATAGTGAGAATAAGTTAGAATTTGACATATACAGAAAAGATACCAGTACTCTAAGATATATCCCTAAGGACTCTCACTATTGAGCTCAACACAAAATGGCGAGTTTTAATTTTCTAGTCCATCGTCTATTAAGCTTCCCCCTCAGTAAGGAGGGGTTTGAAAAAAGAAAAGGCATTGATTAAGGATATAGTTGCGAGTAACGGATATTCTGTAAGTTTAATTGATAAAGTAATTAGGAAACGAACATTTAAAGAGTCGCCTTGAAATTCGTCGACCTTTCAAAATGCAAAATTTTTATCGATTCCATTCGATCCTCGATTCACCCGTGGTATTAGTAAGATTTTTAAAAATGTAGGTATGACAGTGGTTCATTCATGGGGAAACAAATTACAATAACTTTTAGGCAATCCAAAAGACAAAATTGAAACAGACGAAAAGTCGGGGATTTACGAAATTAGCTGTAAGGACTGTAATCAAAAGTATGTTGGACAAATTAGATGATCAATTCAAACTAGATTTATAGAACATTGTGGCCCATCTCAAATATAGTAGAACAGATAAGTCTAGTATTGCCCTACATGCATTTGAAACAACTATAAAATAGACATTAGCAATTTAAGATTAATTAGATATGTAACAAATACTCGACAGCTGGATGCATTTAAAAGGTTGGAAATCACAAAGTGTGAAAATAATATGAATAGTGACAGAGGGTCGGTTCCAAGTAGCCCGCTTTATAGGTTAGTGGGTCATGGTTCACCGAACTCTGACAATAGTTTAGGTATAAATAGGATACATTCTTAGCACAAGGTTATTTTTAACCATCTTGAGATGATGCCAACTTGGTTGGCGAAACGCGCGTCGAGTGAAGTGTATAGTGTTTTGGTGTTTCGTGGAACACTACGTCAGTGTTCATAAACAGCTGATAAACGATATCGTCTAGTCGGCCAGAGGTCGTAGGTGACACAATGACGATTTTCTACACCTAATATAATGTTAATTTCTGGGCAGATATGGTCACAAGTCTCAAAATTGCCGCTTGGGTTACTACTCTACCCTCCTAAATACGCCACTGTGCGCCCCCTCTTAGCTAAATCCTAAATCCGCCACTGTTACACACAAAACAGGTCTCCCAATGTGGTTTACCGTAATCACGAAAAGTTGTCGCTGATCCCTTTTCCTGTACCTTCACACATAAAAAATATTTTTAATGAGGTAAAACATATTTAAATTAATTTTTGTTTTAAATATGAAACAGATGAAACGTATAAATTCGATAAAATGGCTACCATTTTTTACATAAAAAAACGATTTTCTTTAATTCAAAACAACTGAATTTTTTTTTCTATGTAGGAGTCGTTTCTGATTTTATGTATTTAAGGATATTTTGCATCTACTTATGACCATGTATAATATGACAAAACACATGTGATCTCGGTAAAAAATTAATTGCTTAAAACAAATCTAGAATGTAAGAGAAAAAATAAAATTATAAGTGAGCATAATAATTAAAAATACATTCTTTAAAACTTGAGAGATTTCATGCACAACATATAACTGATATTAAATATTAAGAAATAGTAAGAAACGGGCGATGTCAGCACATATTAACCGGTTCAGAATTAATTAATAAAATTTGGTTCAACGAAAGTGCAAAAAACTGCTGTCGTCGAAGCTCCTCGCAGCTCTCAAATCAATCGCATCCGGTATCCATAGGTGTGTCTTCCAATGGAAAAACCAGCATCTATTTTTATACATTAGGAAAAGGTACGAATTAAAATTATCAATGAATTACTGCGTAATATAGATATATCGATCACGAACATTGCATGATTTACTTTGCATGCATTTCTGTGCTTAATGTTAATATAAGAAATACGAATAGATAATTTCATTAGCAATTTTTGAAATTAATTTCATTAAAGTTATGAAAAATAATAATTGTAGAGGGTGATATACAGGGTGTCCCAGATTTAAACGGACATACTCTAGTGGAAAGTAGAGCACACTTAGCTGAGTTCAAAACACCCCTATACTTACCGTTGATTGTGAACCTTTTTTTGAGATACTGGGTGTTTTATGGTTTTTGACCAGAACTTTAGTCCGCCATATTTTTGAAATGACTGCACATATTTAGATAAAATTTGGTATACATATTATAATCTTTTAGGTTAATAAATAGCTTAAGTAATTTTGGAAATTTCCAGGACCGACCTCCATTTTTTTAATATGGCTCATAGGGTCGTTAACATCACACTTTATATTATTTTTTGGTAAATGTTAGTAAACTTTTAAAAAGTCTATGGACCAGTTTATGAAATAATGTCATAATATTTGATGGTACGTTTATGGTTATTCTTCAATAAATTTTCAAAAGTATTGAAAGACCAAATTTGACATTCTACAAATAACACAATCCAGTTGCTAACATCATTATTTTATTAATTTTAACTAAATACCCCTCATAAGAGGTTGTTATTTGTTTTTGTTTTGACATTGAGTGTTTTTCGTCCAAAATAAAGCACATTCCATTTATTTCACGAATAAAAAATAAGTAATAAAACGATGCGATTAACACATGATATTGTTGCATTAAAAATCCCAAGTAGGCACATGTCAAATGTGTAATTTTACAAATAAGAATTGCTGTTCGCTCTTAGTAATTATTAGAACAAGTGATAAAAAACCAGTTATAAAACTAAAAATTTTAAGATGCCGTTTGAATTTAGTAATGAAGATTATGCGGATATTATTTTTGTGTATGGCTTTTGCGACGGAAATGGGAGAGCTGCAAAAAAGAGAGTATCAAAGGCGTTTTCCAAATCGCCGTGTACCAGATCATAAAATCAATCAAACTTACACCTCTGGATTATTTTTTATGGGGTCATCTCAAGTCAAAGGTGTACAATGAAGAGTTCAATACACGAGAACAGCTTCTAGAAAAAATTATTACTGTATGTGATAACATTAGAAATAACCCGGAAGTAATTGATAGGTCAGTGAAAAACATATTAAAACGTTCTCAAAAATGTATTGACGCTGGAGGCATTCATTTTGAAAACCTGTTATAGTTTTAATTATTTGCACAGTTTTTGATTTTTTTTTTCAATTATTTAAAGTTCTAAATAAATTTATTTTGTCAAAATAAAATTGTCTTTTTGTCTTTAATATTTTCAAGTTATTCTCAAAAGGTGTTTAATATTTTTTTTAAATTGTGCTTGTTATTTCAGGCCTCTTCACTAACATTATTTTTCTTTCATGAAAGAAATGGAATGTGTATTATTTTGGATGAAATTTATACTAAAAAAAGCTTAGAAACACTAACTGTCAAAACAAAAACAAATAACAACCTCTTCTGCGGGGTATTTAGCTAAAATTAATAAAATAATGATGTTAGCAACTGGATTGTGTTATTGGTACAATGTCAAATTTGGTCTTTCAATACTTTTGAAAATTTATTGAAGAAGAACCATAAACGTGCCATCAAATATTATGACATTATTTCATAAACTGGTCCATAGGCTTTTTAAAAATTTACTAACATTTACCAAAGAATAATATACAGTGTGATGTTAATGACCATAAGAGCCATATTAAAAAAATGGAGGTCGGTCCTGGAATTTTCCAAAATTACTTAAGCTATTTATTAATCTAAAAGAGTATAACATGTATACCAAATTTTATCTAAATATGTGCAGTCATTTCAAAAATATGGCGGACTAAAGTTCTGGTCAAAAACCATAAAACACCTAGTATTTCAAAAAAAGGTTCACAATCAACGGTAAGTATAGGAGTGTTTTGAACTCAGCTGAGTGTGCTCTACCTTCCACTAGAGTATGTCCGTTTAAATCTGTGACATCCTGTACATATAATTTATTTTACAGTAAAATGCCTCTATGATAATCGAGGTAGAAGTAGTTGTTGCATACACATTTTGGTTCCCTTTGCAAATAAGCCCCAGTAGCACTATTGTAAGGTGCTGTCGACTAAAACTTGCAATTTATTTTTTAGAGATTTAATAAGGAAGTTTGTTCTGGTATGAGGAAAACTAATTAATGAAGAATTTAACGAAGGAATGATGTAGTTAAACATATTTTATCAAGAAGGACGTATTATAATTTATTATAGTAGGGCTATAAAAAAAGTGAAATAAATTCCCATAAAAATGTAGTTTTTTTTTAAGCGAAGGTGTCATTATTCTAGTCAACATCTTGTGATATTTGCTTTGCTTATGTCCCCCTTAACGTGCAACTAACTCTTCCGACTTTTTGTTGGTTCTACATTGAGGTGACTTTTTTTATAGAACTATTCTAACTAATTTAGAAAGACATAATTGGTACTGGTTTATTTCGTTTATAACACTGGTGGTATCACAATACCACTGATAAATGTTTAAATGATTCACTACTTTGTCATTGCTGTTTGTCCACAGACAATGAGAACGGTAAATCATTTAAAACAAATAAATTAAGATTTACTATTATGGGAAAAAATACGCATGACCACCTAAAAAAAAAAAAAACGATTGTATTTGCTGCACCCCAGGAAGCAATACATTGGTTTAAAGGCCACAACTGAATAAAGCCTGTCGTTGTAAATGCATAGAAGTGAACTTTATATGCGGTTTTTTATCAAGGTTTATTTTTTTTATTAGATATAATCAATAACTTGCCAGTTATATCAATATTTTGTTGTAAATATTTATATGTGACTTAAAAATGTGCAATTTCGATAGTCATGACGAGGTTACTGTGGTACCAGGTCTGTATCGCCTATGTGGGTGGCCCCGGGATATATAATTAATAAGGAAAACAAATTTCCCAAGGCCTCGAGATAGTAGATATGATTTTAATCATTCGAACTGTTACCTTTTCTTTTTAATAAACGATTTAATTATGTCTATTAAAATTACTACAGCAAATAATAGTACACCTTTTTTAATTAAATGTGTGGGAAACAAAGACAAATAATGAAAGTTTAAAAAATACGTTTTATACAAGGTGTTACAGTTATTATTTAACAAATACGATACGCGAATTTTTATTATATGTTCCTTTAAGTATTAGCTTATAATTGCATTTCTTGTAGCCATATAAGTATGCAAACAAATGTATCGTTAATGAGCACTCTATTAACGAAAATCTATAGTTAATGGTCATTAATGACCACCTCATCTGTAAAAAATGTACTCATGAAACAAAGATATTTCTAAGCACTTTGGAATCCTATTTAATACTGAATGATATTATGGAGATAATTTCTGCGAGCGGTAGCAAATAATTGTTCCTAAACTTGTTAGCGTGTACGGATGCTACACTTAAGACCTGCTAACATTCCTGGAGGCCATTGTTAGTCATAAAAATATGCAAAAAAACGTATACCTAGCCACTGGGATGAACTATAATATGGTGCAGTCACTTATACTTGTTAAAATATTAATCCAAAATTCCATTTGGAGTACACAGATGGGTTCGTTCATTTCAGTGTCGATAAGATGACGTCACTTAAGCTCGTTACAAACGAAAATCAATTTTTTTTTTTTTTGGAAATGTAACCTGTTTTCAACTAATTACGTAACAGAATAGTTATTTCGGTTCTGTTAAGAATTAGAAGAAGGATGCCCTTATACCTGACAGTACTAAAAGATTAAAACAGTGGGAGTCGAGGTATCGGGTTATTTATTTTATTGTCACTGGTAAGAATAAGCAACCACAAAGAAAAAAGCGCCTAACAAAGCTGTTGCTCATTTTGTACAAATTTTAACACAGTACTCAATGGCTAATAGTAACAAAATTCTATACAGAAATTGAGCCCTTGTTAGTTTACGAGGACAAAGTTCTCATCATAAAATAACACTGAAGATCTGTAAGTATCCTCAGGGAAATAATACAAATTCTAAATTGGGGTAGTAGTACAATCGCATATGTACAAAAATAATCGCTGAAATTGCATTAATTCGATACCATAATTTTCTTTTTATAATCGCTGAGGGGGGTCATTGGTAGTCTAAATCCAGATTTTTCAGGACTTCGCCCCTGTAGCATCGGCCGCCATCTTGAATTTAAGAGTGAATTTGTTTTTATCAAATACCTCGCTTATTTTTGACTTTTAACTAAAAATGGTTATAACCAAACTTATCGGTAATTTAAATCTCTACAACTTTGGTCCTTAGCATTTTCCGTCTACGATTGACATTTTTCGACTTAAACCAGATAAAATGTGGTTATATTGGTTACAACTTATAACCAATATAAATTCAAGACAGTGGCTGATACTACAGCGGTGGAGCCCCGAAAATCTGGATTTAGACTACCAATGATCCTCCCCGCCACCAACGATTAGAAAGAGAAAATTATGGTCTAGAATTAATGTAATTTCAAATGTACATAGCGACTGTAGTATAGAGGCAAATCGTTGCAGTAGATTTCACAAACACTGAATACTATATTCAACACGCATTTGATCAACCTGTTGATAGCATTTGGACCACATTAAAAGTAAACTTATACTAAGAGCATAGTTTATTTATAAAATAGAATAGAATATAAGAAGAGAAAACAGACGGTAACGGAAGTGAAGGGTAGGGAATAGAAGAGAGGTGAGTAGAGGATATGAGAGGAGGGGAGAATATATGAGAGGAGGGAAAAGGAGAGGAGGGAATAGGAGAGGAGGGGAGAGGAGAAGAGATGAGATAAAGAGAGGAAAGGAGATGAGAAGATAATAAATTTTATCGGTTTTTACACAAGTTAATTAATGAAAGTAAACAAATATAATTTAACGAAACAATAATACAAACAAATAGCATATTAACATAATATACAATTTTATTTGTACCAGTGGTATAAGTAATACCCTGGGTAGGTATTGGGTGGCGGACTAGTAGTCGAAGTCCAATACAATGGTTCGCTCGCTATCCAGACTTAACTCCTTTAGATCTATTTCTACGCGTACATTAAATCATGTGCATAACAAAACCACAGTCTTAAGTTGATCTAAACAAAGAATAACAGAGTTATATTCACTATGATAAGAGTTTTGAAATGAAGTTTTATTTGATCCCAGAAGTAACCAAACCATTTTAGTGGGTAGACTTAGAGGCTGCACAATACAGGGTGTAACAAAACTTCACGTCTTGGAAGAATCTGGAAAGTAAATAATGGAGATATAGTCTAATTCACCTTTATGAAGAAAATTTTCCTTAAAAAGTTGTAGGCCTTAGAGGTTGAAAATAAAAAACGAGAACAATATTTGATATATCTCTCGACCTAAGTAGCAATTTTTCTTGTGACTATATCTGCATAAAAATTAACGTTGTATTAACTGTAGAAAATCGTTATCATGTCACCCACGACCTCTGGCCAACTAGACGACGTCGCTTATGAGTTGTTTAAGTATCAGTTGTTAAAGTAAAATAGACACGTTTTAACAACGTCTAGCCGACTTCAATATGTGACTGTAAATGTTGGTGTGGATTTTAGATTTATTATTGATGTTGTGGAAACATCGTCATAAAACTAATTTATCAACGTATAGATTTGAGTCATTCTTTAACGTTTTACGGACAACGCATCGTGATGTAATGTGTGCATGACAAAGAGGTTAGAGAAAGAGGAAGAACTAAAACAAATAACATAACTTGTACATTTTTGTTGTGTTGTTCTATTATTCTTCTTACAACTAAACAGTCGTATATGGTGCATATTTTAGAATAATTCATACATAAAATTGGCCGAGGTTGTTGCTTTACATAACTGCAATTTTTGTAAGATCAGCTCGAGGAAGAACGTCCGTACTGTGAAATAATGGACTGGTGGAAATGTAAGAAATAATTATTTTTGAGGAAAAATAATAGAAGAAACTGTCATAATAAATAAGCTTTAAACAGTCTATTTACTTTTCATATCATAAAGAATTTCTGTCAATAAAAGTATGTTATTTAGAGATAGGCTGTACAACCTGCGAAAAAAAATTGTCAAATGCAACTATGGCTGTTCGGCATCTTCTAGTCTATCAAAAAATAACACAGCACCATAAGGTAGATGAATATTAAAAAAAATTTCACAAGAAACAAAACAATTTTACTCGTCGGGATAGATCTTTCTCATAACACATTATACCCACAAAGATAGATTTTTGCTTTGAGGTGACAGCAAAATGCATTTATCTTAAGCCTCTGCTTGAAGAATAACTATGTTTTAAGACTATCAGAGACAGTCAGACCGCCAGATTTACTCGATGACAACTGGTCAGTTTGCAATTTGTAGAAAATTTCATGTTTGGTACAGATTTTTTGAAATGTTTCTGATATTTATTATTTTTTAAATCATATTGTAAGCCAATTCTGAGTGAAATATAATAGACATAATTTAAATAAACATTTATTATTTATTATTTGGAAAAATTCGAGAGACTTCAACGTTAGATGTAGAAGAAAACCAAACTACAAACTAAATGAAAAATAAAGACATAAATTGTCTTACAGGGCATAACACTACATGTATTACCCCATTCTGCATTTAATTTGTACATAGTTGGGGCTATAATTAAATTTAAAATGTTAATATTTTCAAAAATTTCATGATTATTTTCAAAAACAGTTTTAAAAATTTAGTGACGTTTTTTCGAATTGAGTTATAGGCGTTGACAGTGATGTATAACATAATACTGTAAAACTTCATAAAGGATTCGATTTTATTTTCCTAAATGTTGTAAGTAAGTAACGTATTATTTTTTTTTTATTATTTGTAAACGGATACAGTGATGTATTTTTCCCAACCCTATTTTTTAGATTAGATTAGATCAAGTTACAATTCAGCACAATTTTCTACACTAGCAATACTACACAGTTTTAAATCGTCAGTAACGTAAATCGATTGGCGATGGTTCAGTCTGCCGAAAGTTTTTGAAAAACCTGTATAAATTATATCAACCGGATTTGCTGCATCTAGATTTGCTGCTGGGAATTGGGTGATGCATATCAAATTGCCAGTACTAGAACAGCCCGACATAAGTCCATGCTGAACATGAAAAATTTGATTTATCCAATATAAAGAGGTTAAAATAGAGAAGTTAAATGTGCTAGTTTATAACAAAAAAATATCTGCTATGTAAAAAAAATATTTAATATGCGAAGATAACGAAGATAATTGGAAACAAGTTAACAAATTTAAGAAATTTCTCTGAATAATTGTTTAATCTGACTGCAACCAAAGTTTACAGAATAAAATATTCTGTAAACTTTGGTTGATTCTGTAAACTTTGCTGCAACTATACTGATATATTCTTGAGCCCGCCAAGAAAAGAGTTTCTGGTTCTATATTAGTTTCAAGTAATTCTTTACAGATGTTAGTCCCTGGTATCTACTTTCATTTGATACACTGGTTTTTATGTAATCCCATAAAAAGACGTCAGTCAGACCAGTGATCTTGGTGTTTATATTGAACTGCAACTATTAACTCACCTACTATCTACAATAATAATGTTAATTTTACTAGTTCCTCATTTATACACCAAAATGAGCTGAGCTAAATACGTAGACAGATAAAAACCTCCACTTTGACGAGATATATGAAAACATTAATAATAAATAAGGAAAGCATATTATCTGGTCTGAAACGACAAATTTTTGACTTCATTGTCAAAGTGCGTTACTAAAACAAAAATTATGGATAAATAAAATCAACTCTTCCTGTTAAAAAAAATGAACGCCCTATAACATGCATATCAATACAATAACGATGTTCAAATATTCGGGTAGTAGTAATGACATTCTAAATTTGAAAATACCCAAGTCGTTGTTTCCGGCGATATTTCGAAAAATTTTGTTCCATCGCGACTTCTTTGGTTGGTTATATTATTCGGAAATGATTGCTTATCACAAACAGTTTCTATGCCAAACCGGTGATCTATTATTTTCTTATGTTTGGGAGATTAATTACTGAACACCCTGTATAAGCCAACACAAAATTTAGAAAACTTATTCATGTGGTAAAAATTTTCATCAAGGAAAGAGAAAAACTAGGTACAAAATTGTGAAAATTCAAAGGTTCCTTCTAATAAATATTTTAGTGAATAGTGACTCTTTTAAAATGAATAAAGCTAGTAGTTAAAGGCAAAATACATTTAAGAGATTAATAATTAAAAAAAAAAACTTTGACTTTGTTTGTTTATCGTGTTTATCGTGATGTATATTTCTTATCTGCAACCAGCCAGCCGAATCGAAGGGTGGCCTATGGGTCCCATAAATATACAATACGGCTCTGCGATCGTCGGAGTTTGGCACCGGAAAGCAAAACCCGGTACTAGGAAGGGTGTGTCAAGGTAAATGGAACATTGACTTTCATTTGTGCAAACCTTCACGGCGCTGTTATTTTATTTTGCTCCTGTTGAGTTCACATCTTGTGGGTTATGAGAGATTTTTATCATTGTGGGTGTCAACAGATTAGCTTGTCAATGTTTTAATAACATAATCGCCTGAAGTGTGCCTAGCGCTCAGATTTTTCGAATTAACTGGGACTTGGCGGATGAAAAAAGGTTGATATATAAACACATTATTGCATAAAAACCGTCTTAGATTTTCCTGCTACTGATTTTGCGTAGTATTTAGACTTACATGGTCAAGTGACAACTATTTTCTTGCGTGGGAAGTAATTGTTGTTCAAAATATTTTATATTATTTAAATGGAACGCTAGTAACATATAATATGGAATGTATTAATGTTTGTTATATAACATATAAATATTTTTTTGAATATTTTACAGGGTCGTGTACTAATTGTTATTCATAGGTTGTTCAGGAACTAGTCGACTTATTATCTTATAGCATTATTTAGGGTGTTTAACACGTCGATTTACATAACATCTTAAAAGGTTTTGTTATCATGCTGGTTTTCAAAAGTATCTAAATGTAATTATTTTCAATTCGTGGGTGGAGTTTTGCTATTTTGTTTCTTTATAACCTTCGCTAAAACAAGGAACTGATTTTTTTTAAAGAAAAAATAAATGGAATGTCCCAAACTGTCAAAAATCGCTTATTGTGCATAATTTCGTGTACTGTTTGAACACGTCACTTTAAACAGTCTTCTTACTACGATCTTTACACATTACTTAAAAAAAATATATAAACTGATTGGCGATTTAGTGTACATTGCAGGTAAGTTATCCAATAGTTATCTCCTTACTATTGGTTGAAAATTGTAACCATATACACTCTCATCGGTTCCCTCATTCCTATCCGTCTGTACATCATTTCAGACCTCCAGGATTCGATAAATGTGTTTTATTGTACACCCAATCATCTCGACTAGGGAGCACGACTGTGTATGGAGTAATACATTGGAAGACACTGGTCATTCTTCGACTGACTGAGGACCTTGTCTCTTACCTGTTGAAAGGCCTGGAGAAGGTGCTGGACGGATATATCAGGGGGGACATCCTGAATCATCACCCCCTTAATATCCATCAGTACGCCTATCAGACAGGAAAATCAACAGAACTAGCACTCAATAACCTAGTCGAGAAGATCACCCAATCCCTTCAAATGAAGGAAATTGCGGTGGGAGCCTTTCTCGACATTGAGGGAGCATTTAATAATGCACTGCCCGACTCCTTATATGCAGCAGTGGCTGCCAGAGGAATTGAGCCTACTATAGGCGACTGGATTCGTGCTATGCTATCAAACAGAACCATAACAACGTCTCTACAGGGAGAAACAGTTAGGTTTAGATCCACGAGAGGGTGCCCGCAGGGTGGGGTTCTCTCCCCCCTTTTGTGGTCACTTCTTGTGGACGACCTACTGGCTATTCTCACACTGTGGGAGGTTGAGGTTCTAGCATATGCAGATGATCTAGTCATACTAGTCAGAGGAAACTCTGAAGGAGTAATATCAAATACCCTTCAAGATACATTGGATGCAGTGAGTAACTGGTGCGACAGGGAACAGATGTCTGTAAACCCTCAAAAAACAGTAATAGTATCATTCACCCGGAAAAGGAAGCTGGAGGACTTAAGCCCTCCCACTTTAATGGGTGAAACTATTCCATTTGCGGAGGAGGTGAAATATCTAGGAATCACTCTGGATAAATCACTTAATTGGAACTCCCATCTGGAAAAGGTAATCCACAAAGCAAAGCTGTCCCTATGGATATGCCGTCGTATTTGAGGCAAATTCTGGGGCATGGGTCCCCAACAAATTTACTGGATCTATATCACGGTCATCAGACCAATGATAACATACGGATCCATTGTTTGGTGGCCGAAAGGATTACAACGGACGGCCAAATCCAAACTCTCTGGACTGTAGAGATTAACATGCATGACCGTAACGGGAGCAATTAGCACCACACCGTCAGCTGCAATGGAAATCCTCCTGGATTTACCCCCTCTTCATATATATCTGGAGATAGAGGCCAGGTGGGCAACCTACAGACTGCAACAAGCGGCCATTAATATGCTGCAGACTAGTATCATGGAGCGGAACAGGTTGTTGGATGCCATAGAAAATCACAGCATCCTGGAAATGCCCTTAGATACTATGCTTACTATGACCAACTACGAGCTGACCTTCAACATCCTTTCTCCAGAAAGAGATGAGTGGGATCGGAATAAAGCCGACCTACTAAAGGCAGTTGGTTTACAGACGGCTCTAAAACTCCCGAGGGAACAGGAGCCGGAGTACACAGCTACAGACCAAGGGTGAGGATAGTCTCAAACCTAGGTACTCATGCAACTGTTTTTCAGGCTGAGGTTCATGCCATTGAACTGTGTGTACGAAGGCTGGAATATATGCATCTTACACGCAGATCAATAAAAATGTTCTCAGATAGCCAAGCAGCTATAAAAGGTCTTGGCTCCTACCAGTGTAACTCCAAAACGGTATGGAACTGTCAGAAAGCTCTAAATCATTTGAGCAAGAACAGCAAAGTGACTCTGGTCTGGATACCCGGCCACTCTGGTATGGAAGGTAACGAAATAGCGGACTCCTTAGCCAGAGAAGGAGCGGGATCACGATTCATCGGACCAGAACCAATACTTGGCATATCCTCAAGTACTGCCAAGATGGCTATCTCAACCTGGGCTGAAAGGCAAACTCTCCAGTATTGGCAAGAGTTACCAGGATTAGTTCGTTCGAAGGCGTTTATAAAATACCCTTTGAAATCGAGAGCTAAGAAACTTTTAGAGTTAAACAGGATAAACCTGAAAACTCTAACAGGCCTATATACCGGGCACTGCCGACTAAACTATCATCTGCATAAACTCGGCCTAGCGGAAAACGCCGAGTGCCGTCTATGCCTGGAGGATGATGAGAAGGCAGACCACATCTTATGCACCTGTCCCGCTGTGGAGAGGATCCGATTCTCAATATTTGGCAAAGGGCAACTGCTGCCAGAGGATCTGGACACATTCTCACCCAATAAAGTTATCAGTTTCATTAAGAGACTGAACTTATTGGGTGAAATATAATTAGGCGTGAGCCACAATAGGCCTGCTGATGGCCGCAGTGGAGGGTCTACTCAGACCCACTCACAACAAACCTAACCTAACCTAACCTTACCGGTAGAGCTAGAGCCTGTGTATGCACAGCTTGTCATATTCCATATTCAATCTTCAGCAATCTGTAAGTTACTTTCCTGACTTTAAGTTCCACTTCAATGTGTGAGGTCCCAGAATGGCTTCCATCGCAAATATTGAAGTGATCCTCAATGTCCCTGTTATCCTTAAACAGGCTAATCATTGATTTATTACACATAAGCAGGCTGAAATTGTGAAGTGGTCCAATGAGTGCCACCATATCAAGAACGGAAATGTTAAAAATGTGTTTTACCATCAAATGCATCCAAAGACCAATCTTTCGAAAAAAGCGTTTGCACGTCCCCAAAGATACGAAAGCTTTTCTCGTCTGGTTTTCACAAGGTCCGTCCACAACAGCTTAGAATTTAAAGTTACTCCCAGATACCTCAATGTACGGACCAGACGTAACTCTGACGTTACGTTATCACGATACTTCAATATGGACGATATCCACTAGTTATGGTACCACCCACATTACGATCCTCAACCGCTTGACAGGGAATCAAAGTTGTGTTGTTGAAAGCTCTATCGTTATCGAAAAATACTACCAAAGCTAGCTCTGTCTGATCCAGCGTGTGCTGAGTTCTAACGACAATCTGATGAAGGACCATCTCTTCCGGATTTTTCAACTTCGTATGCATGTTGATTGGGGAGAATTCAGGTATCTAAAATAGCTAATTGATTATTATCTGCTGTGCACAAATGACACTTTTGACACTTATTTAACCTAACCTAATTGTTTTTCATGTTTAATTTAAGTTCTTAAGCAGCAGATAAATCAGATTTCAGTTAATAACGGAAGCTTGATTTGATAAATATTGAAGTAGAACTAACAGACCTCATACAACAGGAGAGAAGGTAAGATAACGGAAAAGTCCTATTCAAGAAAATTATGATGTGGACTCCTTCATGACATTTAGTTTGAGAAAAGAGTTTTCCTTTGGAACAAATATTTCATGAAATTGAGACCACTATAGAAATATATTGTCTAACTTGGATTTCATAACGGTGTAGAAAGTCTATATTGTGCCCACATTTATTCGAGGTTTTTTTTATTAGAAGACATTTTATTTTTTCCGAAATCATTACGGATCCCTCATAAATCAGTAGTGTTGCTGACATGAATTGATTTTTTAACACCTGGTCCATGTTTCATCCTTCTGTTCCCACGTTGTAGCAGTATCTTTTTAACATTCTGATTCCAACAAAACTGTTTTCGATTTTTAATAAAATGATCTGTCTGTCAGCTGTGCTAAACTCTCAATATAAATTTGTAACAATTTTGCACGAAATACGGCTACAACACACAGCATTTGAATTAAAAGGGTATTATATATTTGAAATATTTGGCAGTACTCAGTTTGCTGTAAACTGTTGCTTAATTATATCCATAATTTTGTTATTTTCAGTATAACTTGTATCGTATCAAATCTATGTAAATAAGTTTCGATTTAATTAAGATGTCATTAATAAATGAAGTAAAAGGCATAAGTCTCAATACGTTACCTTGAGGAACTCCATTGCTATAAGCACGTTTTTTAGGTTTAACTTTGTTTATTTTGGTTTGTTGCTCCTTACTGATTCATTATTCCACTGATATGCTGGGCCGTCTTCCTGCCCAATTTGTACTGTAAGTAACTTGTAATATAGGTACCATTTTATCAAATAATTATTAGAGTAAATACAAATTTCCCAAATAAAATATATGGTAAAATACAGAAAAATTATAAAAAACTGTTTTCAAAATTTTACTAAATATTTTACTAAAACAGCCAAAAAGTTCTGTTTGCTCCGGTTTCCCCGACATTCAGATGCCACCTTACTATGAGAGTTTTCAATTTCTATTACTACTTATTATGTAATGATAACGCAGGTGATTTGTCGCCCAGGAACCGAACGACTGCATCAATAAAAATACGAAAGTTGATGTCACTTTCAGTTAAACTTGAAGGTGAAATGTTTCGTACGAAATTATCATTTTCTCTCTAGATTGAATTCATCATACTTTGATATTTACCTTACATCCGATTTATTTATAAATGATTCGAGTGGGCTCTAATAGTTTAATTAAAAGCCTTTTCGAATATAATTAATAGTTTCAGCAAACTGATGTATTTGTTAATAAATATGCGTTCATAAAAAAATATGATGACGTAAAACAATAAATAATAAGACTTCAAGTACCTACTGTAAAATAATAGTTATTTATGATCTAAGGATGAAAAATGCAATTGTTCGTACGATTACCGAATGAGTACGAAAAACATTTTCGTCCGTGTGTCATACCCATATCCTATTTTTGATTCGATTGCAAGAAGAAAATAATACATTTTTATTTATTATATTTATTTTAACTAAAAAAATCTGATCGTATTCGACTTCACGTCACTTTGATACAATCGAATCTAATGTGACAATTTTTGGAAAAGAATCCATTAAATAAAGCAATTTTGTATTTCAACTTAGTCACACCGAAAAAATAAAGATTTTCGACATGTGGTAGAATTCATTTATGTAATGTTTACTATTGATGTAATGGATGGTATCGCATCAATTGCAAACGCGCGAGGAGCAAAGTATTTTCTGTATTAATGTACTAATATTTTACCATTGATGCAATGAATGATATTACTTCAATTGCAAACGTACGAGGAGCAAGGTACTTTCCGCCCATGTTACATACATTATTTTCTCTACAACTGTAAATAGAAAAATTCAAATAATATTAATATTGATGATGAACTGTTTTAAAAAGGTTTACACGTATATTTTTTTAAGTTTTCGGACGTTTATATCAATTCAAACCCCGACAATAATAAAGAGAATTTATTGCTAAACAACAATATTATTAATTTGCAATATATAACGGAGGACGATATACTTAAAGGCATAAGGAAACTAAAAAACAAAATGACAGCCGGCGTTGATAAAGTTCCTAGTTTTTTAATCAAAGATTGTGCTACAGCGTTTGTTCAACCCTTGCTTTTGTTATTTAATATCTCGTTAACTACGTGTAAATATCCAGATATATGGAAAATTGCAAAAATATGTCCCATACTTAAATCCGGTGATTCTTCTTATTTAAATAATTATAGACCAATAGCAATATTATGTAACTTTGGCAAATTATTAGAAATTATTCTGTATGAATACATTTACTGGTCTATCAAAAATACAATATCGCCTTCTCAACATGGTTTCATGGAGAAGAGATCTACAATTACTAATCTAGCCTCGATATCTCAGTATATATCAGAATACTTAGATTCACAAGGTCAAGTTGATGTTATATACACAGACATATAGAAGGCATTTGATCAAATAGATCACTTTTTATTACTATCAAAGCTGAGAGGAATTGGTTTCTCTGACTCTTTAATTTGTTTATTTGAGTCCTATTTAATTGGGAGACATCAATTTGTTGAATATGGAGGCTATCGTTCTCAATCATATACAGCAGTATCGGGAGTTCCGCAAGGATCAAATTTAGGACCCCTTTTATTTCTTATTTTTATTAAAGACCTACGCGAGCTAATATTAATTCTCACCACCTACTATTTGCTGATGATCTCAAAATTGCCCTAGAGATAAGTTCTATGGAGGATTGTATCTTACTGCAAAATGAAGTTAATAAAATTTCTAGCTGGTGCTCGGTCAATTGTCTAAAGTTAAATATTGGCAAATGTAAGGTTATGTCATATACAAGGAAGGACACTACAGTTACCTTTCACTATGAAATAGATAATAACATTTTAGATCGTTGTGTGAAGTATAAGGATCTAGGAATTATTTTTGACCTAAAACTTACTTTCAACAATCATATAGATGAAATGGTCAAATCGGCATCTAGAGCCTTAAGTTTTTTAGTAAGAAAATGGGGCGGTTTTGTGAATATTGACACCCTGAAACTGTTATACATATCATTTATAAGAAGTAAATTGGATTATGGCTGTGTTATTTGGTTTCCCATATATCAAAATTCATTGTCACGCATTAAGTCAGTTCAACGCAAATGTCTGAAATTCATGTTTTTCAAATGTAATGGATCTTATCCTCCCCGAGGTACAGACAACAATATACTGCTTAATATGTTTGACCTTAAATCTCTCAGATTCAGAAGAGATGTTGTCGTTTTATCCTTTCTTTATAAATTAATTAGTCACAATGTTGATTGTTCATTTCTTTTAAGTAAACTAAACCTATCAGTCCCGAGATTAGAATCCCGTCAAAACAACCTCTTTTACTGCGATGCTCCTCGTACAAACCTTATGATAAAGTCACCAATCTTTAATATGTGTAAAACTTTTAACACCATTTCGTCTTTATGTGATGTCAACTATGATAGTTTAGCTAAAATAATTCATATATATGAAGAAAACTGTGCTTATTAAATTAGGTTATTTCATAACATTATAATATATTTTACGTTTATGTATGAGTTTTCTTGTAAACTCTTAATGTAATGTTAATGACTATGTGTATTGCAAATTTGTGCATTCTATATCACAGTATACTTAATTTTAAGCTTTTCCTGTAATTGGGTGCTTTAACCTGTTGGAAAGAAATTACTTATTTTTATTATTATTATTATTAAAAAGTATGGTAAAAAACTGATCAGTATTTAATGCATTATGACCAGTATAACATTACGAATAGTCAGTAAAATATTGCAAAATGCGCAATATGTTTATAAAATTTGATCGGTTATAATCAGATTTTCGATGAGTAAAATAACTATTTGGCCAATATTTCTATATTCACTGTTTTTAATATAATGGGCAGTAAAAATTAATAAATGGTCAGTATCCGATAGCTGGCAGGAAATCTGATGCAAAAAGTGCAGTAAAAAGTGTTACATGCAAGTTTTAACCACGTTATACTAATTTTCCTTGCCCTAAATTGACCTTTAAAATTAAAGGGAATGACGTAAATTTGAATGGTTATTGTAGGACAAGGAACACAGTCAAATCAGTGTAGACCTATCAGCCAAAATCTAACCGTTGACACAGAAGGAAACGTGATATTTTTCAATGTAATAATTAATTTTACTGAACTTCATTATTTTACTGATTGTTTATTAATTTTACTGATTGTTCATTAATTTTACTGATTGGTTATTCATTTTACTGATCGTTTATTAATTTTACTTACCGATTATTAATTTTATTGGCCGTTTTTTATTTTAACGGCCGTTTATTATTTTCAACGACCGTATGTAAAACTGACTGTTAAAAATACAATACTGGAAAAGTGTACTGTCTATAAAATTAAAATACCGATCATTTGAATGCGTCCAAAACTGTGTTTACAAATTTCACGCCCAAGAGTTTCGTAATCAAAGAGAGCTGTTTTTTAAAAATAGAACATAAATCAATTTAGCAAGTAAACGCAACAAAATTTCTAGGTGTTTTTTTTTCTATTGCAAGTGGCAGATACAATTATTACAGGTTTAAAAATAATATTCCGATTGAAGCATGGATTTAAAGCTAGGGCAGACGTCGACGGACAAAAAAGTGTGGTTATGTTCTGCGGAGATCAATACGGAGGCTCGGAGTCCTAGTAGCAATGGGGTACGAAGTTGGGTTATAAGACGACGCATTAAGGGGGTACAACACGGGGGCCCCAGCGGAGCCCTAAGGGCCCCATTTTGGGGGGCGGGTTCCCGTCCAAGGTATCGCTATACCTACTGGTCGCAAAGATACTTAAACTTTAAATCCCACACATCAAACAACTACAAAAAAAGCGTCATTAATAGCCTAACAGATCGTGCCATCCAACTTTCACATCCAAAATACAGACCAAATAATTTGAAAAAAATCAAAAAAGTTCTAGAAGCAAACTCCTACCCTAAGCACTTTTATGAACCAATAATAAAAAAGAGAATACACAAAATCTATAATAAAACAACCCACACACCAAATAATAGTAATAATAAATATGTATCCATGCCATACATACCAACAGTATCCGAAAAAATAGCAAGCCTATTTAAACAACACAATATAAAAATAGCCCATAAACCGTACAATACCACAAAAAAAATTTTTTCACAAAACAAACCTAGACTACCAACCGAAGACGAAACTAACACTATATACAAGATAGACTGCAACGACTGTAATGGTACCTATATAGGCCAATCTAAACAATATCTACACAAAAGAGTATACACGCACAAATATAGCATAAAAACTCAAAACCAAAACACGACAGCACTAGCCAAACACGCCATAGAACAAAACCACCGATTTAATTTTAACAACATACAAATATTAGAAAAAAGAACCTAATTATAACCGAAGAAACATGCATGAAATGCTGCAAATAAAAAGACATACCAACGCCATAAATACTCGCACTGATATAGAAAATTTAAGCGAAACCTATTTTAACATAATTAAATGATTGGGGTACATTACAACATGAAATCAATTTTTACATCTGACCGATACAAAATAATTCTTGAAATAAAATATTATATATTCACTATTTAAGCAAAACACCTACAGTAAACCATATACATTCCAACGTTATCTCTGTAACATAAACAAAACTTTAAGAGCCCACAAACTATGTTAAAATATCTCAGTTGCGTTAAAACAGACCATCAAACAACATGTAACAAAAAATTTTAAAACAAATTCCTAATAATTAATAGTGTAAGTAAATTTTAATGTACAATAATCATAACTATGTTTTTAAAATATTATATTAATTGTAGTTCTCTGATGATGGTGTAATAAACCGAAACGTTAGAAAAAAAAATTAAATTAGTTATACCTGACCGAAATTCCCACAAAAAAAAAACTATCAATATTAGGTGTGCATATAGATAATAAATTAACATTAGATGTAATGTTATCTTATTATGCGGAATTTATATCAAGCGTAAAATATGGAATAATTTTTTGGGGTTCTTCGAAATATTTTAATAGAATTTTTGTAATGCAGAAGAAAATTTTACGAAATATCATGGGAGCATCAAATTACCAGATATGTCGACCTATATTTAAAAAAATGAAACTTTTACCACTTATTTGTATATATATCTCAGAGTTAGTACAGTATGTAAAATTTAATGAAGAACAATATATCAGAAATTGCGACTATCACAGCTATAACACCAGATATAATACTGTATTGTCAATACCCTTACACAACAGCGGTTTATTTGAAAAAAACAGGGATTAAATGCTACAATAAGCAGCCCTCAACAATTAAAAATATTATAATTGTAAGACAATTTAAATGTGAACTTTGCCATATCAGCTTCTCTCTCTGAAAACAAAATGAGGAAATTTGTCAATAAAAAAAACATCTTTGTATATTGTTACGGAAATTGTTATTTAACTTTTATAGGTAAGAGAATAGTGAGAGTATATTAAGTTTATAACAAATGGTAAATAAATCCCAGAAAAGCGGAAAGTTGCCTAGATAACCAGTGATTAGCGCTGAGATTAAAATATCACACACGTATAATAACTGTTTATTGGACAAGACCTGTTATAATTATAATAAATGTATGATTCATAAGGTTATAATTGTTTTCTAGTAAGTTTCCCACAGTATTTTATTTAATTGTTTGTAGTTATATGCACATGCTTTAGATATAGTTACTATTATTATTTCAGTAATTTTTTTTACACTGAAAAATGTTTATAATTGAAGATTTTATAATTCCTTGACCAAAATCTCTTTTCATAACTAAAACCAACATAAAATGTTGGTGACTGAAATCGTCAATTGACCTTCAAAGTAATCGGATTTGCGAAAGACAAAGAAGTTTGTTAATGTAATTATTCTTTTGTTTAGGTCATCTACGTAAAGAAGACAACTGACATTTAAACAATCGACAAAATCATAGAAAATGTGTTAAAACACAAGGGCCCAACATAGGTCCCTGAGTAATTCTTTCCTATTAAATAATTCGTATTGTTTTCTAGTAAACTATTTAATTATATGCAGCGATGTTAAATTACGGTAATTAACTTTGTCGGTAATTTATCGCGGTAAATTACCGATCAATTACCAAATTAATTCTCAGAAATATAACAAGGCTTGAATGGGCGTTTAACACTTTCGAACCATACAAGTCACCAGGAATGGATGGAATATTTCCAGCACTACTTAAACAAGGAATGAAAAAATTAGCAACACCCTTGTGCACACTATTCAGGGCTAGCCTAGCACTCGGATATGTGCCAACTGGTTGGCGGAAGGTGAACGTGGTATTCATACCAAAACCAGGGCGTGATACCTATGCCCAGGCGAAATCCTTCCGGCCAATCAGCCTTACATCATTTCTCCTCAAAACCTTGGAGAAACTGGTTGATAGACATATAAGGGACGATGTGATGGGCCAAAAACCTTTACATCGAAACCAAAATGCCTACCAAGCAGGGAAATCGTGTGAGCTAGCGATACACGAGCTTACTCACAGAATAGAAAAGGCACTAGACAGCAAAGAAACTGCCATAGGAGCCTTCTTAGATATAGAGGGAGCATTTGACAATACCTCATTCAACACAATAAGTGAGGCAGTGAAGAGACGCGGAGTCGGTCTTTCAATAACAAGATGGATCGACTCAGCACTCAGAACAAGTAAAATCCAATCCACGCTGGGAAACATGTCAGAGGAGGTGTCTGTAACCAGAGGTTGCCCGCAAGGAGGGGTTCTATCACCCCTCCTGTGGTGCCTGGTTATGGATGAGCTCTTAGCACAACTGGAACAGCGAGGAATATATGCGCAAGGATATGCAGACGACGTCACAATCCTAGCAGTGGGAAAATTTGAGAGCGTTGCATCAGAAATGATGCAAAGAGCTCTCAACACGGTAGATCGATGGTGCACACAGGAAGGGCTTTCTGTTAATCCAGGAAAGACCACGGTGGTGACTTTCACAAGGAAAAGAAAACTCCAAAACCTGAGGAAACTATATCTTCGGGGAAAAGAGCTACAGGTGAGCAATGAAGTCAAATATTTGGAACTAACCTTAGATAGCAAGCTTAACTTCAAAGCTCACATAGACAAAGTGACAATCAAAGCCACGCGGGCCTTATGGACCTGCAGAAGCATGGTGGGCAAGAGCTGGGGACTTCAACCAAAAATGGTGCACTGGTTGTACCAAAGGGTCGTCGTACCAATAATAACCTACGCCTCCCTGATCTGGTGGCACAAGGCCGGAAAAGGAGAGGCGATGAGAAAACTAGACAAGTTGCAAAGACTTGCATGTCTAGGGATCACGGGAGTAATGTCAACAACGCCGACCGCAGCCTTGGAAATACTGCTAGGCCTACCTCCACTACACCTAGTGGTGGAGAATGAGGCACTAATGGCAGCATACAGGCTGAAAACAACTGGGTATGGGACCATCTCAAGGAGAGGATACCATACTGAGGTATTCCAATATGTAGGAAAAAAATCGGCTACTCGATATGCAGTCAGACAGAATCAGCACACCCTACAACTTCACAAAAACTTTCAGGGTAAAAATACCTGAAAGGGATGGAGAAGGAGGCAGGATGCAGAGACAACAAAATGACACTATCTGGTATACTGACGGATCAAAAACGTCAAGCAGTACCGGAGCAGGAGTTGCGGGAGAACAACCAGGGACAAACATCAGCCTGAACCTTGGAAGTATCGCAACAGAACACTGTTGCGATACAGTGTTCCAAACCGAAATCACAGCAATAGACGTCTGTGTACAAGAAATAATACGGAGGGCATACAAAAATAAGAGAATTCGCATCATCACTGACAGCCAAGCAGCCCTCAGAGCTCTGGAAGCAGTAGAAATACGATCTAAAACAGTAAAAGACTGCCTGGAGTCTCTGGAGAAACTTACAGAACACAACAGTGTACAACTGGAGTGGACACGAGGACACCAGGGAAATACGGGAAACGAAAAAGCAGACATGCTAGCTAGAAAAGGCGCTAAATCAATTCTAACAGGTCCCGAACCGACCTGCGGGGTATCTTACAGCACCGCGAAAGGATCGGTAAAGGAACTATTAAGACAGAAACACTACTCGTACTGGATAGAGATACCGGGAATGAGGCAGTCACGCTTGTTCATCGGAGAAATATCTAGAGCAAGGACCAACGAAATGCTAAAGCTGAGCAGAAAACAGCTGAGGTGTGCAGTGGGAATACCTAACCAATATAAGGGTGAAAGACAATCCAGATTGCAGGATGTGTGGTGAAGAGGAAGAAACTCCCCACCACATCTTATGCGAATGCCCAGCCCTAACGGCAATGAGACTAACACACTTCGAGGGACCACTTTTAACCCCGGAAGAGATAGCCAGAGCTCCCATAAACTGTATACTCGCCTTCTGGAACAGAACGGGTCTTATGGAGTAATGAGACTATGGGGTACAATAAGCTTAAGCTTCAGTACAGCGGGTAGTCAAAACCGCAACCCGCAAGGAAAAAAATTCTTAGAGAAATAATTTTAATGGTAATTTACCACCGCTGTAAATCAGCCTATTTAATTGTTGGTAAATACCGATTATTTACAATAATTAATGTTTTGGTAGGTATAAAAGCATATTTTAAATTTATTGTTTGGTTTCTTTGTCACAGCTTGTTAATTTATAGTACGTACTGAGTTTTTTCTATTAAAATATAAAAAAATTTTATTTACCTTAATCCTAATCTCTAATATATAATGCATGACGTACAAAATAGCAAGGCATTTTATAATGTCACCAATTTTAAAAAACTACAGCACATTTTAAGGCGATTATTAGTAATAAAAAAAAATAACAAATATCACTTTTATACTACAAACTATGAAACAAAACATCATATTAACGAGACCGAGAGAAACTTAAACAATAAATAAATATAACATAAATATGAAATCTTCTAAAAACAATTAATGTTGTTGGTGTTAGTAACAATATTACAAAATATATTTAAGAGTTATCAGTTATCAATTTCTTGATGAATTGCAAGATTTACATTCGAATTATCTGAGATTGTTAGAACAACATTAGTGATATCTCGTCAGAATCTAAATATTCTGATTTATTAGAAGATAAATTATTATCTAGTAAAACAGATTCAGAAGCTGGGCAATCTGGTTTCATTAAATTTCAATTATATCTCACAAACAAGCTTTTGTGCCCTTTTATTTGGCAGTCTATTCACTTTTATATTATGAAAATGATCATTCAGTTGAGACAGTAGTTGGTGGGGAATTTAAAATTGTTGTCGCTACTAAGTGTTATTGTAGCGTATAGAAATCCTCGCCAAACATTAGCTATAAATCTGACAGATATTGATTTACAACAGTACCAACCAAAAACCAACACAGAAAATGGTAATACATTACCGAGTGCGTTCAGCATGCTTGTGTAGGAGTAGTGGATACGTTCACCCAATCATTGCACTCAAGGCATGACGACGGCGTATAATCTTCGAATATTAATTGTAATTTATTTTTTAATTTACAGTAATTAAATTCGTAATTTACAATAAAAACAATTGGTTATTAAGCATTAATTGCGGTAAGAAAAATGGTAATTTACCAAATTAATTACCATTTTACATTCCTGATTATATGGTGGGTAATGTATTCTTAACAAGTTAAGACTTTTGGATACTTTTAACTGCAAACAAATTGTGGGCACTTAGTATACTACATACATATAGCATTACACCAATACAGTAATTTTTTATTTGTTTAAAATTATATAAAGCACTTCAATTCTATACAAAGCGCTAGCGCCACCAGCCAACATATAGCCCTAAGGCTTTTTTGAGGAATGCGAAACTTCCGCATAGATAATTGTTTCATAGAAATTACTAATTTTAGCCGGTAATGTCAGTCTTGATGATGTCTGATCCTAAAATAGAATAATACACATACATGGTGTTATTAAAGATGCAGCATTCTAAGCTGTGTCCAGCCTAAATTAATAATATATTTTTAAAAGTCCGCAATTTCGTACAATACATTGTTTAATAGTTATTTATAAAATTATTAGTTTTTTAAACTTGTTTGGTTGAAAACAAATAAGGTGTGGTATGGTGTGATATGATAATTAGTCATATTTTACGTTTCGGATACTTAGTATTTTATAGCAATAACAACACTTGATGTCATTGTCACTTTTGGTCTATTTGTTTTCTAGATAAATATTGTCTAAAATCATCTATATACTGTGACAGACAAGTCAAAGAATATTACTGTTGGCACCCCAATTAAATTACAGTCTTTTTGGTTTTTGAAATATTGAACGTAATTTTGAAGTCAGTATTTGCTCCATCCAGTGAGGTGTATTTTATTTTTAATCTTCTACTTATTAAACTGCTGCAATAATGTTGGTGATAATTTATTGAAATTAGAAACATAATTTCTCTAAAGTGAAATGAAATGTTATGTTGTTAACAATTATATGATATTTACTGGTACTAGAGGCCATAAGAAAATTATTTGTTGATATATAATATATTATAATAACTATAATAAATATATACAGGGTGTCCCAACCACCCTGAATAACTTTGGATATAAAAAATTTTTTTGAAAAATTGGTGAAACACGTCGACCTTGTTTCCAAGGGGGACATATTTTATTGTAATACTTGTATACCTATCATCATCCCTCTACCCTACATGGCCACCCCCCTCAAAAAAATTCAAATGCAAAGGGGGTCGAGTGATACATCTTTTGAAAGGTCTTTCAATTCCATAACTGTGTATTTTTTTAAAGGAGGACGACCAATTAGTCAGAAACACGTATCCACGTTGCATTCTTCTGCCATTTGCAATTTTTTGCATTCTTCCACTTTGCATTCTTTATGCGGGTATACCCGTTAAATCAAATTATTTTGTACTAAATACATTAAAAATAATTTTAAATATTGGTTTCACATGTGCCTGAACATCCATAAATGAAGGAATTCTGTAAATAATAATTATAGGTAAAACAAAAATGTATGGCTGTGTCGTATAAACAAATGAAGGTGAACGATAAGATTTAGTACCTTGAGCAAATTCCTCATTAGGAAGTACCTTGGTCATGAAAAAAATATATAAATTCCCTATAGCGATGCAAATATTTTGTTTGGCCATGCGTTTGTGAAATTGTGCATATATTTTTATAAGCAACATGGATATTTATGTCATCATCACGTTATTCAACCATTTTTTTCAACTTCAATCAATAACACAGGTTTCTATATACTCTTCATAAACTTGGTGGTATTTATTTGACAATTTTGAAGTATATTTTTATATACTCCATTAGATCACGGATTGTATTTTTGTTTATTATAATGAAATAATTGCTATTTGTTGTAGAAAATGCTGTATATTGGGATCTAAAATTACCACGGCGCATATGGCACTGCGATTAGAAAAGTAAAAATCAACTGATTCTTGGGTTTGTTTACATTCGTTTTAATCCCTTTTGTGGGTTCTTCATAGGTAGAAAAATATATATTATTACATGAATCGAAAGTTGGTACGTAAATTCAATAAGTTTAATCTATTTTGCACTATTTTCTGATAATAATATAGCATTATCTCGCTCTTTTACGAATAATGACGATTTATTTAGTGTGTAATAAAACTTCAGTGAGGGTTATTAGGTATGTGTTTAAAAAATTGTCTATTTATTCATTTAAAGTTTATTTCAAACTTTTTGCAACATGAAAAACGTCGGCTTCTTTGACGACGCGACGGTAAAGGTGTCAAAGAAGACGATGTTTTTTATGTTGCAAATAAGATTGAAATAAACTGTACTTGTAATATTTAAAATATTTCAGATATATAATGAATTATAATATAGAGAGTGCCACTTTTTTTTATCATTTATTTAATGTCGTCTATTTCCATGAGACCAGCTACCTCCAACTTGGAAATTTTACCGAAGAGTAGAGATCTTTAACTTGCCTAACATTTTATAACCAAGTTGCTTTACATCCTCTCCGAAGAATGGTATATCAACTACACAATACTTGACTAAGATTTTGTATCTTATACATTTTAAACTGATATACAACCCACTAAAAGAAGGGCAAGACTGCTGTTGTCACAAATACAAGGTATTTTTGTTTGTGATTTTAAAGATTTGTGTTTTTGTTTCTCCCGAGCTGGGTTATTATTCTTTTATTAAGTCGGGCGCTACGTGATTTGCTGCCACGAAAAAAATAATCTTAGTTTTATTGCCTTGGTATTTGATCGTAGGAATGGAATTTTCTCAAGGTCGATTTTTATTATATGGAGAGGTAAGGGAGCCTGTTTTCTTAGCCTTGTTGAATTTTCTGTGTGCCTTTGGCTATTCTGGCAGAGATGAGCAAGACTTCAGCAACTCCTCTTCGGCAGAGAGACCTGTTTCTACCTCAGAATTTGTAGCTGAAGGATTTAATGAAGCGATAATGAAATCGTTCGGACCTGCTTGTAATGATTATCTATGAGCTTCTCTATGAGTTTTGGTCATTATTGTATTTTCCAATGCATCGCGACGCCAGCCGTTGCGCTTATACTGCGGAGCGGATTTTTATGGAAATTAATTTTACTATTTTGGCTTTTAAAAATCGGAGAATTGAGATAAAAACTTGCTGTTTGAAGGTTTGAATATGGTATTTTATCCTTTATCTAATTTGCTAAAAAAAAACTGATATGACATTTGATACTTTGAACCCGTGTAGTGTCGGTTTCGAGCATTTTTTAAATGTTTCTAATGGTTGAGGGCCTTCTACGTGATCTAGGTGATTTTTTGGCAATACCATTTATTAAATTTTTTGTAGAATTTTGGTTCTACAACACCGTGACTCACTGGTCTGGTTACTATTAAGCTCAGTACCCGTAGCTTTACAATTAGTATCGAATTAGACACAATGTAATGTCTGTACTACGCTCGCCCTACAATCCGACTTTAAAATGAATAGTAAAGAAAATCCAAGCCAAAAAATTAATTTTAAAAAATGTATTGAGTGCCATTCATCTACAGCTGCTGATTGTTTAGTTCACAGTTCAAATAAATCGTAAAATAAATGTTCAGAATATACTAAAATATGGGTTTCATCAGAAAAACAAAGAATCTCAATTATAAATATAAAGATTTAGGAAATTGACCAAAAATATTTTATATTATAGTATAAAAATTATTACAAAACCTTTCCCAGTCACGACAATGCAATAAAAAACCATTTTGTACACCGGCTCAGACATCTCACGTTACAAGACTATATACATATGTACTACGAGGAATTATGGCTGGATCCAAAAATATTAATAAACTGTCTTCTACAAAAAGTAGCCTGAGTTCTTTATCAAATTGTTAAATAATTTAAATCCGCTACTTGATTTATGATTCGAATGTGGTTGGCAAATTGTTGAAGAAGTCCGATAATGAATGAATTTTTATTTTTGGATTATAAAAAAGATAATATGCACATTATCTTCAGTACGAATGACTCAATAATGTTATTTTTAATTCTGACTATTCTGTTCAGTATTTATTAAGGATTTACAAAGATTCATAGTTACTTTGAAGGCTTTCTAAGGGCTACCTGGACAACGCAAAAATGCAGAAACACGTGTTGGCGGTGTTTTAAGGTTTTGAGGTCATTGTTCAACTGGTGAGTACTTTTAGTTTTATTAAACATAATGGTTAGAATTAAAAATAACAGGCTGTACCACTCAAGTTCATCAGGCTTCACGCCGCTGCATGGTGTCAATCTTTTATAATTTTCTGCATAACAAACAAAACCAAATGTAAAAATAACTGCATCATTAAAAAGGCAATAAAACAGGTAAGATAATTTTTATATCAAGCAGTTTTTAAAATATCCAAGTAATTTACAAGATAGTACCAGTTAAATAAAAAAATTATGTTAACAATTATCGTTGTTTTGAGAAAATCGCATTTAAACTTGAGATATACAAGTTTAAATGCGATTTTCTCAAAACAACGATAATTTTATATACTCGGATGTATTTTGGGAGGGTTGATTATTCTCGTACATTTTTAAACATACTGTTACAATGGCCACCACAGGGTGGATAGGTATGGTATTCTAGGTTCCGAAAACACAAAAATTAGATACCAATACGATTTTTTTACCGAGCTGGTTTAATCCTTAGATAAATAATAATTTTGATCACGATGTGCCCATGGAGTTATAAGATACCACTAATATTTTATTCTACTATGAACAGAAAATATCTTCTAAACGAGTAATTTTTAGATCCTGTAGATTTTTATAATTATATTTAGTTTATTGTTCGTTTAAAATATTATTCCCAGTTACCAAATTTGGCAATAATACACGCAAACCCTAAAAACCAACACTTTAATAAAACACAAAATATCCATTATATGCTACCTACTACTTACATTTTATGAATCACTAGAGAATGGTTAGGTAAATATTAATCACTCATATTTCCTGTATTTGAAAGCAACGTTTGAGAACGCAAACGAAAATGTATGCACATCAATTAGTTAGACTTGATCCCATTAGCACTTTAATGTCCAAAATAACTTACCAGTGATACATGCACAGTAACTGTAATCCTAACGGGTAGGAACCTTTCCCACATCTCAGTAAATCACAGGAAAACAATAATTTAAAATGTTCACCGATCGCGTTTCAGTGGCAATCGCGACGTGTAAATTACATATTTTGTGTAACGTAACTGTGAGTAACACGTTAACACTAAACGAATTGATGAAATGATCAGGAATTAAAAATGACGATGCTGATGTTCATTCAATACAAGGTCATCGTTGTGTGATCTTCCTAGCGTAAAGAAATTTTTAACTAGGGATTTTGTAAATTACAATGTTTTTGTCTTTCTTACAGGGAAGCACTGTAAAGCGCTAAAAAAAATGGGCACTTGTAAGCGGTGATTTGTACAAGTTGGTTGAAAAGGAAGAAAAGTTGAATCTTCAACAGTGTAACTCGTAATTCCATCCTCAACAATTTAAAAGTATGCACGGTGGGTGAAAGAAAATTACGTATTTTCATTATGAAACATGAATCTGATGTATTATGATGATCGAAGCAATTTTAGAAATTAGAGCTTCACATTGTAATAATGGGCACACTTCTGCGAAAATTTCCCTCATGTATGAAAATGCCTATATCATTATATGAGATGTGCACTTTTCGATAAATTATATATGACTACAAAATTAGTGGGTAATAATTTGAACAATAACAGATATGTATATTATGACTGCCCGGATTCGATCATATATTTTGATCTTCTTCAGAGACCGGTTGTATCCACGTTTTGCATCCTTTGTGCAAGCCTCACCCATGACACCTACTTCTTAATTAAAAGTGGGATTTTCGCCTCTTACACTGCACTAAAATTTTCGATGTGAAGTCGTGGGGCTTGCTGAATGAAATTTATCGAGTTGATTGCCAGTAAAGTAGAGAAGTTTATGAGACGATTACTAAATTTTTATTTTTCGCTAGTCTTGCAAGTCGAGGAATAATTTTTTGTTTTAAATAAAATTTTATATTTTTTTTGTTCCAATCGTTTTGGTTCCAATAAAATTATTATTTCTCAGGTTCATAGACCCACTATTGGACTACGTTCACAAAAAAAATCGAGAAGAAATTTGTGGACAAAACCGGAGTTTAGCTAAAAATACACGAAAACTTAAATAACTCCTAAACTAACAAATTTCGCATAACACAAGACATATTGAGACCCTCTATCACCCTGTGCCGGTTGGTCCGCTCTCAATGACACACCCTGAGTAGTACATCGTTATTACACAATTCGCTTCGTAATTCAACTGCACAATTCAGTACCGGAAATAACCGTAACGGCGGTTGTCGGTTGCATCTCTCAAATTACGGTACACGCCCTAAGCGATAAGATTGGTAAGTGCATTTGTAACAACAGAATCAAGGAAAAGTTTGAAAAAATGAGGTGTAGTCAAGTTTTTTCAATTTCCGAGATAGTTATCATAACAATAGCGATTTCATCATTTAAAATGTACATGGATCACTTTACTCGGCTGGTTCCACGAAATTATTCATTTTGTGAAAATATATAGATATAATTTGCAGAAAACGTGATCCTCTTCGTATTTGATAATAACTATTTTTTCAAATGGAGTACTAGAAACGAGAGATTACAAAAAAAACTAGTTTTTTCATTCCATTTTGTGAATGTGGCGGCACCGATGGTAATTCTGCGATGTTGCGACATTAGTATTACAGTATTAGGGACATCGAAATCTACAAAATCACCAAGGGTCAAATCTAGGTAATTTCTTCTTATCTATCTTATTTTCGCCCTGTCATCTGGATTATTATGGTTATGTCATTACGCCCGTATTCATAGTCGGCGCTAGCTCCTCGCCAGTGGGAGATCCACCGAAATTCCAAAATTTTTGTTATTCTAAGGGCGTTTATCTATGAAACGAAAATCAGGAATTTCGGTGGATCCCCCGCTGGCGAGCGGCTTGCAGCCACATATAATATGGGCGTTAGTTTTTTTCAAACATATCCTTAGAGATTAAGAAACGATGAACTACACATGTATCTCTCTATTTTGTATTGGCTACAATGCAATGGTTAGGGATATATTTATAATAGTTTTGCTATTTTTTCTATATTTACGTATCTAATATTAATTTGTTTTCATTATCAATATTACCAGTACATCTAAAAATGCTAATTGTGGTTAACATACGGTTTTATAAAAAAAACTTTAATTTTGTACATTTAATAAGATTTACGTACCAGATTTCCATCTCATACAGATATTTTCTACTATAAATTTTAATTCTCTGATTATTTTATTATTCTAAACACGCTACATGGAACAGGCCTGATTTTACTACATCTGTGTGTCTGTGGTTTTGTCTTTCTGTTGTGTAATATTAATACTAAGGTGTAGTTTTATGGCTTGGTTGCTCTTGTTTATTCAGAATGCTTAATACTATCTCTAAATATTTTTCAGTCAACTTTTTCCTTAACCAGTTTTGATAAATAATTTGCATCTCACACCATCTCATATCCGTCTACTGGTTTTATTATCATAATCCTTTTTTAATTCTATTTTAAATGTCTAGACTTTAGTAATCTCACCTATAAAATCTAGAATGCTTAATCCCTAATGTTTCTTTTGCTTATATTGGTTTATACCACACACGTTACCTTGGAAAATATCGTGTGGCAATTTCCGTGAAAACGGTTTTTGTTTTTTTTGCATTGTAAATAATAATTTGTTTTAAATTTGTTCTAATTCATTGTTATTAAAGCTTTCGTCTTTTTGATCTTGATTTTTTTCACCAACGCCAGGAGATAAAGTCATCAGTGCCTGTGTAAACACTGGATACATTAACATGGCAATTTGGTCAGACCCCTGCTTTAAATTGTTGTAGGAATCTTTAAGTGCTCACATCGAAGTTACAGGGAACCTACTATTTATCATCCATTTTGAAAGGTGGTCACGCTATCAAGTCCGTTCATCCACAACAGTTTCTTGATTTGGTCCGACTTGGATTTGAACCCAGGAGGTATGGAAGGTACACCATCAAGCTAGTAATTTTGTTTAATCATATTGTTACGCCAATGGACTATGTGGACTAATAATTCCAAAGTGTGCTCAGAGATGGAGTTACCGATCCTAAAACTTACATTAATTAGCCATGAAAGTCTGGATTTATATAGAAGTATCTCAAATTGTTCGAGAGTAATCAGGAATATTCAAAGAAGTTCTAGACTGTACATAGAGGGATATACAGAGCGTCTCGAAAAAAACGCCGCAAGTCATAACTCGGTTATTTCTTATCCGATTATAAAAAACAAAAAATCAAAATTAACGGTTCTACAAATACTACAAACTGGCACTAATTGTCTTTTTTCAACATTAACCGTAATGTCAGGCGATAGTCAACTTTATTTTTTCAAATGAACGGCTATATATTTTTTACTTCTGTCTGGTAGACATTTGAATTCAACGATGTGTCGCAACTTGATTTTCGTGCAATGTTAGTTGGAAAAAAGTAGTAAATTTTTATCAATATTAATTTGGGCTTCTAATAAAATTAGTTAAATAAAATACACAGTTATGTAGGGAATTGAAAGACCTTTCAAAATATGTATCACTCGACCCCCCTTGCCATTTGAATTTTTTGAGGGGGGTGGCCGTGTAGGGTAGAGGGATGATGATAGGTATACAAGTATTACATTAAAATACGTCCCCGTTGGAAACAAGGTCGACATGTTTCACTAATTTTTTAAACAAATTTTATCTCCAAAGTTATTCAGGGAGCTTACTTTTGGTTGGGACACCCTGTATAAATTATTGAAAACACGTCTAAATTGCAATAGCTGATCGTTATAATGGATATATGTAGCACACGAACAGTCCTGGTTTAAAAATAAGCGCCATCGTGGTGGATTTACTTTCCAACAATATTTGTATTTTTTGATGATGATGTTATATACCGCTTTTTTCGTTAAAAATAATAAATAATTTTAACCTAACTTAACCTAACTTAATTATTTTAATTCTCCAAAAACCAAAAAATTATTTGTAGTGTGTGAAACTGGAAATTCAATAGGCTCCTCTCCAATTCTATCTAAGCGGATGAACTATCACATTTTAAGTCACGAAATTTATTTGTCTGCTTACAAATATAAGTTGCAACGCGTTAAGGGCTTTATGAATCCGACATTTTTATATTTAATACATACACGCAATGCGTACACAACCAGGTGATCTGTTCGACTGATCAGTAGTGTTTTAGGTACAACACATAAATAACCAGTCGAAATTGTCTACCCCTATGACTGTGGCCGTAGGTTACCATCTGATCACCCTGTAGAAAAAATAAGTATTATTATATTTTTGCTACAAATAAATGAAAAAAATTCCATGGTAGGAAAATATGTAGTTAGTATGTTTAATTGTTGGTGTTTCTTTTTAAATCATTAAAAATATTGACTAGACATTATAAATTTAGTGAATATTCTTATTGATTTATGAACTTCGATCAAATATTTTTATATATTTAATGTTCTCAAGATGATATTTCAAATTTAATTACATATATTTGCAATTTAGAATAGAGAAAATTCATAATTATAAAATAAAAAGAAGTTCCTTAAATGAATTAATAATATACAAATTTATTCACTTTATGGAAAACGACAAAGCATTAACCGTTTTATAATTAATTAAATAACAGTACAACAAAACAGTTGTACATTGTAAATTCTTAAAAACGTCAAGGATTTTATTAACCTGTATTTATTTAAATTGTTGGGTTGCATTTACAACGATATAAATTAGTTTTTAATTGCTTAACTTATTTAATATAAATAAAGTTTTTGTGTATAAAGAAAGTAAACGAAACATCTTTGTTATTTCGTTCTTATTTTATTAGAACATATTTTTATTTAATTTTAACTACAATTTTGTATATTGTACAGTATTTAAATATTTTATGTTTTATTTTTTATTATGTAATAAAAAACTTTAATAAATATAGCTCCTAAGTGTTATATAATACATAAATAAATAAATATTTTTAATAGCTATTTAGCAACAAGATAAAATAAAAAAATCGTTCAATATTCAATATTTAAAGAGAAAATACATATTTATTTGAATTTTAACATTCTAGATAGATTATACAAATACTCTTATTAAAGAATACGTCAACACACATTCTTAACGATGTATCAAAACACAAGTCTAACCAATGATATACTATAAGGATATAAATAGTCTACACTGGAATCATCAGACACAATCATTGTCTCGACAATATTTTTACCAACGTAAACACTAACTTGGGAACCATAACAGTAGATACCAAATTGTCCGATCATTTAGACACACACCTGGAAACAAATATAGACTGCAAAATTGCCTCAAAGAGGATAAATTATAGATCTATCCACGAATGCTGTCTCATGAAGGTAAATACTTAGGTAAAATTAACTGGAACTTTATTTAATAACTCAACTGCAGACATTAGCAATCATTTTATGGCAATTTAATAACTTTGTACACGTGGCCAATGGAATTATACATAAACTACAATTCTACACTTTTAGCTTGGCAGTTGGCGGTGCAGAGAGACAAGAAATATGAACAGTGTGGGACAGAGACAAATAAACCGCTTAACAGGAGTTTTAGATCACTGCGCATCCAAACTCAATTGCCAAGCTAGAATAGTAGACTAGTACCTTCGTGTAATACAGACTTTATAAATTATCTAGATTATAACGCATGTAACCGTTTTTCTTTTAACCAAGTAACATATAATAATAGTAATAATAATAATAATAATAACAGACCTATACATATCTGAGTGTGCAACAAAGGCACATGCAGGATGTATCACAAATAAAAGATTCTCTCCGCGGCAAGTATAGACACCGCTTCCGAAAGATTTGGTCTTCCGAACTTTCGGGGAAGAACAAGGTGTCTGCAACTAATATGCTTGCCGTTCCGGTCCTGCTCTACTCCTTCGGAGTAGTAAAGTGGACGGTAGAGGAGCTGCGCCAATTAGATAGGGATACCCGCAAGATGATGAATATTCACAGAAGTATTCATCCTAGATCGTCCGTTCCTCGTGTGTACCTCCCACGTTAACGGGGGGCCGAGGACTCTTGAGCCTGGAGTGTATGCATGGCAGAGTAGTTCTGAGTATGGCATGTAACATACTCAGGAGCTCAGATCCCCTCTTGCGGTTCGTAAAACATCACGAAACTGTAGGAGTGGGAGCAGGATTGTTCAAGGCAGCAAAAAGTGCCGCAGATGAACTCGGTCTCGCATTTGACATCAGGCGAGGAGGCCGGCGAGGTGCTGATGTTGAGTTAGTCACCGAACTTCAGCCAAATCGTCTGAAAGCCCGAATCAGAGCTGCCGAACAGGAAAATCTGTTTCGGCGGCACGTCGATAAATCCCAGCATGGTGTCTTCTATAAGAACATAGAAACACTGGGTTTATCGACCAGGCTGACCTTCGCCTTTATAAGGTCAGCAGGGCTTATGTCGGAGACCGAGGGATTCATTATGCCTGCCAAGATGGTGTTATCAACACCTTGGTCTACCGTAGCCACTTGTGGCGTGTAGAGGTTCCTGATATCAACTGCAGGACCTGCCATTAGGCGCCGGAATCGCTCATGCACCTACTATCTGCATGTCCCGTATATGCGATTTCGGCCTACATCCACCGGCATAACGCGGCGTTACGAGTGCTATACTACCATCTAAGGCACTCGTACGGGGTAGACCAGACACCAGTGCTGCCTCACGTCCCCGGAGATATTGAGTCCGTTGTCGAAAACGAGAAATGTCGTATTTACTGGAACTACTCGTTCCCGACTGTCAGGCTAATCCAAGCCAACAAGCCTGACATAGTCCTCCTCGACCATCAACTCAAGGTGAAGTTCTTGGCACCTGCGGAGAAAAACATCACCTTGAAGGAGGAGGAGAAACAGACCAAATATCGCGATCTCCGGTACGAGCTCCAAGTGCTGTACCTAGACTACTCGGTAAAAATGGTCGTCCTTATAATCGGTGTACTCGGAGGGATAAAGCCTACGCTGCTCTCGGAACTGAAGATCATACCGGCCTGCCAAAAATCAGCCGAGTGGCTGGCAGGCCAAATGCAGAAGGCGGTCATTCTGGGTTCTCTCCATCTGCTTAGGGCACACTATTCTGGTATCTACAGTCACTAACCCTGCGGGATGTGGGGAGTGGCTGTAGTTGATGCGCCGGCGCGACTCCCGTGAGGCGTCGGAGGCCACGGGAGGACTGACCGGCATCGGGAAACCGAAAAAAAAAAAAATAATAATGCCCTTATTTGTATTTGTATGGTACCACATGATTTACGAATAACAGAATATAACTTAAATAATTAATTATCAATACAAAATGGCGGAGTTCGGGTCTCGCCCGCTCTTCCACTCAACCAGAAAAAAAAATTTACAACTAAATAAGAAAAAAAAATAGATATTTTAAGTTAAGCTAAATAATGTATATATACACACATATATAACATACATATATTACATATATACACATGGACGTAAGAAGTTGTGCAAAAGAAATGAAATGATATCCCATGTAAAATGAGATGAAAAATAAAACATTATTGAATGTACAAAATTTGAAAGCATATATAAAAAGAGAAAAGAGAAGTTTAAGCTTAAAACTTAAACTTAAAACGTTCAGAGTACTATGCGAATTTAATTTAAACACAGAATACTATTTTTTTGTTAGAAGTTGAAAGCAGTAGCCTTGTTCTCTTCCCTTCCCACTCATTTCCAAATCAATATCTTTATTATCATTTTATATTAAGTGGTTATTTCTTTATCATTACTACCTGTTTTCAGCGTATAAAACTATTATCAAACTATTATCATCATATGTAGATGTAGCAGAAATCATTACTAATCATAAAAACAAAAAAAAAGTAAAGACGCCTATGACATCACTATTAGTATCTTAAAAAGAATCAATCAGTCCATCTTTATTCCACTTAATTAATGTTTCTGTAATAAAGAACTTATTTCTATATTCATTAGAAATATCAAGAATAGTACGAATTTACAAGAAAAACAATATCGATGATCGTTCGAACCACAGACCAATATCTTTCGTCCCATGCATCATTAAAATTTATGAAATTGTTCTAAAAAAAAAAAAATAGTTAACTGTATCTAGACAATAATAAGCTTCTTCAGTTCTAATGAATTTTTACATAGCAATCTCTCTCATCTAAAATGTTTTGTATTTACTTATATATTTTAGTATGAGCTGAAACCGAGTACCCAGGTACCTGATTCTTACTGATAGCACTAATATTACTATGATGTTGTGATGAGAATTCTAGGCAACTAATTTGTAATAATTAAAATTTAAAAAAAAAATACAAATTAATTATTACTTGCAAGTGGTAGTTTTTTTCAAGTTATGGAATTGCTTATTGTTGCGAAATAGTTTGCTACAGTCGTTTTTTTATATTCATACAAGGGGCTAATATGTTACAATTCATTGATTCTATTCAATAATTGTAAATATTGGCTCAACCTCCCTTGAGTATTAGATCAGAGGTCAATGTACGATCTACTTATCTTGTGAACATAAAATTTATTCTGTTAACGCCGACAAGATAATAACCTTGCAATCGCTTTCAGATTACAAAATGGTATATAAGTAATATAATATATAATGTAATAGTAATATAAGCAAGAAGAAAAAATAGGTTTGTTTTTTAAAATTCCCCAAGATTAATTGTCGAGATAAATCCGAATCATTTTTAGTAATGGTATAAAAAAAATCAATCGATGCCTGCCTCCTAATAATTACTCAGGACAATAATAAAAAAATTCCAAATAATTAAATTACTTCCTAAAAATCGTAATTTAATTTCTGATTACTTGGCACAATAGAATTATCTCTAGTGAAATTGGGTTATATGCGTTTTACAAAATATTTTCGTTATAATCAGGCAAACTTTCGTGTTTCAGATAAACTACGTTTTCGGTGAAACACAAAAATATGAAATAAGTAGTAATTTCAAAGACGCACAAATATAAAAATATTTTTCTCCGATTGACATTGTAAAAAGTCCGCTAGTAAATCGTACATCAGTCGATGATTTTTTTTCGACCTGAAATCTATTAATTACTCACGGTCTTTAATAACGACATGTAAAAAAGTATGTATGTATGTGTATGTACGATACGATATGTACGAATGTACAATTTACTCGTGGTCTTTAATTATAAAGTATGATTTTAGTGCAACTGACACACCAAAGTGTGAATTTTACTGCTTTGGCAGGGAAAGTTTACTTTTAATGCCTAAGCTGTCCTAGGTAGTGAAAATAAATTATGGGGTTGCTAGGGAAAAAACTGCAAACCTGGCATTTATAATTTATTTCAAGAAAACACAACTTCAGTATGAAAAACTATCTAATTATCTATTTGTTTTGAATATCCACAGTGAAATTTGTATAATCCTTGATAATTATGGCACTATCTCCGGCTCCTTCCGCTTTAGTCAGATTTTTTGTGGCATTCTCTACATTTCCACTAGCAGAATTATCTTTTTCTCCACTTAATTGATTCTATAACGTAACGTAGCCTTCAGCTACTACTGAAGATTTCCAACCACCATGCTTCTTTAACATGGTAAAATTGGCACCAGAGTTCATTAACAAAGTGGCAAAACTCTTGCGGAAGTAATATCCGGTGTAGTCTTTGACATTCGACAATTTAAGATAAGTGGCTATTTTTTCGGACATTTTTCCGAATTAACTGTCTAGAGCCTTTACCACTTGTGAATTTAAAGAAGAATTTCCGAGTTATCAATAAATGTAATGGTCTAGAGGCTACATATTTCCAGTAAAAAGTACTTTCCTTCAATATATATATATATATATATATATATATATATATATATATATATATATATATATATATATATATATATATATATACATGTCAGTAACTTTTAAAGATTTCGTCAGTTTACAATGCTAACAACGGAGCAAAGAATACATAATTATTTATTTAAAATTACCTCGAAATATTAGTATATAAAAAAACAATATACGATAAACAGAAACCAATACATGATTATAATTTAAGGCATAATTCATAAAAATAGACCAAAATCAGATAGTATAACAATAATTATTGAAACGCCGCTCCACCATGAAGGACGCATTTTTCCAGTTGGGCTCTAAGATAGTCATAACTCCTCCGCACTTCTTCTAGGGATATTGCTTCTACGCTTGTATAATTCTTTGTTTTAAAATGTCCTCATCATTTGACAGTGGATTGGCATAAATTAACTGTTTTAGGCGTCCCCACAAATACATATCTGCCAACGTAAGGTCGGGACTTCTTGGGAGCAATAAAACTGGACCATTTCGCCCGATTCATTTTTGTCCAAACTCCAAATCAAGCCATTCCTTCACTTCTCTAGCAAAATGGGCCGGGCATCCATCTTGCTGGAAGTACATGTTACCTTGGTAATCTGCTGGTAGTTGTCGCAAATGATCAAAAAAAAATATTTAACATATTTAAATACAAGTATTACAAGTATTCTTAAAGAAATACGGTCCTATTATACCATAGTAGGAAACAGCGCATCAAACATTCACTTTTTTTAAATATTGACGTCGGGTTGGTATTCTGAATTAGGATTAATATCACTCCAATAACGAACATGTTGCGATGCCACAGTTCCATTCGTCGAAAACGTGAACTCATCCGAGAACATTATAAGTTTATAAAATCCTCTACTACCACCTAAAATCTTACTCCCTACCCACAAACAAAAATCCAACCTTTTTCCATCATCACCCTCTTCCAATGTGTGGTTATAATGGGGTTTATAGGGACGTATCTTATTTTGCTTTAAAATTTCTTGAATAGTACTTTTTTGGACCACCTGTAGTTGCGTAGCTCATTTCCTCAAGGACAGTGTTGGGTTTTCTCTACCAGATTTCAGTACAAGTAGACTTGCTGCATCATCTTCACTGTAGGACTTTTTTTACTTTTTTTTAAGTCTAATATGGATCCCGTTTCACGAAACTTCTTGACGAGCTTGTAGACTGCCCATTTGGTTACTTGTACATTGGAGAACCTTTCATGAAATTTTCCAATAACGTATCTGTATGAACAATCTCCGTCACCATAACATTGGATTAAATGTATTTTTTGCTCTGTTGTTAACATTGTAAAGTGACAAAATCTTTAAAAGTTACTGACAATAACGTTTTGCTTGATACTGTAATAATTTATTTCTGTTTTCTATTATGTTGTTATCTCAGAAGATGTGATGATTTGAAACAATTTTCTTGAATAGCATTTTGCTAAACAAATTATATTAAGGGTACTTTACTCTTGTAAAAAAATTTGTTTTTAAATTTTTGGACACCCTGTATAAAATTTTTATTTTTTTTTCATCGACAATCGTATTTTTTCAGCAAGCAAATTTTTTTTATAAAGAATGACTTTTCCTCGAAAAATGAAATTTTTAGTCCGTTTGTCCTCTTGTCTACCACATCGCCGGACATGCTGTATATATTTTTGATTTGAGAATTTTGTATCTGTCTACATGGAGTTTTCTAGGATCGAACAAACTTTTAAAATTTAAACAAAACTTCAAAAAAATCTTAAATAAATATTTGCAGTAGTTGGCAACATCCGAATGCAACTTTTGTTCTTTAGACTTTCTGTCTTCTAAATATTTTAAAAGTTTCAACTCGTTTTATTTCTTGACCTCCATTTCAATAATAATAGTTTTTTAACTCGATGTAGGAACTGTTTCTTCCTATTGTGTATCTGAAATGACAAAAGAAGCTGCTGTTTTGGCATCTAACGTGTATTCATTTATCAAAAATAATAATGAAATCCTTTTAGTCACACCCATGATATAGTGGCACAGATAAATAAGCAATTCTCGGTCTGAATTAGTATATAGCCAGTCGTTTAGGAATATAATTTTTTCTTTAAAATATTACTTTTGTTAAATGCTTCCAAAGGCGGACATGATTAATTTCGAACACTTTTATTCCTGAATAAAAATCATCTTTTCTATATGCAACCGTTCGCAAAACCATTACTATTTTTATAGACATCATTCTTTATATAGCCCGAAAAGAAATGTCAAATGGTGTCATATCTGAAGTTCTTGGTGGCCATTTTATTGATCAGTTTCTACCTATCTATTCTTCGTTGAGGTAATAATTCAATTCTACAAATATAATAATAGCAAGGACTACTTGAGCTTAATTTTTCAGCGAAAGGTTTCATATAAAAAAAAAATAGATTATTATTCGTGATATGTCCTGGAGTGGGTTGGAACCTTTGATGTGAAGATAACACAGACGTTGGTTTCCACGAAAACCAAAACACTATATATTGCACTCGACGCGCGTTTCACTAACCAAGTTGGCATCATCTGGAGATGATTAAAACTAAACTGTTTAGTTAGTGGATGATACCAACTTTGTTGGCGAAACGCGCGTCGAATGCGGTATATAGTGTTATGGTGTTTCGTGGAAAACTACGTCTGTGTTTTCGTGATATATGTTTAAAAAACTCTATGAATAGCAGAGAGAAAATATTACATATTTTTGAAATCAGAACAAGAAGGAAAATTCGATTCTTAAATAAAATACAGAGCGTTCCATTAAAAAAAGAGTTATGTTTGTATCTCCTCTAATATCGTAGTTATATTTTTGTTCAAAGATTTTGTTAAAATCTTTGAAACAACATCATTTTCCATTTTTTCACTACCAAGTCAGAGGTTTCAAAATTTTCTCAATTAATTTCAATAAAAAAGGAATTGGATTAGTAATTCAATTACTGAGTAATTACTGTCGACTTCTTCACATGGATAATTTTTAAACATATATCGAAGCCCTGCTTCTGGAAGAAACAGCAAAATGTTGACTGAAAGAAAAACAAAAAATCGAGTGAGAGATTTGGGTTCTACTAATAATGCATTTATTTCCCAGAATAAAAGTATTATTATTTTTCCAACCGCTCGGTAGAAGTGGCAAATTTGTTATACGTGGAATTTATTAGTCATTGAACACATAATTTTAAATAAATCATTAAAACATTGAAAATGTCAACTGGCGTTCTAATATCCAACAATAGACGTAGACTCCATTCTCTAATACTAGAACCGATTACTGTAATTGCAGTTATGCACTAGTAGTTTTTCTCAGGTACTTACATGCAATGTATTTAATTATCTAGTCTTATGTATTAACCTCGGTCTATATAGTTCGACTTATAGTTATAATAGGCACAGATTCGTATAACGTTAATAATGCCTGCGATTACGGACGTTCTTGTGAAAAGGCAATGTATGACGAAGTGTATTGATTAACAGCAGAAAAATTGTATTTACAGATTAAAAAAACCTGAGAAAAACATAATTTTTGTATATATCTCATGACATTTAATCCAAGATAGACAAACTAGGTGGTACAGGGAAATAAACGTTGTTTGAGGAAATACTATTTGTAGTTGCATATTTTAAATAAGAAAAAAAATATAGGTTATGAATTAAGTATTATGATACAATTCAGACAATACAATTTAAAAAATAATTCATGTCTAAATTATACTTATATAATATCATCAAACCACATCAGGTAATGGTGGTATTGTTAAAAACGTTATTATCATATAATACCATAACACAGGTTCACAAAAAAAATTTTTGTCTTGGTGCCGGAAAACTAAGCACTGATTTAAGATATTCTTGATGTGCTGATTCGAAAAGTATATCGCTGTTTTTTTCGTAGGAGCTCTAGTTTTTGAGATACATTATAACAAATTTAGGTCTGATAAAATGTAAAAATAATGAAATATTGGTGTATTCAGTGACCAAAATAATATTTTCGTACCTAAAATTAGGGTCTAACTAGCCCTACTGGGTATTCCCCATGACCATAAAACCCAACCCTCCTACGTGATGCCCCCCACTAAATAATTCATGCTGTCCGATAGTCGCCCATGTCTACGGCCATATTCTGTAGAATATGGCCGTAGTTTGGTACTGAGTTTTCGTTGAGAAATACGTTGTATAAAAACTATGGCTTCCACAAGCAGATGTAGCTGTGTAAATCATCAAGATGTTTTTTGTTACACATGTGATGAGTACACTTTGAAAGAAAGCAGATATCCCGTTTCTGACTTTGCGAAAAGGGCATATCTAGCTTATTTTGGCGTCCAGTTAAGGGACCAGGATAAATGTTGGATTCCACATTTCGTATGTAAAACATGCGTTGAACATTTGCGATAGTGGACAAATGGAAAGAGGAAATGCCTAATGTTTGAAATACCAGTGGTTTGGCGGGAACCAAAAAACCATTTTCCTCTTTGGACAGCAAGGTGGTTATATTAAATATCCCTGTTTTTTATATCTTTGGGACAGCAGAGCTAAGAATGAGCACTGGAATAAGAGAATATGGCCTGCAAGGAAAGTTATGGTTGAAGGAACATACAACGTCATCAACGAACCATTAGTTGAGAGAGATAAAATCGTCCTTCTATCCTTGTATATCAAATTGGGGCTTATGAGGTAAATGGTGAAAGCATTGAATCGAGATGGAACTTGTTTTGTCTAATTGTTATATAAATTTCTTGGGATTAGCTCGGAAAAACTGAACGCCGGAATTTTTGATGGTCCTCAGATAAGGCTGGTTATAAAAGATCCACATTTCACAGAATCAATGAACGAGGTTGAGTCTAATGCCCGGTGTTCGTTTGTTCGAGTAGTTAAAAATTTTCTTGGGAAGCATAAGGCAGAGGATTACGTTGATTCAGTGGAAGAGATGCTTTCCAACTTGAATAAGCTCGGTTGTAACATGAGTATTAAGGTTCATTACCTCCACAGCGCATAGATAGTTTTCCAGAAAACCTAGATGATTTTAGTGAAGAACAGGGGGAAAGATTCAACGAGGATATAAGAAACTATAGAAGATATCAAGGAAGATGAAATATCCACATGATGTTCGACTACTACTGCAGTCTTCAGCGAAACTGTTCTGGTAAACCTCATACAAGGAAGTCTTATAAAATAAAATTTTTAAGTAATGATAGATCAATGGACATGTCTATTTTATGAAATAAATACTTTATTACGTATTTTCAGACTTTTTTTAGCAAGCAGTTGTAGTAAATAGTAATAATCTGAAATGTACATAGGTTAAAAGATGAGATGATTTTATTATCTATTGATCGATTCAAAAAATAGGGCAAATATACCGCATCTCAAAAGCTAGATCTAATAGAGCAAATCTGACGGTATTTTTGGATTCTGCATCCCAAAATTACCCAGAAACACTTAACAAATCACAGGCACCAAAATGTGTGTCAGCCTGTGAGTCGGTGATACAAGTTTGTCGGCAAATTTACTGATTGTTATGTGCCTAGCAATTTCGCGAGTGACATTGATGACAAATCACGAGCCGTTTGATGAGTGATTTTTGATCAATGTCATTAGTGAAATTGTCCAAAACTCGAGTAAAACAAAATAATTAGTCTAAGAGCTGGCTACATAAAAAAGCAAGGTATAAGGTACATGAAATGTGAATAGCTAGAGAGGTTCCATTAGCGCTCCCGAACACCGAGTGGCCAGTCTGCCAGCGCGATTAGGAAGATTAAGGCAGGGGCGGACGGTCAAAGATGACAAATTTTACAATGAAAAAAATTATAATGCTCATGAATAAAAATTATTGGGAAGTGAAGTATTTGTTGCTACGAAACGCGTCAACTTCTTGTCTTATTTCCGGTGTTAAGAACACAGAAGAAGAATTTTAATATTCTAAAATTTCTAATACATTATTTTCCTATGTTGACAATAATTTTCAAACTCACGCGCCATCTATCGATATTTATCAAATTCTGTTTTATAGCATATTTTTAAATTAAATGGTAGATGGCAGTAGTGTTGTAGTGTTTCAAGTTTCAATGCCTAGGATTTTATATTGTTAGTTTTAGTGTTACTATAGGTTTGTTTTGGTTCCGTTTATTACTGTTCCAGAACTGTTCTTGTCAGGTTTGGGACGACATGAAGACAGTTTTCCCTAACTTATACAAAATTGCCCAAAAGTATTTAACAATAGTGGCAACATCAGTCCCTTCAGAGCGTCTATTCTCAAAAGCAGGAGCTACTGTATGTAGGGACAGAAATAGGCTTCTGGGCAAACGACTAAGTAAATTATTGTTTCTCGGTGCTTGTAGTGAAGAAGACTGGAGTTTGTAAATTAACGTCTTTTATTCAAAATATTTGTTACTCTTTTATAAAATATATCCATTTTCCTTGAAATCCATGTATCCTTTCTATTGATATTTGTAAGTGTCGATTGATATTTGGAAGTATCGATTGACATTTATAGTATAGATTCACATTTGAAAGTATTGATTGATATTTTGAAATATCGATATTTCATGTTTAATTTTTTATAATATCGATACTTTACGTTCGAAAGTATCGATATTCGGGTATCGATATTTTGATAGTATCGCACATCCCTACTAGTATACTGAACTCTCGAACTCGGCTCTCATAAACGACCTTGTGGAGCCCCTACTATACAGCAGCTGTTGTTCGACACTTGGTCCCATTGGACCGTTACAAACGGTCTTTATACCTGCGTTGGATTTTTAAATATACTGGCACACACAGCTATACATACACACTCGATTTTTAACAATAAAAGGAAAAGAGAAACACGTAATGTTTGCATAGAAATAACAAAATAACATACTGTAATAGCACATCGTACGAAAATATACCTATCGAGACCGCGCTCTTCAATACAGTCTGCCCCGATGTTGTCTTCCATTTTTTCGTCTGCCATTGACAACATAGCTTCCTCAACAGTTTAGCAATCATTCTCAAAAATTTGTAATCATGAGGCTTATCATTTTCTTCTCACTAAAAATAACGCCGCTTTGTTGAAGTCTGCCGGCCATTTCTCTTCCACGAAATCGTCTGCCAATAATTTTCCGCGTTTCGTAGCAACAAATACTTCACTTCCCAATAATTTTTATCCATGAGCATTATAATTTTTTTCATTGTAAAATTTGTCATCTTTGACCGTCCGCCCCTGCCTTAATCTTCCTAATCGCGCTGGCAGACTGGCCACTCGGTGTTCGGGAGCGCTAATGGAACCTCTCTAGCTATTCACATTTCATGTACCTTATACCTTGCTTTTTTATGTAGCCAGCTCTCCGTCTAAATGGGTAAGCAAGAAAATTTATATCACGAATAATATTCGTCATGATATTTTGCGAATGAACGAAATAAAGTATATGTAACTAATAAATCTTATTTCAGATAGTACCTTAAATAAAATTTATTACTTAATAGTGTATTATACTATTTATTCAAATATGAAATCTATGAATTCATAATAAAATTTACTATGAAAATTTACTTATTATTATTATTAACAGTATTAAATGTAAAAGTCTGATATGAATTGTATTATTCTTTTTGGTGTCTGGTACAGTATTAACTTTCAGAACCTCAATACTGTTAACTTAATATGAATGATGTACTGCCGGTTTGGTAGATTGCGCATTTGCATATCAGTAATTTTAATAAGTTCGATTCCATTTTTTTGCAAGGGTTGTTACAGCAGAATATCGATGGGATAGTCGAGGAAATAAAGCACTGAACCTCCGAAATTTCCACAGCAAGACGGATTTTAATGCGGTTTTTTGCATTCGATTCGTGAGAGCATCAGGAAATTTTGTGATCTAATCTGATGAATAGCAAATGAAAAATTGCATATTGGCATTGTAAAAATGCATTGTTCAAAGTGCATTTAGAATAATTAATTTGCAACTCGGTAAAAATTAAATGAGTCCAAATTTGTTACTCGGGGGTTTTCGGGGTCGCTGAACACGAATATCACGACGGCAACGGCCTTCGAGGTACCTGGAGCCCAGGGTGGATACTATCTACCTCATCTCCTGGACTTTCATGTGAATTTGTAATATATTTAGTTGAAACTCATTACTCGGGGGTTTTCGGGGTCGCTGAACACGAATATCATGGCGGCAACGACCTCCGAGGTACCTGTAGCCCAGGGTGGACACTATCTACCTCATCTCCTGGAATTATCTTGAGTATAGCATCATTTTTAAACGAATTTGCATATGTTACTCTAAATTATTTATTTAAATATTATAATACTACCAACTTTGTCTACTGGAGCCTGAAAATTTAAAAAAAAATCATATTGCACATCATATTATTTTTTAGAAGAACAATTATCGGTTGGAATTGGATTTGCAGACGAAGAGAATGAAGAAGAAAACTTCAATGTGTAATTAAACAATAAATGTTTTTCATTGTATAAGTTTGTGGTATTTTTTTAAACAATAAAACATTACAAATACAATTGGAGTTTTCAGAAATTATTTTTGAAAAATATTGTTTGAATCTACATTTTCATTATAATATATAAATAAATAATTTTGAGTAATATATGCAAATTCGTATAAAAATGATGCTATACTCAAGGTAATTCCAGGAGATGAGGTCCACCCTGGGCTCCAGGTACCTCGGAGAACGTTGCCGCCGTGATATTCGTGTTCAGCGACCCCGAAAACCCCCGAGTAACGAATTTCAACTAAATATATTAAAAATTCACAAGAAGTTCCAGGAGATGAGGTCCACCCTGAGCTCCAGGTACCTCGGAGGTCATTACCACCATGATATTCGTGTTCAGCGACCCCGAAAACCCCCCGAGTAATGAGTTTCAACTAAATATATTACAAATTCACGTGAAATTCCAGGAGATGAGGTAGGTAGTATCCACCCTGGGCTCCAGATACCTCGGAGGCCGTTGCCGCCATGATATTCGTGTTCAGCGACCCCGAAAACCTCCGAGTAACAAGTTTGGACTCATTTTAATCAATTTTTACCGAGTTGCAAATTAATTATTCTAAATGCACTTTGAACAATGCATTTTTACAATGCAAATATGCAATTTTTCATTTGCTATTCATCAGATTAGTTCACAAAATTTCCTGATGCTCTCACGAATCGAATGCAAAAAACTGCATTAAAATCCGTCTTGCTGCGGAAATTTCGGAGGTTGAACCGTTTTTAGTGCTTTATTTCCTCGACTAGGAATGGTTAGTAACTTTTGCTTTTCCGATATCTAAACCAACTTTCCTGATAAGATTTTGTCCATTTTGCAAGGTAATTTATTCCTAGCGTCATGTTTTTAAAGAATACTTCAAAGTAAGAAAGATCATATGTCTTTATGGTAGGTGCCCTTTTTCCAATAAGCTTTTTCAGTAGACGAACTGGATAAAGACTGATATTTTCAGAATTTTTGAATTTTGCTAACCACACACTTTTGGGATCTTCCTTGCCTAGTTTTTGAAAATATATGATTATATTCCATTCTTCCAGTAAAATTCCAACTTACAATTTACTACGTCGTTCTCCCTCCACGCTAAATCAAATGCGCATATTATGAAATATCTTAAAGCAAAATATACGATTGCGATAATTATTATAAATCAAGTATGAACAAACATATTATTTACCTTTCTTTGCAATCCATTTGGATTTTATTTTTCTCAAACAGAAGTCATGGCATTTCATGCGCTTTCTTGCAAACTCAAAGCTTTCGAACCTTCCTGTTTTTTGTCGTTGTTCTTGTAACATTTTCTTTCGGCATTACACGCATCTCGAGCTCCTTTGAATTTTATTTGCATAAACATGTATTGTATATTTTTGTTGTTCTAAGCTTTGATATGCTCCTAAAGCAAATTAATCTAAAAATTTTTTCAGGCAATTAGTTATAATATTGAGGTGATTTTTTTTATAGAACTATTCCTACACTAACAAGTTTTCTTCGTCTTTTACTGTTAATTTTTATAATTTTAAGATTATTATTTTAATAATAACAAAGAATCGTCCGCCCACACTAGTTAAAATGAATCGTTGATTCCTAATTTACTAATTTGAACTTGTTATATAGATTTTCTTAAAAAAATCTATATAGGTATACATTTATGCTCGGCGACTTTGGGCCCCCGTATCTCGAGAACGGCTGATTGGATCGACCTCAAATTTGGGATCTATCCGAATCTCGAGATTTCCAGAAACTTTCCGTCTGTCCAGAAGTCCGGAAGTCCGGTAGTCCGAAAACTTTTCTTTGAAATGCGATAACTGTCCCAAATATTGACCGATCGATTTCAAATTTTTACCAGAGGTAGACCTCCATGGTTTACATATGTTTATTGATTTTGAGCCGGTTCCAAAGACGGCAAGTAGGGCAAAAACGGCCTAACAACCAATTTTTTTACCTTCCTTTGAAATGCGATAACTGTCCTAAATATTAACCGATCGACTTCAAATTTTGAATAAGTGTAGACCTCTAAGGGCTACATATGCCTATTGTTTTGGAGCCTGTTCCGAAAACGCGAAGTGGGGCAAAACGGCCTAAAAGCCAAATTATTTTTCTTTTTTTTTTGAAATGCGATATCTGTTCAAAATATTGACCGATCGACTTGAAATTTGTAACAGGGGTAGACCTTTACGGTCTACATATGCGTGTTGATTTTAAGCCGGTTCTGAAAACGGGAAGTGGGGCAAAAAAATTAAGAATTTTGATTTTTTTTTTGGAAATGCAATAAATGCCCCAAATATTGACCGAATTGGTACAAATATAGGCATATTAGCATAAGACTCAATAAAATTGATCACAAGGAACCGATTCCGACTATTCACGAACCGCTCCGATCATTCCCGAAGGCGTTATAAGCACTTTTAATAGCGGAATCATTTTCTAGGTAATCGGACCCAAGGAATCGATTGGAATCATTCTGGAACCGATCCGATGTACTTTGTCCGTCTTTTGAAAATCCATATGGCACCTTCACCGCAGCGGTGAATGTACCTCACTTGTTATACACATTTTATAATTTGCTTTAAGTATAATATTTGTTGTACTTTGGCAGAACTTATATTGTACAAGCAATGTGTACTATTTTCCACGTTTAATAAATCTCAGTTATAAAAATATACAAATACATCCAAATATTTTTGCTGACAAAAAGTGTCCATTTTTTACAGAATGTGCGATGTTTTATTTTCTAAACAGAATGGAAACGATTTAATTGTCTTATTCGACCGTACATGTTTATCAGTTACAATAGCACTTACGTACATCATTAATGATTTTTTTAATCATTATACGCCTGTTTGAGTATAAATAACTGATTGAGAATTAATTTATGCAAGGAGGGATACTTTTATTGGTAATATTGAATATAAATATAGCGGTTTAGGGTTTGGAGTCATGGCATTAATATGTAAAACACAATGAATGCATCCGCTGAATTTTAATAGGTATTTTAAAGGTGTCATACGCAAGTATTGATGGTTATCCAGTTTCGTGGTTTTACGACACGTCTACAGCATTAATAAGGGTTATGCTCCAAAGAGAAAATAAAATTTAAGTAATATTCTTTGGCAAGGTCACAAGCTGAATAATTTGGTGAGGAAATTTATATTCCTTGTGTTCTTCTAAACATCTTCATATCAAGATATATTAACCAAGGAGGTGCATTATGCTAAGAAGCAAATGTCACCCAGAAGGTCGGTGGCTGCCTGCCCCCACAGGATCGTAGGTTCTCTTTTAATGAACCTTTTAAAATCATCAATCACGAAGCAATTTGAAAACAGTTCAAAATATGAGAAGTTGTAGCTATTGAGAGAAAAATAAAGCGTAGTATGCACTGACAAAAGACAGATGTTAGGTCTACAAATTTTGTAATGTAATTTTCCAATGTTAAATTTTTTTAGTGTTAACCTAATAAATTTTTATTAAAATACCAAAAATTTTTAAAACACTACACTGATACACATTTTTTTAAAATCTTTGACTATTTGTTACCTTCCTTCAAAGGGGCGATAGAGCTAGAAAAAATAAGTAGAGTTTTGTATACAAATATTTGCCTGAAATCAGGGAGCTACAACCCCTTAAAAGAGGAAAGTAAAACATAGTTATTTGCTAATAAATCATAATCGTCTTAAGTTGCAAAAATGAAATTTTGACCATTTATAAGTTTCATAACGTTATATATTTTGTCAAATTTTTATCTAAATATGATTTGTTAGTAGTTACGAAGGGGGTAAGGGTAAATTTTCGCCATATTATTTTTGTCTTATTTTTTTAAATAAATTTAGATAGGAGCCATCCTTTCGGAGTTATTTGTGTTTAAATTAATCCGGCGTGAAAATGGGCAACCGTGCATTTTGGGTAAGTAGTAGTTTTTTTTTTGGGTTTCGTTGGGGGATCGGTCATGAGTGTAAAATTGAGTTTCTGCGTCTGGGAGTGTTGTCATTCGGCCGCCATCTTCAAAATAAGGGTGCAATTAGTTTTTTTATTTATCTCCATAACCGTGAGTTTAACAAAATATTTTTAAAGAGCATTTTGGTAGACAATACATTTTCTACAACTTTTAATAGTAACTTTTTGATGAAAGTAATATAACTAGTGAAGGAGTTGATCTGGAAAAGATGAAAAATTAGGGGTGAAACATTTTCAGATGAAACTACTCTTTTATTTTCAATCCTGCGATAAAAAATCTTCTTAGCTATTTTATTTCCTACTAAAGAGTTTAGCATGTTTACTTTTTTATTGAGCTCATTTTCATTTTCTTTTAGCGCTGCAAAGGGAGCTACTGAGCTGTAGAAGTCTGTACTGGAAAAATGCACTGCTGATGAAAACTTTTTGATGGCAATGTGCTTTGGAATGTACCTCAACGGAGACTTAGATGAATAAAGGACCTTCAAACCGGTGTCGAAACAAATGCAGCCCTCCCTAGTTTCATTGCATAGTTAGTCGTGTTTGGTATTCCGAAGTCTTTTGATATGTCTAGTTTGTGAAAATAAGCGACTATTTTATATGTAAAAGGCCTCTTAGTGAAGGCGAATCTCTCACAGTTAAAGCGAAAGGTTGCTCGATAGGAGCATTGCAAGGGGAGAAAAGGAACATAATATGCAATTTTTGCGCGACGTTTCTCAAGTAAAAATTCATACCGCGTTACACTCTTTTAAAAATTTGTAGTGCAAATTATCGATCACATTAAAAATGTTCCGGATTTGGTCGCTGTCGGGGCAAAATATCATCAAGATCAATAATTAGTGTGATGTAGTGAGCGTTTATACATAAAGAAAATAAAATCTGAACAAATAACTAGAGAAAGATGTGAGAACAAGTATTTTTCTCATTGGTTCTCAGATTTAATTATTTAATTTAGAGTATTGTGAGTTTAAATAGTCTTGCAAGATATCATGTCTTGGGAGATATCAACGACAGATGAGACAACGAACATCTTTATTTATTAAAAGAAAATTGGCATGTATTTGCATAAAATAAAAACACAAAACTAAATAAATAGAGAAATATTTAAACACAACACTTTTATTTATTTATATATTATACTCTATAATATTATTTTCCAGTGGTTCTACAATTACTATGGTATAGTGTAAATTAAATTATTTCAATATTCTGGTGCAAACAACTCCCTTTTTTATATTCATAGGATCCAAGCGTGTTTCTAAATTTGCGGTTTGATAGATTTTTTTTATTTATAGCAATTAAACTGTAGCGACTTAAATTGAAAATTAAGCTGGCTCTCTCTGTAAACACGTATAATTAGCTTGCCTTTTTTTGTATAATAACAGCATTTATTAAAAGCAAAATGACTGCAACTTTCTAAATGATGAAATTAGTGTACTATTATATTCTGCTCACAAATTATGTAAGGTCACGAACTTTATAATTTCATGCGTAGATTAAAAACAAGATTCGAGCCAGAGAGCAACTTGCTCTAATATAATTTTTAGAAACAAAATGTGGTTCGTGATTGCAAACAGTAGTTACCTACACATTTTTTTGTTTCGTGCACCTATTATTTCCTCATGTCAGAACGACTCATTTACATGCAAAAATGAAAGTATTGACCTAGCCTTAGGGAGAAAGTACAGAAACAGCAAAAAAGTTGTCAAGGAACTTGAAAGCATGCAACGGCAGAAAAACAATTAATACAAAATTAAAATTTTAAATAGGTATCAATAAAAAAACTTTAAAGTTGAGAGTAGATTGAAATATTTAGAACGAGACCAAAAGTCAAGTGGGCGTAATAAATGCAATCGAACTTTACCGACTATGAAGACATGCAAGTAGCTCTTTATTTATATAGGGGTAAATCAAAAATACACTAAAATAGTTAGTTGTCTTAAAGATGAGCACGACATGGGGTCTGTTAAAAGCATATTATCTTATAAAGGGGGTGTGTGGTGTACTTGCTCACTGGTAGTTATAATATTATTATTTCATTTATTTTATTGGATATGTTAGTACCCACTATGAACTATTTTCATGGATGTATGGAAGAAGATAACATGAAGAAGATGTCGATAGCAACAAAATTATTACTTATGATACATGTATAATATTAATTTGTCAAAATAAAAGTCTCTAAAATTTATCGTGGTTTAATTCGAATATAGTAGTAAACCTCACAAATTTGTGACCTCAACGTTATCGTTCGGGAATAAACATTAATACTGCCTGAAATTTTTCACGAACAAATTTCAAGTCCCAGAAACCTGAGCCCGACAAGTAACTCGAAGCAGACAACAATTATCCCGCCAAATCAAGGCAAAGACAATAACTTCAAGATAACATTTTGGAATGGACATTTAAACCAGAAATTTGAATCACGAGGACAAGAAAGAAAAAACAAGAAATTTCAATTTTCAAAGGCAGTGAGTAAGTGCGTTGCATGACTTCCCGTCTTAAATTATTATTCGATTATTTGGGGAATTTATTGCATGTCAAATGATCAAGAACCTGTCAGTCCTAATAGAGAATACTTTGCAACGTCCATTAAATTACCACCATTCTATATATCTAACCCAGAAATCTAGTTTACGTAAGTCTAAGTACAATTTAATTTATCTGAAACTAGTAGTGATAGGTCATATGGTCATATTCTTGCACATTTATCTCTTGAAGTAGTACCAAATATATACGATGTTATTGGTAATCCAACAGGTACCAACTTATATTTAAACCTTTAGGATAATATCATACAAAGAGTAACTTTTAGTGAAGAAAAGCGTTCAGATGATTTGTTGTCCGGCACTCAAGTGGGCGATCATAAACCATCTGAATTTTACCGTTCAATGTTGAATATTGTCGGTGGCTCTCAGATGGTGAGTCAAGAATTATTAATTAAACTTTGGAAAAGACGTTTACCAAAAACGATTTATGTAGCATTCACGGCATCAGGAAAATCAGATATTAAAGATATAATTGATATAGCTGATAAAAAGTTCAACAATTTTCAACAAATTCAAATTGAGTAAAAACAGATAATTCAGTAAAAGATTTATTTATTGCAATTCAAGGTACATTGAGTAAAATTACGCAAAAAGAACAAGCCATGGAATTGAAAATAAATTTTTTGCAAACGCAATCATCATTTAATCCAACCAGTCCGTCAGATACAAATTATAAATGTAATAATTGTTAGAATAGATCACGTTCAAGAACAAGATCTTCAAATCGGATGAATAAATTTGATCCTTCCAATAATACGGTACGTTATTGGCACCAATTACCCAAAGACAAAAGCTTTCAAATTGGTGTGTATGTGTTTTTCATTCACAAAATAAATCACAAAATCATAATAAAAAAAACTAACAGAAACCAATTGTTACGACGATGGCGAATGGTCTTTTTATTTATGATGCTATTAATAAATTACGTTTTTTGAGAGATACGGGTATAAATTTATCAATTGTTTCTAGGAATCTTTTTGAAAATTTTAAAAAGAATGAAGATATCATTCTCACAGCAGCAAATGGTTCGAAAGTACACATATACTTACGGAGAAAAATTTTAAAATAAACTTAGGATTACGACGTGAATATCCTTTCATTTTCATTATTGCTGATATTGATTGTCCTATTACTGGAGCAGATTTTTTAACTAATTTTGGTATTATTGTAGATTTAAAGAATAAATGTTTGACTGACAGTAAGACAAATCTGTCAGAAAATTGTTCCATCATAAATTATCCTGTTTACAACTCCAAAAATCTTTTCCATTGAAAATGAGTGTACAAGATTGCTTCAAGGATATCCAAATTTAATGTCACCGGATTTCTCATTACCCCTCAAAGACAAGATTATCACAAGCGGCCATTTAGCGAAATGGTGGAACTACTAATATGTAGGCCTTCTTTATCGTCTGTTTCAACATCTCTACATATGGTTACGAAAAAGAGCTAAACGATTGGCGTCCATGTGGTGATTACAGACAGTTAAATGCTATTACTGTACCTGATTGATATCCTTTACCTCATATTCATGATTTTAACTCGCGGTTATACGGATGTACAATGTTTTCAAAAACAGACTTAGTTCGGCCATGCCATCAAATACCGGTAGCAGAGGAGGATATTTTTAAAACTGCAATCACTACTCCTTTCGGTTTATATGATATATAGTTAGCAGAAATGATAAAGAACGTCATGAACATTTGAAAATTTAATTGGAACGATTAGGCACATTTGGAATTAATAATAAACCATACGAATGTATTTTTGGTGTGGATAATTTAAATTTTTTTGGACATAATATCTCATCAAAAGGTATTTTTTCAACAGAAGAACGAGTATAAATAATAAAAAATTTCCTTCGTCCTCGTACACTAAAACAGCTATAAACAACGTTTTATTGAAATGGTTCATTTTTATCACCCTTTTCTTACGAATTTTACTGAAATTTTAAAGAACTCAGGAATCAAACATTTTAGTTACTATTTACTCAACAAAACATTATAGAAATCACCCTGTACGTTAAAATACCTCAGAGTAGTATTTCTTAGCTATTTTTAAGAAAAAAAGGTTATATAAGCAAGTGCCCAAATATTTCTTGATTTTGGACATACAGGGTGTCGAAATTTACAAAAAAAATATCGGATATTCATATACCGTCATTATTAGTGCAGCTATTTAAACAAAGTTTGGCACGCAGTACAATTAGATAGGATGCGATTGTATCACGTTCTACAATTATGTGTGGTGGAGATTAGGTAATCAGTACCATCAATTTCATAGAAAAAGTAGTAACGTCCTGTAGAAAATCACATCTGAAGATGTCATTCAGTTATAGACAATAATTGTATCCTCAACTTTTTGCTATCTCTCATAGTGTTTTAGAAAGACACAAAATTACTTAAACTTACAAATTCCAGGTGTGCCAAGGTGTAGTGAATTTTTTTGTCGAACAATTATTTCAAGTGTGTGTTTGCTGCCTACAAAAGATGAGTTGCTACTTTTGGCTACTTTGGATGTAATTGTAATTTATTAAAACAGCTGCATACGTGAAGACCAACACGTCAAGAACTGTTTTGTTGCGATTGTTGGTGTTTGAATAAATTTGGGTAATGAATGATTTTTTTTTATAACTATAGTTTAATTTACATTTAATTTGGAGTGCCCATTTATTCATATTTAATTAAAATAATATTATAATAATAGTAATAATGATAGTTATTGAAAATGTATACCTGCTTTTATAAAAATACACGGTTGCTACTTTTTCTGCAGAAAAAATATTATGGCCGATAGAAGATTAACTATAAAGGAAATTTTTGACTTTTGGTATAAGGTAGTTAGTGATCAGAGTTAAAATTCAACATGTACAGTCGAATTTCTCAACTTATTAATGACGAAAATTATACTGAGGAAATAGTAGTTGATTGGATGTAGACCATCTAAAGCCGAAAAAATCATTCCATTTCGACTATTAATTTTAATATTTTTTTAAATTTTTGAACACGTTTTCTTTTTCACCACGTGGTAATGGTAATGGTAATGGTGGGGGAGGCTGACGCCTGGTAAGTAGGCCGCAGACGGGCCCTTTTTACCAATCCCCAGCTGTCCCTTCAGCCATGTGCTTCTCTTGCTCCGTCGTCGAATCTTTCCGACCTTCTAATGAAGATCAGGATGTCACTCATTGTGTGGGAGCTCCCTTAGAAGCATCTTAGAACCGAAGATACTATGTGCCAGGTGCCCAAACGCTTCACACTGTCCCAGGAAGTGGTAAGATGTTTCTTCACCACTCCCGCATCCTGGACATGTAGGGTCTTCTTCAATACCTATCAATGATAGATGTCTCGTAAGTCTGCAGAGGCCTGTCAGAACTCCAATTAAAAGATTCAGTCTTCCGACTCCGGCCAAGTAACCAGGCCGATCTCGATTTGTTCGGCCCTGTCACAAAATCTCGAGTTTGCCTGCAGGCCCTGTTGGTCCTCCAATGCTTTCTCAGTATCTCGTGGGTCCACTTATTGAGGGTCGTTTTGATCTGTCTTCATGTAATGCCTAACATAGGCTCAGGCCCTCGGATCTAAGTCTAGCCAATGCATCAGCCTTCTCGTTACCTGGAACTCCAAAATATCCCGGAACCCACAACAGTCTCACTTGTTTATGCTTAGCAATCTCTTCTAGGGCGTCGCCTCACTCCTGAATGAGAACTAATCTCATCCTGGGGGGAGCACACCGCTTTTAGAGCAGCCTGGCTATCAGAGCAAATGTATACAATCTGTTCCGCCCCGTTCATTACCTCAGCCTTACCCGCCACCGCTAGGATAGCGTAAACCTCTGCCTGGAAGACCTTGGTCTATGAACCTAGAGCAAAGCTCTCCTGCACTCCTTTGCCTTCCAGATATTTTCCCGCCCCGGAGGACCATTTTTCACCACTTAATCTCACCTAATTTGTAACTTCAGATTTTTAATAGTATTTTCCCAACACTATAATATAAAATTCAACATATCCTGTAATTTTCACAATTTTAAAAGCTTATTTTTTTTCCACCCCACTTAGCTTCACCCCCAAAAGTGTTTAAATTTTTTCAGTATTTTTCGTATTATTATCTACAAATGAATAATTCATAGGAAGACTTTCAGAGTTCTGGTCGGGGATTCCTATTTCTGTCCCATTGTACATCACCCATTGGCGCAATTGTTGGATCAGACGGAACGGAGCCAGTTCGAAATTAAAATCAATTAAAAAAGAAATAACAATTCTTACAAATTAAAAAGGTGTACCTATCCTTGTATATAAAAAAAGCAGATCTATGTAAATATATAAAATGCATATTATTGACTTAACGTAATTAAATAAAATAGAAAAATATTTCAGAAAATGTGTACTCGACATAAAAATTATTATGTGGTTGACAGAAAAAGAATCCTAAAACTCAGATATCCACTAACATCACTTTTTTATCGAGCAGGACAAGTCTCCTTACCGCTTGACTATTAATCCACAACAGTTTAACATAATCAATACGTCTAAATTAATAATACTAAAACTGGTTGAAAATGAGAACGAAGACGCGTCTTCATTTTCTGATGCAACATAGTCACTCGCCGTGATATGTCGATAAGAATCAGTGCTACCTAGTTTGCGTGGAATTTTTTAAATATTTGTGTTGATGGATTAACAGCTTAACTTCTTAAATAAGCATAAGAATATAATTATCTCATAAAAGGTATGTTTGCATCTGTTCTACAGGTTTACCAGAAAGTAATTGGGTTATCTCAATAAAATCTTAGCTACTAATTAGTAAAAGAATTACATAACAATGAGTAAAAAAGGGCCAACAAGGAAATAATTCCAAGAAATCTAGAATTTGTTTTAATCGGTTAATTTATCTCCCGTTAACCGTACTAAGTTTTCCACTCTTTTTTCATTTTGAACGATGCCGGTGTTAGCCGCCATATTGACGAAATGGCGCTGACATTTAGGTTTTTGCGACTATCTATAATATACTTATAAATGGCGCGCCATTTTGAATAAAACACAAATTACAGTACCAAACATTACCAATTTTCAGACAACATTTTTAGACCACGGTCCTCCCACAACATGAGAGGACCACTCCCACATTATAAAAGGGACGATAAAATTCCAAATATTGTTCCCACTTTTCTCTTATTTTCTTTTTGTTCGTTTTTGTTATTAAAATTCCCCACAAAATTTATTACAAGTTATAAAAACCATCAGTAAATTGCGGCACATTATCATATACACGAAAAATCATTAAATACCCAAAAGTAAGCGGAGTTGGACATTCCCACTTCCCAATTCAGCATTTTACTATGACAGTTTGGCTCGTCGAGGCATCGTCAAAATTCAAAATTATTATACACAAATTTATACAATTTTATATATTCTTTTTTAATTTCGGAAATAAATAAATTATATAAATGTTTTTATTTGTTTTCATAGACGATCTTGATTTACAAGATATGTTTGTGTCATTTTAAATTTAAACCCCCATATCTAATGAAATAAGAAAGTTAATGATATAAGTATATTATATATTTCTGAATTCAAAAATAAACGTTCTTTAAATTGAGCTGAATATACACTTACAATAAAAAAGTTAAAATAATTTCTGGTTCAGCCGGAAGTGAAAAATAGGATGTGATACGTACTTATATTAAGTGGAATATCATATGTTCATTTTAGCATGAATGTACAGGGTGTTAATTATTGTATTTGTCGGCCATAACTCTCTTATTTGACGTTCAATTGTTTTTTCTTTTCGAATTTGGATTCCTCAGTTTTAGAATATGTTTGCTAGGTGAAAAATAAAGCACTTAAAATGATAACCCTGTACGTTTATGATTTCTTAGTGCTCGACGTAGTGTGCCTACAAGACGTTCTGAAAATATGATTTCCATTAATGATTTTTTTCCAGCTAATCTATCTACTTTTATCTACAAAAGAAAATGGCATAAGATTTTATTGATTGTTGCTATTTAAATTTCTCCAATATTTTTCCTAATCCCCTGTGTCAATGTAGATGTATTGTATAAACAAGATTTATTACAAATTCTGTAAATAAGTTACTGCCTCACATCAAAGACGCTCTCTATGCATTCTTGTATCGGACAATTTAAATTTTGCAAAATTAAAAATATCTAAAAGAAAAAGTTGAACAATAATTTAAACAAGACATTGACTACTGAAACAGACAATTCCCATTACATTAATCCTACCGTGTAAGATAAGAAATAGGTGGGAGTCACAATAACACCCAAACGAGATGTCCTTTAAATAATTATATCGCCAACTCAATGGCAACGGGTCAGTAAAAAATTGGCGGGTTCTTGAAGGACTGCTAACATAGTCTACATTATATTAAGAGCAATACTATTTTCGTTGAGATACAACAATTATCTACAAGGCTTGAGAAAGTTTTGTGTGTTTATGTATTTACGCAATACCGTCTGCCATCTCAATTAACATAAAATACGGGGCTGGCTAGAAAAACAGTACAAATTCTTTATTTAATGTCAAGAACAAGTCTCACCCTATTTACTGTAAACCGCATGATCAAGATACTAAGTTAGTTGAAAAAATAGTTGCGTAATTTCAATTGCACTTAGAATTGTAATAAGTAATTGTACTTGAACATTGTGGGCAGGATATTTTAACTAATAATAAAAATAATTAATGTTTATTTTCGTTAATAACAGAAAAAGAAAAAAATAAATACTATACATATACGTAATAATACAAGTATAAGTGGCGATGAAATGCAAATAAACAGAATAATCACAGAAACGGTATCAAAGTTGTAAAAACGCTTTTTATTTATTCAGTTAGAAAAAAGTTCAGATAATTTTTTTCCTAGCCCTTCTAATGGACTATTAGAAGAATGTATTCAAAATAAAAAATGTAGGATGAAACAAAAGTTTTTGCATTTTCTCAAGCTATCATACTAAAATTATTTCTGATAAAAGCAATAATCTTGTCTTCCGTTGAGCCAGAATCACTAGTGTCAGCTAGTTCGGAATTCTGTTTAGAACTTTAATTCTCAACAATGGTTTACACAATGCGGAAAAGGTTGAAGTAATCACCATTTTTTTATAAAATAACGAGTTCGGTAACCGTAAAGCAAATTTATTCAATGAACAACATACATATAAGTATGCGAACAGAAAATACGTTTTGGAGTTAGTGAAAAAGTTCCGAGAACCTGGATCAGTGGTTGACAAGAAATGGGACCCTGAACGTACACTTCCCGTAAGGAATGAAGCTGCTGAGGTTGCAGTTTTAGAATAAGTTACTGCAGACCCAACTTTGAGCATGAGGAAATTGGCTACTGTTACTAACATTAGTAGAACGACTATTCACCGAATCTTGAAACATTTTAAATTTTATCATTACAAAATTCACTTAGTACACGAATTTAATGAGGATAATTTTGATCAGCGACAGAGTTTTGCGAAGTTATGACTGCACGAATAGCCGCTGATAAGAATGTTCTTATTATCTGTTTTTTTGACGTTTACGTTTTTCTTAAACTCAACTGTAAAACGTCATAACTGTCGCTGTAGATCGGATTTTAATCCAAGAGTCTTCCACCAAGTCCACATTCAAACACCTCAATAATTGAATGCCTGGGCCAGTATTTTTGTTGACCGTCTGATTGGACCCATTTTTCATGATTATAATCTGACAGGTGAAATGTATTTGGAATTACTACAAGATACTGTGCATCCATTACTTGATATTATTGAAAATAATGATCGTTACCTGGAAGACAATTTGATGTTCCAACAAAACGAGGCCTCTCCATATTATGCACGGACTGTTATGGAGTTTTTGGACAGGATGTTTCTTGTACAATGAATTGGACGGAGAGATGCTATGGAATGGCCGAGTAGATCTCCAGATATTTCTCAGCTTGACTTTTTCCTGTGGGATAATTTGAGGAGCAAAATCTAATAAACGGAACCGGAGTTTCTGGAAGAGCAGCAACATCGTATTGCTGAAGAATGGCGTCAAATAACTCCACAAATGGTTCAAAATGTAAGGATTCGTTTCGAACAAAACTTGTATTATTGCATGGAAGTAAATGGTAGACAGTTTGAACATTTAATTGACTTAACGTTTGACAGTTTTACTATCCGAACTTTTTTTTATATAAAGAGCGCTTTTGCAACTTGAATTTTGAATATCCTGAAAACGAATTGATAGAATTTGAAAATTGTTTGTGTGGTATTCAGGGGAGGAAGGCCTTTCAAATGAGATATCACTTGCCCTATCATTCCATTTAAAACATTAGGGATTGTGGTCACAGCGCGAAGAGATGAGGTGAGTTTTATTGCAAAAGATGTTCATGTTGAAAATGAGGTTGACGTGTCTGAACGTCTTTTAAAAAATCTATTTAAACTATCTGAAAACTGGTCTGTTTCGTTTTTAATGGCCCACCCTGTATACAATATCTCATGCAAAGGGCAAACTTAAATGTATCCACCTATATAGCAAGATGTAATAATTTGTATGCATTCCTTACGTTTTTGGTTAGGTCTCCCTGTATATGACTCAATGTTTACTATTTGCTCGCGTGATTCGCATGAACAATTTTAAGGGCCCGACCAGTGCGTCTCGAACGACGACAGTTTCAATCAGTCCTTTACATGATCGAATTGACACCAGTTAATAGACAAAGCAGCGATTAAATGCCAATACGAAGGTCAGAAATGCTATAGTGAAAGGAATTAACTTCAAAGAAACCATAATAATGAAATGATTTATACAAACAACCAGAAAAGATTTGAGCCTTCCAAATTTATTTCAGATCAGATTGATGACTAATGCCATGATACAATTACCAGTCAAGTACTCTTTAAATCTTCCATTAACAATATAATGCATCCGGTAGTCTTTTATAAGAAGGAGTACAGTTGAACTATTGTAATAGTTTATTTGTTTCAATTTAATAATCGTCTTTATTGAAAAAGTAAATAAAAACGTATGTATATCACAAATTGTAATACATACAGCATTTTTATACTTAACCCAAAACACTATAGGATTATAGGATGAAACAAAGATAAACCAATAAAATTACAATTAATAATGTTCATCACAGTGTGCATCCAAAATAAACCAAATGTACAATTTCGTTACACTAAAAACATAATGTATAAATAACACAATATTAAGTAAATTTCGGTAAATTTACCATCAATGTATTAGGTACCTGTAATTCGGAGAAAACTTTCGTTATTTCTCTCATGAAAAAGCTTAATGGTAGATTAATAAGTTTAAGTAATACAGAATTATATAGCTTAATCTAAGGCTTAATCAGTAAGCCTGGCCAAGCGATGGTAGATTCAGGGTCGAGCGCAATACCAATGCCATCGCGCGCTTGTTTACGATGACGATGACATGACACACTTCAGTTGTTATCTGTCGGTCGACTCACGACTGTACGCTGATAAAGTGAATACATTTATCGGTGAATTTCCGGATTTATTCTATGATGGATGTGAAATAATTTGTAAAGTTTGTGATCAAGACTTAATGTGCTGGAATAAATACGGCGGCAAAATTCATGTCAATAGTAACCGGCATAAAAATTAAAAAAATGGCGTGTCTTCTTTGAAACCTCAGTTTATGTTTGATGTTTGTGATCGACCGCGACGGTGCTGCGACAATGCGTTTCGTGGGCCGTTTTCTTCAAAAAGAGACGATTGTAGGTTTTTACATGTTGCGTGTAAAGTGCATGCGTTCCATCTTGCAGCAGAAACGATTCGAAAATGTTTTCCAGAGGTAGATGCATTAATAGCAAATACAAAAAAGTATTTCTCAAATCTCCTAAACGGCTTCGAGCATTTCACACACTGTGTCCTGGTATTCCGGAACCACCAGAGCCGATTCTTACACGTTGGGGAACGTGGTTGAAGGCAGCTTTTTATTATGCTGAATATTTCCAACAAATAAAAGCTGTGATACGACAGTTCAACCCTAACGAGGCTGCAGCTATTAAGGAAAGCCAGACAAGCTTTCAAGATGTTTCCCTTGAAACAGATTTAAAAACTATTTATAACAATTATAGAGGACTACACGACGCAATAGAAAAATTGCAAAATACTTTGTTGTCGTTAGTGGAATCGCTGCAAATAGTGGGCGACGTAAATACACAGCTACAGACAATAAATGACGCAAAAAATAAGCCCGTTATTGAAAAATTCGAGAGTGTATTACGGAAAGATCCTGATTTTACAAAATTAAGACAAATTTGTGATGGTGCATCTACAGCTGCGTTAATTGAGTTCACAGAGTGTTTTACTTATGCCTGTATTACTTCCGTAGATGTCGAACGGTCTTTTTCAAAATACAAACATATTTTTTCACCACAGCGAACATCGCTTACTGAGACAACTGTAGAAACATATCTGATGCTACACAGTTATTATAGAAGTGCTCCAGTTTGTGATAACGACAACCAAGCTACTTCATAAATCTGCTTAAGAAGGTGAGTTTTGTACATATTTTTATAAAGTGTACCAGTATTAATAAAATTTATTTCCATTTATTTTATTTATTTATTTATTTATTATTAGTTATCACTTAGACATACAATGTACATGTGTGAACGTCATTTAACAGTTTAATAATAATGTGCAGCACTAAGCTTACAAAATATAAGGAAATACATAAAAAAGAATTTAAAGCGAACGAAATAGTACATCACAATATATAAAATATTTTTGTTTTTATTATTGTACTTATTCAAGTATTATGATATGATGCATACCCAGTACGTCTCTGTAGGATTAATGACCTTGGCCAGGCTTATTAATCAGTTAATCACATTATAAGTAAAATATTTTTGAAACATAATCGATTAATGACGAGGGATATGCAAACGATCCATATACTTGTGTGATATGATGTAAATCTGAGCTTTTTAATAGTTTTTGGTATAGGGCAAGAGGAATTTTATTCTGTTATTCTATTCTCCATTGACATCCATTTTAATTCTATAATTTTTTCTTAAACATGGTAAAATTTGCGTAATCCAAAAAAGAAATAATAGAAATAATCGTGTATCTTTTGTATCCGACGTGATCAGAATGGGGCCGTGAACATAGTTCCCATAATTGAAACGAGATATAATTAATGATTCAAATAAAAGTTTTTTAATTAATTGAGTTATTCTGTTTCTATGAGAGTATAACATTTTGAGTATGCCAAATAATTTTTGTAATAACGAGTTAACCTGTAAACTAAATTTCAAGTCAGAGTAAAAAATAATGCCCACATTTTTAGCCGAACTAACAACGTTAAAATTTGTGGTAATGGTGTTATTAGAAAAAAATGTTTCCTAAAACAGATTTAAAGTGTCTGCTACCAAAGATTATTAACTTACATTTATCGTCGGTCAACTTTGATTTATGTTAGGAGGAAATGGAGTTAGTAATTTTGCAGATCCCCATTTATTTTAGATTGAGCTGTAATTACATTATTTAAATTAAAATTTAGGTAAATCTGTGTATAATCCGCATACGCCTGTACTTTACATTGTTTTATCGATTTTGGTGTGTCAGTAGTGTAAACTATAAAAAGCAAAGGACCAAGAATTGACCCTTGAGGCACGCACGATAAAACGTTTTTTGCTGATGATACACAGTCATTTAGGTACACCTTTTGTGTTCGATTACTTAAGTAGCAAGTAATAAAACTACAAACTCGAGGACCCATAAAATTTCAATTTAGTGCAAAGAAGTTTGTGGCCTTAGAAAAGTCTAATACTAACACGACGGTCAACTCATTTTTATCGATGTTCTGAACTATATCGCCAGTTACCTGAAGTAGTGCAGTTGAAGTATTATAGCCTTTACGAAAACCTACCTGACAGTCCGGAAGGATTTTAAATTCAGATAGGTACATATTTATTCGTATCGCAGTCTTTAACGTACGAATAAATACTATAACAAACCAATTTGAATTGTTTATTATTAATTAAATTTTCTATAGTAATTTCCTAAAAACCATTGATTGTATTTAATTCAATTTTTAAATGCTCTTCTGAAGAGGGCAATGATAAAGCTCTATGTATCATAGTGATTATATGCTGCTAGTTTATGAAATTTGGTGCGTAAGTGAGTAATTTGAAATTATAGTATCTGTGAACGTAGGTTTTGTGTAAATACTGAAACTAATTTTATTTATTGTGTGTTAAAGATTAATCCATGAAAATGATTTTATTATGTCTTTCTGTCCCAACTGTAAATTTAATATTCGAATCAATAGTGTTTATATGATTTAAAAGTTGCAAAAATTAGTGATAAAAAACAATTAAAATGTTACTTTTGTTATATCATCATATTACAAAAAGTTTGGGAGGGAAAATGGTACATGATCCTTCGAAAAATATCACCATATTATATATCGCTTTCAGTAAAACTGTAATAGTTGGTCTCACTTGTAACATATGTAACGAATTTTAGACTGGTATATCGAAAAATGTGGAAGAAAAAAAATAAAGTACAAAATAAATCAAAATTTTCAACCGATACAACGTGATTGGAGCAGAATTTCATCGTAACATGGCATATAGAATTTCGTAAACTCGATTACCGAAATCCGTGGAGTTCTCCTTATATTCTATAACGATTTCAACAACAGTCCAAAAAATGTATGTAAGGGTTGTCTTTTTTTAAAAAAAGGAACTCCAAAAATTTGTATTCATTTTAGTAACATTTTACAAAACATTTACTAACAGATAGATATGTATAAAAAGAAATATCTATCTATACTACGCATGTTGTAATAACATATTGTAAAAAAATTTTCATGTTGGCAAGTTTATTTAAATTTTGTGTTGTTATGGAGACTATGAAGGGGGACTAAAAAAACAGGGCTGAGCAAACGTACGCATATTGCATCTCCTGAAATTTTTATTTATGATTTATGACACCAGAATTGGGAGCGTCAACGGTAGAATGAGTAAACAACAAAGTAAACATTCAAATTTATTATTGTTTCTAGTTCATATTTACTTTTTGTCCACTAATCTGGTTATTTGTTTTTTCCGTACCTTAATTGGCCTTGTCTTTTTCTTAAAGATTTTATCTGTTGTTATTATGTTCAGTATTTTTTGCGACTAATTTCTTGCCTACTGATTTATTGTATGTAATTTATTTTGTCCCAATCACATAAACACTTCATGCATTTTTTGAGGTGTTCAAATGAAAATATGGTTTGATTTTGATATTTTTGCAATGTTAAGATATCTATTTTTCTGCACATCGAAATATTTAAAACTATGATACTGTTTTATTTTTATTTCATTTGATAACAAGTCAGATTGATTGTTTCAATTTTGTGCAGTGGTGTTTGAAAGAACGCGTGACCAAATTTGACATAAAAATGTGTTTTAGCAATTAAAATATTTTTTTAACGGACACATCAGTCGCTAGACCGCTTAATACTGGTGGAACGTAAATCTGCATATCATCAGGGAAACTTACAATCAATTTCCATAAAAAGTGAATGTTTGGATATTTATAATTAGTAACCACTGTGGCATCTGCATTAATAACGTATATTTTGACAGGACCAGTATATATAGAGATACTTGAGGGCACGGTTGATACATTTATTATGCAAACTGCTGACAACAATGAGAATGAATTCGAAAAAGAGCTATTTTTTTAGCAAGATAATGATTTCCCTTCTTACTACACTCCACCAAGGCAATATCTACACCAGAGATACTTTGGAAGATGGAGTGGACAGTCTGGACAACTTGAATGAACAGCTCCTTCACCTAATTTGACACCATTGGATTTCTTTCTTTGCTTTGGGGCCATATAAAAAACAGCATTTATAGGTACTATGCCATCTTTGGGCCATTGTGCAGATGTCGTATTTACGTTATTATTGACGTCTGTATATGAGGCAAGGGATACCTGTCAGGAACAGTAACCATGTTCAACTGTCGGTAATCTCCGCAAGGACGCCAGTCATTGGGCTCTTTCTTAGCTACCATATGAAGCGGCGAAGAGACGGAAGAAGACGAAGGTTTAAATATACCTAAGTTCATCATAAGGTTAAATTCACTTTGAGCCAATTTGAACACGCAAACATAACATAACACGCAAAAGAACAATCAATAAAGGGAATAGCAAACTAAAATTATATACTAAAAATTTGCTTAGCATATTTTACCAGCTGATTTTGTGTACAAAGGATTAATGTCAACATATTGGTAAATTTAACAACGTATTGGTATTGGCCGGTGAAAAATATGGGATTTTGTCGAGAATACATCCTTGGAATGTAAAAATTAATTTGTGAAAGAATTTGAGGACAGTCAATTTTATTATGTAATAATTTGTATAGAAAAAGGAGCATAAAATATATCGCTGATACTCTAAATTTTCAAAATGAAATATTCTTAGAAGATAATCGTTATCTATACCCCTTTCAGGATATATTCCTGTGTCTCTAAATGATAAAAATTTTAAAAATTTTCTTTAAATTTGCTCTAATGCGCCTATGTGAACTAGGTAGTAAGGGTTCTAGATTATGAATCCGTACTCAAGTTTTGATCGTACATAAGAATAATATAATAATTTTAAACAATTTAAATTAGTAAATGATTTACAGTTTCTTATGATAAATCCTAACATTTTGATTGCCTCTTTAGATTTGATATGTATATGTTCGACAAAACTCAGTTCAGAATCAAAATATATACCTAAATCTTTAATTGTTTGTATGCGCTCTAAAACAGTGTCGTTAATGCTGTAGTTGTAGTTAAAGCAATTATTCTTTTTTATGCAAGACACTACTTTACATTTAGCAGCACTGACACCAACTGTGTTAAGGCCGCACCATTTGCTGACTATATTAAGGTCTTCATGAAGATATATACAATCGTTTACGAAATATATACTATTAAATATTTTTAAATTATCTGCAAAGATTAATTTGTGGCACTTCAATTCAGTGCATAAATCGTCAATAAATAATAGACATAATAAAGGCCCAAGGTTAGAACCTTGCGACACTCCTGAAGTGGCTAAATAAATTGACGATTTATATCCATTGTAGAATATAAATTGTTGTCTGCCTGTTAGATATGATTGAAAGTTATTTAATAGATTTAAATTAAATCCATATTTTGCTAATTTCTGTAAGTGTAATTGATGGTCGATGCGATCAAAGGCTTTGGTAAAATCGGTATACAATGCGTCTACCTGTCCTCGTCCACCTAGAATATCAGATTATAAAAAAAGCTATAATTTTGTCCATGAGTGTATCACAATTATTATACTATTATAATACATTATAATAGTTAACCATTTTGCATTGGTGTAATTATTTGCATACTATACTCATATAATAAATATACTTTTATGGGTTGTATATTTGCATTCTAATAAAGACATTTGGTGCGAATTTGTCATGTGCATGCGCGTCAAATTGTACACGATATTTAAGATGAAAAATTCATGGAAACTCAAAAATTTTTAAATTACGTGAAATATCAGATGCATCTGAAACTTTCATAAATTTCAAATGTCAGATTATTTCAAGGTGCTTGTGAAATTTTCGGAAATTTCCTGTGAAAAATGAAACTTTCAAATTGAAATTTCGCAATTTACATCAGTAATTGTAATCAAACACAACATTAGGAAATTCATTTCTAAATTCTTTTAAATAGTCTTCTATGAAATATTGCAATTGTCCATCAACCTTTCGCCCATTGCGAAAGAACGACTTGAACATGACAGTTCTGGGTTCTTGAGAACACGTTCTGTGTCATTAACAGTGACAGTGACATGACGGTTTAATTAATACATCGATCTAAGTTTTACGTTTCGATTTGCATGGGCAATTTGTCGTATTCTTTTGAACGTTTGTTATAAAGATTAAATATATTCGAGAGATGGAAAATGGTTCCCATGCATTGGAGTCCGCCTCTATATGAACACTGAATTTTTTTAATGCTCAGTATAGGTATATGGGGACAAAATACATTTTTTCAGTTCTGTTCTTATAAAGAACAAAATAATTAAGTAGAGGCGTAGGTTGTGACGGAAACGCATTAAAATACGGCCTTTGTTAACTTGGCGCCCCTGGACGATCATTTTATTTCTAGGACAGAAGTGAATCTATTAAAATGTGATAATTAACGAAAATATTGTTTTAAAATGTTGAATTTTACATGCTAATTCAATTAAACATATTAGTTACTGTCATTTATGCTACTTATAATATATGTTGTTCCATTTAAGTTGTTTTTAAACACTTCCTTCTAGGTAACTAATGAGAATTTTCTTCTATACACTTAAAAAAAAAGTTATACTTTTATCACTATCAAATAATACTGAAGTGGATTGGAACCTTTGATGTGAAGCTAATACTTCCGTGGTTTTCCACGAAGCACCAAAACACAATATACTACACTCGACGCGAGTTTCGCCAATCAAGTTGGCATCATCTGGAGATGACTAAAACTAACCTCATGCTAACAATGTATCCTATTTATACCTAAACTATTGTTGCGATTCGGTAAACAGTGACTCATTAACCGATAGAGCGGACTATATAGGATTGACCCTTTGTCATTATTCACACTATTTTTGTAATTTCCATGCTTTCAAATACATCCAGCTGTCTAGTATTAATCTATAATTAATCTTAAATTGCTACTATCTATTTTATGGATATGGCTCAGTAGCGCAGTGGGTCAGAGCTAGGGTTTGGGAAGTCTCAACATTTTCAAAGTCCCGGGATACGGGACATCCCAGGATTAAAGTCCCGGGACGTCCCGGAACTTCGACACTTTTCAAAATAAAATTAGAATCGAGTTCATTTTTGACGAGATGTATCAATAAAATCGCCATTTTAGTAAAAATCAACATTTATTCAACATAAAATCAAATTCTAACACTTCTAACGTTAACTAAAATCTAAACAATTCGTATGTTTAATTCTCATAATCACAGATTAATTTTTTGATAATAAAATCTTATAATTATGAAACAAACTTAGCAATCATACTAATTTTCAATAATCATCATTTAGTCTCTAGTCGTTAGTAGTAGTAGTTGGCATTTCTATCCGCAAATCATGGGCCTATCCAAGTAGAGAAATACCCAAGTACGTAAGCGAGACTTGTTTACTATTTTAGTCTACCTGATATGCGTCGAGGTGTCAACAACGTAATTTATTTCTCTCCATTGTATTGTTGATAATTTTATTTTTTTGTATTTTATTCTTGATATTAATTTAATAATAAAGTATGTCAGACCTGCCCAAGGGTAAAAGACGTCCATACGCTGACAAAGTAAATACATTTATCAGTGAATTCGCGGATTTATTCTACAATGGTGCTATAATAATTTGTAAGGTGCGCGAGACTGATCTGATGTGATTGTAAACGTCACGTAAATTCTGTGCAACATAAAACTAAAAAAAGGCGTACCTTCGACAACACAGTTTATGTTCGATTTACTCTTAATGCTGATTGCCTGTGTTGTTCCGCTGCATATACTCGACAAACAACCATTTCATGAGTTCTGAAATAAATACAATCTCAAGGTGACGTTACCAAGTTGCACAACGTTGCGTAACTATGTACCAACTATAAGCGAAGACATTGTAAATAAGATCAAATGTGTACTAAAAAATACACGGCTGTGGTTATGTGTTGACGAGACGACAGATTGTAAAAAAATTGTATTGTAAATGTTATAGTACGTGTACTGGACTCTCTTAAACCAACATTTCCACTGTTACTAGTTAGCAAAAGACTATCTGAGTGTACTGGCCAAACAATTCCGCGGGTGGTGCTGGAGACGTTAGAAAAATTTGACCTGTCAAAAACTCAAGTGTTGATGTTTGTGACTGATGATGCCGCAACAATGTGTTTAGTAGGCTGTTCTCTTCAAGAACACGGTTGTACATGTTACGTGTAAAGTGCATGCTTTACCTTGTGGCAGAAACTATTCGACAAGGTTTTCCAGAGGTAGATGCATTAATAGCAAGTACTAAAAAAAGTGTTTCTTAAATCTCCTAAACGTCTTCGCGCGTTTCATAGCAAGTGTCCCGGTATTCCCGAACCACCACAGCCGATTCCTACACGTTGGGGAACATGGTTGGAGGCAGCATTTTATTATGCTGAATATTTACAACAAATAAATGCTGTGGTACTACAATTCAATCCAGATGAGGCTGCAGCTATTAAGGAAAGCCAGACAAAATTCGAAGATATTTTTGTTGAAACAGCTTTAAAAACTATTCACAAGAACTATAAAGGATTACATAACGCCATATATAACCTACAAGATAGTGCGTTGTCGTTACCGGAGTCACTGCAAATAGTGGACGAAGTAAATCGACTGTACACTCTATAGGTGATGCAAAAAATGAGCCCGTTGAAGAAAAGTTCGCACGTGTGTTAAGGCAAGACACCGGTTTCACCAGATTAAGACAAATTTGTGATAGTACTGATGGTGCATCTGTAGATCCGTTAAGTGAGTTCAAAGACTATTTTAAGTATGCTTGTATTACATCAATAGATGTCGAACAGTCATTCTCAAAATATAAGCATATTTTTTCACCACGTCGAACATTACTCTCAGAGACAACCACAGAAACATACATGATGCTGCAAAGTTTTTACACAACTTTTCCTATTTGTGATAACCAAGCCAGTTAAGATGGTAAGTTGTGCATACATTGTTATAAATTGTAACAGTTTATTGCTTTTATTACTAGTTAATTTCTTTTCTTACACTTATTATGGTGCGTACGCCTCTGTCCTGCGGCGCATTTTTGCCAACTTTAGTCATTAGTCATATAAATGATATCATGAACTATCAATTAGTCTTTTTCGTAATTTAATAAAATCGGCTTTTAAAAAAATTAGTGCATTAACAGCTTAGGTCGACAATCTATTTCTGACTTTTGTAATAATGCCTCCGGACAAGGAGAACACTCTCTCGTTTTCAACCGATGTCGGTTTTACTGTTTAAAGCCTTATAAAGAAGTTCCAAACTTTCTATACGTTTTCCGGTAGCTTCAAATAACAGGAACTCCTTTTTTAATATTGCTCTTGATTTTTTTTGTAGGAACTTCGGGTATATTTTCTTTGATTTTTGATTGCCTGTTCCATTTGACTTTGAAATGATTCATCGGGTTCGTTGTGTACCGTGGAGCTACTGGTACTGGGTTCGGCGTCCATTATTTCCAAATTTGGCGTAGGGGTACGAGGAATATTTTCAAAAAGTCTGCAATAGAGATCTTTCGCAAAAGCAATAAGTGCAGTTTTATTCACAATCGAAGTAAAAAAAATCCATATTTTGGGACTGTGAGCTGTAGTGGCCAGTGTGAAAATATTTTAACAAACATATAACCCGTTGTGATATTCTTTCTTCTATACGGGCTTGCAATGTTTCAAAGAACCGTACCGCCAGTTTGTCATTTACCGTTGAATTTTTTTTAGTAAAACGTCAATTATTGCTTCGGCTGTGAGTAATGAAGAGTTTTGTCTGCCTAAGGCTTCTACAGCTATCTTAACTGGCTGCAATGAAGTAACGATTGACTGCAAAAGAAGAAGATTTTCTTCATTCCATTTGTATAACATGTTTAATTAAATATGATTTGAATGAAACAACTACTCAGCGGGCAAATACTCCGACCTGAATTGGATTATACCTTCAAATCATGATAGATAGGTAGCCAATATCATTTGTCAATTCCTAACTAGACATAGACCGAAATTATTAGTTCTCCTCAGTATGCCATAGGTCATGGAACAGACAAATGATAGTGGCCAACCTGCTAGTCATATACTGACTGAAGTAAATTGAGTAGTGGTGAGAGGTATGTGAAACCTCTCATATGGTCCAAATGCTACTATCCGACTGACATCATAGATGTCTCTGGCGGATAGCAACTTGCAAAGCAAGTACCGAGAGCGGCGATCTCTAGCTCTGGTGGACTAACTACTGTTAGTCCACCTTGATTCGCAAGTCGCTATCCGCCAGAGACATCTATGATGTCAGTCGGATAGTAGCATTTGGACCATATGAGAGGTTTCACATACCTCTTACCACTACCCTAACATGTTTAAGTCAATCAGCGCTTTCTTACATCATTTTTAAGCTTTAGAAACTTTTCTGCTATTACAATGATCCAATTTCATCTTATTTTGACATCTAGTAATAAACTGAGTTCTTTCCCAAATTCTGATTTAACATATTTCTGTAATTGACAGTTTTCCGGTGGACTTTTTGTAAACAGTTTCACTAGAAATCGAGTTTCATCAAGCACATTTTTAATTTCAACAATGGGTTGTAATGGGCAGTTTGTTTCGTAGCTGGCATTGCAACCCTCAGCTTTATCAGAAGAGTTTTTGTTCTCCATAATTTCATCATCATTATCGTCGGAGGAAGAAGCTGCGGGTGTGGTAGTAGCCTGAATTTCTTTATAAAATGTGTCTACAACTGCTAGATGTATTGTGTGGTTCAAGCATAGGATCACCTCGCTGGGGCTTTCCATTCCAAACTTCTTCATTACGTTTGGACCATCGCTGGTGGTGGCTACAACATATTTTTCAAAACCCAATTGAAACCTTTTCAATGTATCTTCGACTATTTATCTGGTCTCTGCAACACCACATTTTCCGGGTATATAAACCAATCCCAAATTCTCCGTTCACACCATGCAGACACAAATTAAAGTACCTCCGGTTTCGGATGCTGATACATTCATCAACTGAAAGGCTGAAATGTGTACCAGAAGCGACAAAATATTTAAAAGTCAAAAACATTTCTTCTTTTTTCTCTCCATAATAACTCATATGATTTTCATGTCATCAGTTTCGTTGTTAGGCATTTTGTAACCTCTCTGCATAATACTCTGACGAATGAATTTGCCCTTTGTGATTGCCCTTATTGTAAGCCCATCCTCTGCGGCCAAGCGGGAAATTATTTCAGACAAAGACTTTTTTTGCAACATATCCTATTATTGTAGATTACTTTTCAGTTTTATTTTTTTTCGATTCTGGTTTGCAAGATATCCTAGGCTGTATAACTGATTTTGATTCTTTCGGCTGGTTTACAAAAAATATTGTGGACTCTTTGGAGAAGGCTGTCAAGGCCTGTAGTATTCGACCCTTTGCATGGACATAATGAGCACTGTGCAGTTGAATCGTTTATTTTTTTATAATGTTTCCACACTTTTGCTGTATGTTCCATATCAAATGAATTAATATCTATTTAAGTTTCTTGACAATCTGTAACAATAATAATAATCATCCAAAATTAATCTTATATCTTTACTGAGTGTCACTATCATATCAATTCATTTTTTTTTTTAATAACAAATCTTATCCAATGTAAACGTCTGACTGAAGTAAACAAAATCTAAAGTGTTTGCTTAAACTTACATGAGATGGGCGTCGTCTCCACAAGGACGTCGCAACACTCGCAATGAAACCGCGCACAGCACTTCACCCCATAAAGTGAAATTGACGACTGACGCTGACTGACTGAGCTGATATTTGTAGTGTACTCACTCAGTAAGTTACGCACGTACGAGCATCAAGTAATTCATTAAGCTAACAGATGGCGCTTCCAGTGACAGGGTGCGGGAAGCGTGAGCCAATAAAGCTTATTATGATCTTTTTGTAAACAAAATTATTACAATACGATTTCGACAAGCGTGTCTCAAGTCCCAACCCGAAAGTCCCGGGACACGAGACAATACAATTTAGAAAGTCTCGGGACTTCGAAGCACAAGACGTTCCCGGACCCAAACCCTAGTCAGAGCTTTAAGTGACAAACGTAGCTGGTTTACTGCCTATCGCCTCCTGGGTTCAAATCCTGGTTCCGACTCTGACAAAGTCAAAGAAATTGGTTGTGTGTGTGTCCGCGTTTTCAACTGTGCAGCTGCGGCTTTACTTTGGGGGTTGTCTAATTTATATGGTGTGTCTAATTATTTATGTGGTTGTTCTCAAACGCATGATGGGCAACACTAGACATCCCATCTACCATATTTAAGATCAGCCATATGTCTCTTGAATCTAGTTTGAATTGATCGTTTAGTTTGTCCAACATACATTTGATTGCACTTCTTACAGCTAATTTCGTAAATCCTTGACATTTCATTTGTTTCAATGTTGTTTTTTTGGATTGCCCAAAAGTTGTTGTAGTTTACTTTTTTTATGGACAACCTGATTAGTAATGATCCTTATAAAAAACTTTCAATAAATCCATTACCAAAAATGATTACTAAAGTAAGTAATGTAATTAAATCGTGTAACAACCTTATTACTTTACTTTAAACAGGAGGTTATATGTCTAATCTTGGTGTACATAGATTGCACTGCTGGCCTTAGATACATAAACCAGAAACGTCGGTGCGTGCGTGCGTGTAGTATGTGGTGTTTTGGTGTTATTGTGGAAAACCACGTCAATATTTGTTGTTCAAATATTAGTTGAGAAAAATTATACACGTGTTAGGTCTAAATATAATACTAGTTGATATTTTACAAATTTGCTAAGGTTGTAATATTAAGTAATCAGGAAATACATATACTGGACAGACGGTATGTGTAGTAAGCACAAGATTTAAGGAACATATTTATCATAGGAGTAATACTACAATCGAGAATCAAAATAGGTACATATTGACCGTTTTGGTGAGATGAAAAGACAAAATTTTTCTAAAGCTACGCATGAAATTTAGCACATTTGCTTGCTATGTTTCCCTAATTTTAATAATCTGCCTAAGCAGTCTAACAGATTTTAAAAAGAAAACATTTCACAGAAAGGTACAATCTTCGCTATAAAATAGAAGAGTGGCACTTTATCAGTTCGATGAGATGTAATTTATTATTCGAGTTTCCAGTGATTCTTAACTTTAACCCACACTTTATTTACATCTCGTTCCCTCTATATATAGTTTCATTATTAACATTGTATGTCTGTGGCGGACAATATCCTCGAAGAATAACATTCTAAAAATAATAGAACATTTTTAGACCGGCTTATTAACAGTTAGAAAAATAGTTGTTAATGGATATTTATATTTGTTTTAAAACATTTATTACATCTGCGTATTTTATTGAATGTAAATAAAAATGAATTTAGTTTTTATGATCTTATGCAAAATACCCCGAAACAGTAATCTAAAATATAGTCCATTATTTGCTTTTTACTATTGAAGATTGAGGTAAAAATTTCTCGATGAAAATTGCGGAAATTCATTTAAAAAATCCATGTTTTGAAAATTGGTTCATTACAGAAATACAGGGTTTTTATTTTGTAAACATACATAAATTGACAGTAAAAAAAACTAAAAGTGCGTCGATTAGTGTATCTAAAGGTGGGTTAACTAATTATATTTTATATTCGTGGGTTAACTAATCTCGTACTTTTTAGAATTTAAATTTACATTTATTTTTAAAGTAAACTAAGCATCAATTGAGACGTTAAGAGAGAAATTTTATTCCAATTTTAAATCCTCGTACTTTAAAGGAGGAAACGTATAGCGCATAGCTCATAGCAGTCACAAACAACAGTATGCACATTACGCGATCGCGTCTCGTGCTAGTCGTGTTCTACGTAAATTCAAATTCCTTTATTGAACATAATATATATAAAAAAGAAAACATTTAAAACATTATCTAGATTAGTGTGAAGGTAGTATCTAAGCCAGAAAAGGTTTGTTTTCTACTAATATCCTTTAATTAGAATATTTCATATTAACATATATTATTATTAAACATAAACGTACACATAATTTTATCTCTATTAACATATGAGTATCACCACGAGCATTTGCGCCAGAACTCTTATACTGTGCCAATGTTATTCAGTTGAAATATGAAATATTAATTATGTTATAAAAAATACAAATACAAAGGAATACATAGAGTTAACCGACTTTCCTCGGAAACAAACGAATGACAAATTAGACAAATGTCCGAGACGAGACCGCCAGAGTTTTCACATTAGACGGTAACGGTCTAAGCTAGGTCACGTCGCATTCTCTGGAGATTCTCGAAGAAGTTTGCGAAGAGAGCGCGTTGCGACCGAGCCTAGATCGCGATCCACTAATGTTAAACCATTAAAAGTATTCATCTTGAACGCGAATTGGACTAGAATAGACCGAGATGGGCTGGGACAGCGAGTCACAAATGTGTTTTCTCTTTAAAAGTGCTTAAAGATTTTGAAAACGGAGAAAGATTTGGAAGAGGTAATTAATGGAGTGAAATTCGTAGTACCTCCCTATACAGACGAACAATAATACAGGGTGAAAAAGAAAAACGTGTACTTTTCTTCATTCTAATGCAATTTCCGGACAAGTAACTGTTGACACTTTTGAGGGTTGGAATTTTGAAAATGTCCTTTGGGACGTTTTAGAATATTTGCAATATCTTAATTGGTTTGAGAAAAAAATACATTTTTTGAAAAATAGCAATTTAAAAAAAAAGAACTCAATACTCTCAATACTCAACTCAAGTAAATCACTAGCTGTCCATTTGTATATACAGAGTTAATGATTAAGTGGCTAGATATATCCTGGCAGGCAAAAGGTATGCACCATAAGGGAAACTTTTATATTATTGTTATCTTATTGTTAACACTAACGTAGTTTTCCACGAAACACCAAAACATTATATACTGCACTCGACGCGCGTTTCGCCAACCAAGTTGGCATCATCTGGAGATGATTAAAATTAGTTTTAATCAGTTTTAGTTATCTCCATATGATGCCAACTTGGTTGGCGATACGCGCGTCGAGTGCAGTATATAGTGTTTTGGTGTTTCGTGGAAAACTATGTCAGTGTTATCTTCACATCAAAGGTTCCAACCCACTCCAGGATCTTATTGTTGATAAAAGTTGCTGTATGTTACTACACTTATTTTAGTAATATCTTTAATTTATAATATACGGAGAGACTTAAAAGTAAGAAAATGTGATATATAAGAAAACCAAAATTTAACAAAAAAATTTGTTTTTCTTTTTCACCCTGTAATATTGCTCCTATGCATGGAAAGGTACCATGCAATAGTCCATAAATAACTCTGTCTGAATCTTTCTCCATTTTAAAAATCCATTAAAGTTTAAAAGTTACAAGGTTTTAAAATGGAAAAAAAATCTAACTCAACGTTTTAATTCACGCACAGCTTAGTTATAGTAACATAAGAGTTAGCTTCTAGTTGAAATAGTTTGTATTACATCTTCCTATTAAGATTTTTATGAAAATTTACTACTGGTTAATCTTCTACTAGTAGTTAACTCACGATTGAAAAACCGAGCTTAAGATGAAAAAATCGTAGTTAGTTTCTAGAGAAGATACAGATGACAATTTGGATTAAATTCAATCTCATCTGGTGGAAGACATTCTGCAATGGCAGAAATAGATTAGATAAGATGAAGAAGGAGGAAAAACAAGAGGAAGAAGAAGACGAAAAACGGGATGAAGCATTACTTTGTTGTTTTTATTAGTTTCAAATATCGGAGAAAGAGAGAGAGAAACTACCGAAGTGGCTGATTCTTGTAACAAAAGTCAAAGTGAAAGTGTCAACCATACCGAACAATTCAAACAATTCAAAAGAATATAAAATTTCCTTCTTACAAACTGCAGCGTCACCAGGCTTTAAATCAAGTAGATCGTAGAAAGTATGCTGCGCTTCACCTGGTTAGATCAAAAGATACGTTTGTATCGTCGATTTGAATGTACCAGATTTTGATTTTGACTGAAGTAATGTGGAACAGAAGTCATCTGAATCAAATATCGAGATTGATTTTTTATTTGTAAAATTTTGATAATTTAATTATTCAATAAACATTTTTCGTTGAAATTACTGTTTTGTTATCAAGTGTTATAAGTGTTATTGTATTATAATTCTAAAATCCCGAAAATCAAAAGAATTTCGTAACAGCATATTGGTAGCGAAAATGACGCATCTTGTTACAGAGATTCGTTTCTTGTTGTGTCATTGGTCTCTTACATAAGCAATTATGTGAGAATTCTTAAATTTATAGCAAGTGGGTGATATTTGATTGTAAATTACGTAGAAAATATTTTGATCGTAGGGTGAGTCACTTTCATGGTTATGCACTAATGGGTACTGTGGTCTAATGACCGAATTTTTAACCTTACTATATAAGGTCTCCCGCAAATATCTTAATTCTTTCTTGTAATAGTAAGAGCACTTTTTAAGTTTATTTAAAGAATGATATTTCTTGAAAACGTAGTTGTTAACGAATTTTTTTCAGCGGAAACAACAAGGAAAATTTCGGAACAAACCTATTTCAAGTTGTTAATTAAATTAGTCGTTATAGTTTCAGTGTTTGGAGGCTAATTTATCATGATCATGATGATAACTTGTTGTAATCTGATTTGGAAACATAATTTTAGAGAACTTGACATGACGTTTTCAACCATAACATAATAATTAAAGGAAGTTTTCCACAGAATTAAAAAAAAGGTCGTTAAACAACTATTTCGACTTATCCATTAATATTTACAATTTTTAAATGCAGCTGTGGGCTGTGCCCGTGATGATAGAAACATGTCTACACCCTGCGTGATAGAAGGACTTTTCCGAAGTTTGGAACACTATTCAGTTTTTGAATATCTGTAATACCGTTTAAGAAAGAAAAAACATTTTTTTATGTTACGCATTCTTTTTAACTTGTTTCAGTTGCCATCCTATGCAAAACTTGAATATGTAAAGCCATGAAATTTTTTTAAGTCAATTAAAGATAACAAAAAGCTACAACTACAGCAATCAAGTACGGTTTATTTCCAACTTATTTGCAACATAAAAAAAGGTCGGGTTCTTTGACGGCAGTAAAATGATTAAACAAGCCGACGTTTTTTTATGTTGCAAATAAGTTTGAAATAAATTATACAATAACAAGAAGTACAGCAAGAAATTATTATAAATTGTCAATAATATTTTGTGGAATCCTGTTCCATTGTTGTCTGACAATATCTTCTATTTCAACAAGATTATTTGGCGTTCTGTGCGAATCTTTATTTGTCTTTTTAGTTGGCCCCAAATATGTTGTATTAGATTGACATCTGGTGAGATAGCAGACCATTCCATGTGATTTAGGTTTTCCTTCTTGAATTATATAAACCGCAGCCCATAACATAAAAGAGCCTCCGTCAAAAGAAACTCTTGGAATGCCGTGGTGTTCCGAAATTCTTTCACCTCTGGTTCTCTATACATGGATCCTCTTATCGTCTGGAAACAAACATATCCTGGATTCATCTGCAAAAACATAATTTTCCCATTGATCTGATCCCCAGTCAATATGATCTCTGGCCCAATTCAGTCGCTTTAAACGATTTATTGCAGAATTTCTGTAATGTTTAAAAAATCTATGATAATTTAGTTAAACCTTCCTCATATAACTGTTTTTTGTTAGTTGATCTCTAGAAGATTGCAATGTTAATTATTCCTAGAAACTTTTTCATTGTTGTGGTATTTTGAATAGAATTGCGTGGAACAGTTTTTTTCTTAGCAGTCGGTCTGTTACTCTTAGTCGTCCACCCCCATGCATATAAGTAAGGGAATTATTAATAGTAAGTGTTCTGTACCTTCCCTTTGCACCACACCATCTTTTACTATACCTATAGCACGATTTATTTGAGACTACTTTACCGATGAATTTTTAATATTAAAAAAATTTTCAACAGTGACAATTATGCTTATTGTTTAGATATGATGGTTAAGTTAGAAGAAAATAAAAAGTTATGGTGAAAATGCATACTATTAGGAACATTTTTTTTTACAGTTATTCAAAAACTAAAAAAGTGTTCTAAACTTAGGAAAAGTCCTTCTATCATACAGAGTGATACACATTTTTCTATCTCTGAGGCAAAGCTGTAGGAATTTAATCAGAATTCAAAAACAAATGGAACAGATTATGTAGAGAAAAGAGGAGATAAAACAAAAGAAAAACCAGCAAATTACATTGAGCAGTTTAAAAATTATGACGGTTTGAATTTGAGGATCATTTAGAGTAATCTACTTCAAATGAACGTGTATATCCATTTACTTTTTAACGAAAACATGTAAGTATTGAAAGGTTTACAAATAATGAGATATGTTTATTTGTATACGATGCAACAAAGACAACAATATTTGAGAATGTTGTTCATTCTGAACAAGAAAAGCTGTGTTAACCTATATTACTTGACTTGCCACGATTTTTTTTACAAATCGATCTTCTATGAATTATATCAAATAACTGTAAATGTTTTTAATATTATTTGATCTCTCAGTGGGTATAAAAACCATTGGAATCGGAGATATTCGTCGATTACACGTCGTGTGTATCTTGTTCTTAAATATATTTTAATTTTCCGTGGAATTCAGCAACAAAGTATACTGATATTTTGCCATCAGGTGTACAAGTGTGTTCACCGTAGTGTCAGTGAAGAAAATAATGTAAAATTAATTGCATAATCAGAAAATTTGCATTTAAATACGGCAAAATCCAAAACATTGTATATAAAAGGACAAAAAACATCAGTATTTTTTTATACACACTGATAATAAAGTGCTCAATCAAATAGATAAGCTGGAATTTAAAATAATAAGCATAGCTACAAAAAATTTTTAAAAATATAGCCGGACGTAAATAACTCGAACTCTGTAAATCCGTGTAAAAAATGCAAAAAAGTTGTACAAAGTGATGTGAAATGTGTGATATGTGAAACAGTTTCACATACTAGTTGCGTGAGTTTACTTAAAAAAGTTGAATTGATTAACGAGTCAACCTTAAATTGCTGTGATACAATTGTAAATACAGAAATTGATGAGGTCAAGGACATATCTTTCCATTGTAATAAGGAAGAAGAAAGAAACGATTCTAGATATACCACCGAAATTTCATACCTAAAGGAACTTTTAAAGCAAAAGATTTAGTGATCTCAAACCAACAGGTGACGATCACTTCTCTCCAAGACCCAGTTTCCCTATTGAACGCATTAATCGACATTAGAAAATCTGATATTAAACATGTCAATTATGAACCAGCTGCGCCACCTATTAACCATGCGCCAAAACCTCCCAGCGAGAACTAACTAAAAAAGGAACGTGCGCTTCCACGAGTGGTTCTGGAATGAATAAAAATAAACTGAACACACAGCAAGTTACTAAATCTACAAAAAAATTAGAAAATTACTAAACAAGATATTGAAATAACCATTTCTAACGTTAAAACGCAATAAAAGTGTGAAGAAATTTTAAAATTTAATGACGATAGCAAACCCTTTATGTAGGTAGTTCGGAAAAATAAGCGGAGAAAGAACGAACCAATAATTGGTCAAATGACCCCAAATGAAGCTACTTTCAAAATTGCACCTAAACTAGCATTCCTACATGTTTATAAGGTCCATTGCGATATGAAAACAGCTGATCTTACAAAGTTCTTGAATCCAAATTTTCCTGAGGTGAAGATTGACGAGATTAAATCCATGTACCCGCAATACTACTCATCATTTAAAGTGACGATTTATGAACTGAATCTATCTAAAGCTATGATTCCCAGTGTCTGGGCTCAGGGTGCCCATATAAACCGTTTTTTTTTCACCCAAAGAAGAAATTAGCCCCATCGACGTAGAGTTTACTAACGATAAAAGTTTTCTCAGTTTGAAGAGTCAGAGTGATTCTGTAAGTATGATGCATAATAATATTCAGTGTCTCTCAAACAAATTCGATCTTATCCCTCTATCTTGACAAATATGATATGATATAATCTGTCTGTCTAAACATTGGATAAACGCGGCTGCTACTAACACTATAAAAATGCCAGGTTACACACTGGCAAGTTTTTTTTTGCGGATATATAAGTACATATGGCGGGGTTTTTGTATCTTATTATAAAATAACATTTTATTGAAACTTTTACTACTCTCGCAGTTCTGCTCCGAAATCAATGCAGAAATCTATGAAATCCAGATTTTAAGTATGAAGACGGCGATTATTACCATAAACAGATCCTGTGTTGGGGATTTTTCTGTTTTCTTAAAGAGGCTGAAGGCACTTTTGGAATTTCTCTCAAATAATTATAGTAAAATAATTCTCGTCGGTGATTTCAACATAAATTTTAGGACCCCTCTGGTAATCTCACTGAAGTCATATCCGTTTTAAATTCTTTCGGACTTACAGCAACAATTTTATAGTTTACTAGGGTAACAACCCATTTCTTCAGTAGTATTAACAATATTGTGACAAACTTGAAAGAGGATTGCTATGGGGTGGGTGTAGTTGATCCTTGTCTCTCAGACCATTTTGGTCAATTTATTAAGATTTATAGCAACAAGGATGAACCGTCTGTCATTCTTCGAAGGCGTATTACAAACCACGGCTTAGGCAAATTAAGAAACCATTGTAGAATGTATCCGTGACAACTGGATTCGAAGACGCCTAGGTTGAATAGTCGGTAGACATTTTGTTGTGAATATTTTTTTATAACCTATGCTTGACCTGTAGCTATTTGGTTATTTTTTTTATCAGAGTTAGTCACTAAATTTTTGTAACGTAGGTAGGTTAATCCCATATGAGTAATTATTCATGATAAGGCAAACAGAAAAATTCTCATAAAATTCCTTTTATTAGTGTGACCGGTTTCGTGAACAAGTAAATTACTTCACATCTTCAGACACAGGAATTTTTATAAATAAAAACCAGGGTAGTAATAAGGGTAATTATTTAGAATACGATAAGATGCTTAAATTTTCCTGAAAAATTTTCTACCCCCCCTCCAAAAATAAGGTGCGCTGAACACGAATATGAGGTTTTTTTTCGCCGGAGACAAGCCGTTCATGAGAAAAAAAAATTGCGTCTTCACTCACATCTGTCACTTTTTTATTTTGATATATTTAACACTTCCTGTTACTAATTTTACTATTTTAATGCTTAGAAGACGATGTTACTTTTATCTTGTACAGAAGTATAATGTTTTACACATTAAAAACCATCTTTTAAATACGAAAATGCATGAAAAATGCCGTACCGTGACTCATCATACCATAGCCACGTAGAAGTTAGGTGCGATTCTGTTAGGTATTCGGTTGTGTCTAAAGATACAACATTTTACAATTAGCGTTCAGTTTAGAACCAGATCAGATCATTTTTAGGGTAAGTTGCTCATTTAGTCGATTAACGTAATTAAAGAAATGGATTATATCTTTAAATATGTTATTGTTCAGCAAGGAGCAACGAGAAGGTATTAGCATTTTTCCTTGCCAGGAAAGGAGAGGAACTGGTACGGTTATTAGGTATTAGGTTAGGTTAGTTTAGGTTATTATTGCACAAATAAATAAATATATAAAAAAAAAGTAAAAACGCATTCTATATAACGAAAAATTAAACAAATATACTATAAAAAGAAAATAAAAATTCACTAAATAATTAAAAATTGCAATAAGGAAATAAATAAACATTCAATAAATATTCATTCATTCAAACACCATTTTATATATTTATTCACTACAAGAATAAATTAATCGGAACCAGCCGAATCCTCACCAAAATTTGAAACTGCTGGAGGGTCGACTTGTCCTATGGATTTAAAATATTCGTGTTCAGCGCACCTTATTTTTGGGGGGGGGGTAGGGAAAATGTTCAGGAAAATTTAAGCATCTTATCGTATTCTAAATAATTACCCTTATTACTACCCTGGTTTTTATTTATAAAAAATTCCTGTGTCTGAAGATGTGAAGTAATTTACTTGTTCACGAAACCGGTCACACTAATAAAAGGAATGTTATGAGAATTTTTCTGTTTGCCTTATCATGAACTAAATTTTTGTTAGGATATTTTGCATTATTAGTAACTAATAGGTGCTTAGTAGTTAAGTTGCAAATATTCTGAATTAATATTAATAGTGCTATTTAAAAATTATGTTATTTGTTAATAAGATAACGTGAAAATGGTCAAAGCAAACTTGATGGCACATTAACGTAAATAGAATGAGGTAGGTTAGGTAAAAAATGAGTTCAGTGCCACTTTGCGCTAGGTTAGGTACTCTACAGCTTGTGGAGCGGTGTTGCCAGATGCCCTATGTGTATTTATTTAATTGCGAGGTAACGGGACCATGCCGCAAAAAATGGGAATTTTTTGTTCTTTTTAGCTAATATGTCACCTGGTAAAATAATGGCAGTCTCATTTCTAATACCCTGTATACTGATTTTGTGGATTGAAGGCAAAATTACCTTTAGTTCTATTTCGATTAATTTGGCGAATTTGCAAGAAATTTGCTCAATACGATTACTTATCCTGAACAACTTTTATTTATAATATTATTTAATTCGATGCTAAATTTTTGATGGGCTTTCCCTGATACATAAATTTTACAAATATTCAATAGAGTTCTATCTTGAACCTTCCAGATCATCTCGTCATAATTTGAAACTTATTTTTTTTGACGACACTATTACCTTCTCTGTCTAAGATGATAAAGTAAAAATAGAAAACGATTTTAACTTTCTCCTGAGTGAAACAAATGAAAAGAAGATTCAGTAACAGACAGGCGCCAGACATAAATCTTTTCTAGAATGAATTAAAAAATAATTATGTATTAATATATTACTGATGATCCTTCTATTCTATTACACCTATCATCATAAATATCCTTGAAAAAATATTTTATCATTTAACATTCCATGTCTAAGATTCTGTCAGCTTTTAATTAACATAAAAACTGAAACGTTTACAAATGGGACATCGATTTAAAAAAAAATCGAACAAAGCGATTATTGTCTTATAACAACACAACCTTATATAATCCACGATAACATTGAGGAGTTACAGAAAAAACCGTAATGTAATGCATTGATTTATTGGAATATTAATAAAGGTAAGTGGCCTAGACCTTTTGCAAAAATTGAAACAGTTTTTACAGTCACTTTCTCTTAAAAAGTAAATCAGTGACGGCCATGAAACTCCTCTATTAGGGTGAAATTCAAATAATAAAAAATAATTCTCTTCTGCCTTTATTTGAATTGATTATAATTAAGACGGCATTGTTTTTTTTGTTGAAATTTTCGAAATCGTTGGAAAAAATACTATAAGTTACGTTAAACATTTTTAATTTATTTCTAAAGACCTACCAAAAAAATTGGGGTGAGAACGTTATAGGAATCACCCTGTACATAACAAAATGTCACTATAAAAGTTAGAGGACAAGTAGTATAGTATGTTCTCGAATGTCCTTAAAATTATGTGTTGACTTTTGTGTTGTCATTTTTAAATTTTCTAACAAAATGTTTTTGATAAAAAATTTCCTTTCTACATCAGAAAATAATCAACTTCGGCATTCTATATACACAACGCTCAAAAAATGAAAAAAAAAAAGGAAATTGTCGAATAAATATTGAGTAGTGAGTGGGCAATAGAACCCAATTTTTTTCATTTTTAAATATCACTCATTTTCCGTTCTGAGTTACAAAATCGTAAGTGTTCCTTTACATATCGTTCGTAGCCTTCATAAATGATCGTAACCCACGTGACCATAGTTACCTGCTACCTATAACAGACAGCATCGTCGAGTCACAAGAATAAGTAACAATCTTATTCTTGTGGTCGAGTCGTACCGTCAGCAAAGTATGGTTTTAAACTATTTCTTAGACACATACGTGTGCAAATATCCTCATCGGGTACTACCGTAATAAGAAAGACATAAAATCACAAGTTAAAAGGTATCAATAAATAATTGATCACGTGGCTTTGGATCATTTATGAAGTATAATTGAGTAATGTAATGCACAATTAAGTAAATTATCATAAAAAAATCATCAATACACAAATTAAAACTTCTGGTGGTGCTGGTTCAAATAACATGAAATTTTTAATTGAAGTCATGCCTAATTTTGTAAAATCAATAATTTTTTTAGTAAAATATGTATTTAGAGCCTCATGTATCAATAATCTCGAATAATTAATTATCTTTGAAAAATTATGAGGAAAATTGTTATACTTCTTTTGAAGAATAACATTTTCTCGATTTTCATTCGACATAAAATAAACGTTTCTGATCGATTCTAATATGTGCAGAAAAAAAGATAATAATAAAATAATTATTGGGTATTACAAAAGCATTTTTTCAAACCTAACATAATACTAATAATAATAAATACCAATAGATCTTTATATTTTATACTGTAATTCTTATCTGAATGTGGTAGTATAAAAGTTTTAGACATATAATGAATCAAAAAACAACACTTCTAATAAAACATTTTATCATAGAAACTATTAAAACAGCTACTCAGTCTAGGAGCAATAAACGAAAAGTGTGTGTTTTTATTTTTCTGTTTGGCCTTGTTATTGGCAGTTTTATTTGACACTGAAAATCTCTACGGCTGTGATCTTGTTTCGAAGGTAATTTAATTTTGTTTTCAAGATAGTATTAACAAATACCTACAACTCGGTTAATTAAGGAATATCGCAAATTAGTTCTCTTTTTGGAAATAAAATAAGAAACCACACAAAGAAATCACAGTAATGCTAAAGCGCTAGTGTGGTTTCCAAGCAACATCTTTTTTTTCTCATTGTCATAATCGTACGAATTTGATTTTCGATAATAACATTAATACACTTGTTGCATTACTTGCGAAAATTAAAGAATAACTTAATCTACGTCTAATTTCGACAACATTCGAGAACACACCACACCGTACTTGTTTTCCAGCATTTTTAATTTTGCACAACTCTTTTAAGTGACATATTACCAGGGGCGCGCGGTAAGTTTTGATACAGGGGAAGCAGTTTGTGATATAGGGTGATGGGTAGTGCGAAGCCTCGAGCGAAGCAAGGCAAAATTTGTTTAAAGAAAAGGGGCGTGGCTTCCGTATACTCATTTTAAAGCAAACGTCGGAAGCCGCAAAGTTATGATATTTAGAAAAAAGTACACTTGTAGAACCGCCATTCCTCAATAAACATAAAACATAAAAACACCACAAAAATTAGACAACCCCCGATTCCAAAGCCGAAGCTGCACGGGCGAGGGTTACATTTATGAAAAAAACGCAGACACATAACCATACCCACCGACATTACCAGTGCCGGTGGCGGGGATCGAACCCGCAGCGAAATAGAGAGTTTGTTCAGTCATACTAGCCATCGTGCACTCTCTAGCCAACTATAAATCGAGCCGGCTCGGCTAGTTAAGTAGTTAACATACACGTACCTACCTATTTATAATGTAGTTTAATCCGCCTCTAATGTTTTGCGAAGTCGGAAATCAATTCGTCGTAAAAGTTTGAATTTTGGGACATCTCCTTCACAAAGTCACTTTCTATTGTCAACAGGGACAATTTTGAAAGCCGCTCTTCACTGGTTGAATTTCTTGAAAAAGTTTTTTATTCTCTTTAAGGTCGAAAAATGCGTTCAACCGAAGCACCAGTTGCAGGTATCGTCAACACTAACTCACAATTTCAACACTTCAGAGTACGTCTGATCCAAACTATTTTCTTTTACAAAGATAATCAGTTCGTGGGCATTATGTTTCTGACTAATATCTTCTGTAGCATAAATAACTGAAAGTTCCGATTGTAACCTAACTATATCAAAAAAATTTCCGTAGTCATCACTCAATGACTGAAGAGCGTTTTGTGGAAACTGTTTATTTTTAAATTCATTAAAATTACACAATTCAAAAAATTGTATATCACCAAAATTTTTAAATCTATTATTTAGTTGCCCAGTGATATTGTCCAAAATTTCGATAAAAAGTCTTCGATATGAAGTTCTACGATGCACTATAAATTCAGTTCGTATTCTTTTTTCTTTGCGGCTCTAAATTGTCATTACTAATTTTCTCTCAGAACTTTTCAAATTCATTTCTTTTGTTACAAATCAAATTTTTGAATTCTTCAATTTTCTTTACACAAAATCCAACGCCATTTGATTTAGTTTGCAAAATATTGAATAAATTGTCAGTAAATGGGAATATTTCGGAGAAAATATTTAACAAAAAATTAAAATCAAAGTCTCTTTTCAATGAATCTACGTAACCTTTGAATCCATTCAAAGTCTCAGTGTCCCAATCATCTTTGTTTTGTAAAATATTTTCAAATAAATCAATTAGAGGCCGTCGATATTCAGATACAGTTTGTACTAGCCTCCCATTGTAATTCCATCATGTTGGAGCAACTCTGGGTAGTCTCTTCTGTACTTCCAAATCTAAAGCTCGTGTCCGTTTTGATGATTTTGAAGAAAAGGCAGCCATTCCACTAATAAAAAAATACTTTGCACTTTTTAAGACACGCTGCAGATTGAGTAAGAACTAAATTTAATTCATGCGCAAAACAATGTACAAATATTGCATTCTGAAAAGTCTCTTTTACTTTGGTCTGCAGGCCCCCCAATTCACCAGCCATTACAGCGGCCTCATCATAACTTTGGGCGATTAGTTTAGCACCACACTGTAGATCATCGACTATCTGACAAACTATAGCATATAAAGCTGCAGCCGTTTTCTGTATTGTTACGTCTAAAAATCCTAAAAAGCGCTCTTGGACTTTCCCATTTGGATTTATGTAGCGTACTACGATTGACAACTGACTAATATTCGTAATATCGGTTGTTTCATCTAACATAATTGCAACAAAAGGAGCTTTTTTTATTTCTTGCTTGATCTTTTCTAAAACAATAATGCTTATCGACTGAATCAAATCATTTTGAATATGATTCAATGTACTGCGAAATACCGTGGAGTGTTTCAGATGGTTACTTAAAATTGTATCGTATTTTGCTAATAAAGAGTTTCAGACTTACCATGCCTCTTTGTCACTTTATGAATGTTGTTTAAATCTGAAAAGCCTTTTTCATTTGTGAAAAGTACACATGGCCAACAAAACAATTTACACAAATTTTCACAACCCGTTAACCATTGATTAGCACTGTACATCAATATTAAAGTACCTATAGCATGATTTAACTTTCGTTTTTAAAAGTTTTAAATCAGGTGTTGGTCTACTGTTTCTAATAATAATCAATTTATCTTGAAACGAATATGTTGAAAATCCCTTTTTCAACAAATTGCACACCACACAAACGCAAATAATATTTTCCACAGTGCTAGGACCAGTTTTCATATTGAATACGCAATTCTAAAATTGCTTATACGCGCACTAATGTTCAACGTTTTAAAAATCACTTGTCGCCGCACCACAGGTTTAGAAACACCAAAAAAGTTTTTACAAATATAGCACAAAAGCTGAGAATAATACTAGGAAGATTAATATTAAGTATAATATTAAAATCGATATTAAAATCGAGATTAAAATCTATAAAACAATACGCATTACTATGCTATAAGGCTCAGATATCAAGATTATGAAGTGGGGATGGGATGCATTTCAAGAAGATGCTTATATCGAAGTCGCGCGAGTTCGTGTTGGCTCGATTAATCGAGTGCGTCATCGTTACGGTTTTATCGTGTAACATTAGGTTCTAATTATGTGTTTTCTTTTTAATAATCCCAAGGGAAGCACTGCTTACCTTGCTTCCATGGACCGACCGCCCCTGCATTACTCAAAAATAAATTTACAAATCTTGACGCGATTTTTGAATTTCTCATTTTTTAAAACTTGCTTTGTGAAAATATCAAAAAATTGTAGTAAATAGTTGAAGACATTAATTTCAAAGGGAGCAAAATTGCTCCATGCATATCTTCAAAGTTCAAAGCCTTTTTTTGAGCTTACAATTGCTTTAGTCTTTGGCTATTGTGGAAATATGCAACATAATATATTATACAGGGTGCTATGGACCTTCTAACATGGTCTCCAGAAACGAGCTTTTAGAATAATAATAATAATTAAGAACCGGTTTTCAGAAGCCATTTTCACATATAAACCATAATTTGTAGACAGAAAATCCTTTTTATGAAAAAAAAAATGCTTACTGCACTAGTACCCTATTTGTCACGTTTTGATTTAAAAGATATGCAATAAAATTTTAAAGACATTAACATTTACACATACTAACAAAATATGAAAAATAATAAAAATGTATTAATTATAAGAACTGCTCAAAATTATTTTCATTGCATTGAATGTATGTTTTTGAACACCGAATGATTAAATTGGGGCTGGTTTGAAAATCATATCATAATTTTGACTACCATTTTCTGCAATATCATCAAGTAAATCGTTCAATGGGTTCTGTAGAAAATCTAAATAGCTATTGGCATTTAAACATTCTGATAAAACGTATGGTCCAATTAATTGATAATTGATTATAAAGATTTACGTTGGGATTTTCGTCGCTCCATAAATACATATTACAGAAGTTTTTATTCTTGTTAGTAGTAAACAGGCTTTCTCAATAATTATCTCCATTTCATCTTCAACGTTTTATTACCTAGGTGTTCCGATTGTATTTATTTTGCTGAAATTTACATTTTCCAACAAATGTCAGAGGATTCTTTCAAAAACAGTACGATGAGGAATTCATCTTTTGGATAGAGGTGCCGATATTCAGCTACTACACGACTCTTGCCGTTGCAAAAATCATAAATTGTCGGCTCAGTGGTTTAATGCTTACACCAGGCTTGACATTAAGGGGTCCCGGGTTTGGAATTCTGGCTAGAGCATGGATGTATAGGGACGTTTTTTAAATACCGAAACGGTAGCATACTTGGCTGGGGCATTATTGTGAGGCAGAACACGACTTGTCTATCTCTCCAGACTTCGAATCTCATCTGCGGCATCTAGCAAATGTCGGAGGTAATGGCTGTTGTATGTGTGTCTGTTCTGGTTGAGGGGTGGAATACTAATATGCTAAACTTCGCCAGGAGGCTATTATAAAAAGACGTTAAAAAAATAGAATACATACTCCCTATTCTGAAACGTGAATCTTGGAATTTGGATAATCGATTCATATTACTGTTTAAATACCATAACTTTACCAGTTGAAAAAAAAAAGAACTTGTATCATTGACACCATGCAAACACTATTTTATGTAAAACGAGGACGTCATCTTTTCTAAAGGTGCTATGGCCCTTTAAAAGCAAAAATGTGTCTGATATAAGGTGACAGAGATTCATCATTTTCAATATAGATATCAAAAGGATTTCATAGATTGTAGATATAATTTTACAAATGTTATCCGAGATTTCAAAGAGATTTTACGAAATTCAATGAGATTTCAATGTCTCAGTAAAAACTCATCAAAGATTTCAATATTTCACGAAGATTTCAATGATTTCACCAGCGAATCATTCCTCGAAAAATATACAAGGTGTCCGAAAAATCATGTCGGATAAGTCGAGGTTTATATAATATTCACGATTTTCTATTTTTAATCGCTATTTTTCTATCTTAAATATTTACATGATTTTAAAGCTCGCGCTGCTATCAAAATGTAGGAGAAATGGAGAATGGAACGTTTGCTTCATTTTACAGGGCTTGAACTTTATATAAAAGTAATTTCAGTGTCAAATTCGCTTTATTTGAAGTTGATATTGCAACTACTGTCACTGTTAAAACTTTGTAAAGATCGATCTCACGGGAGTTATGGGATTTGGGTAAAAAAAAATGAGTTGAAATAGATTATAATTGAGCGTGTGCGCATTTATCGCCAACACTGCAATTAAATTTTTCAATCGTACTAATTTTTATTTTATTTTCCATTTCATTTAAACAAAACCTTTCTTTTTTCTTTAGCTAAAGTCCCTTTTCTATGGAATGCCGTTATGCTTTTTATTTTTACAATTTATTTCTTGACAATCAAACAACATTTAATTTATTTTTAAATAATTTCGATGTTTCTACATATTGGTTTTGTTACAATAAATATGTCTGTATATAAAACTTTGCCTATTTAAAATGTTTGTTGAATAAAATTCTTTCTTGATAAAATATGATTTGTTAGAAATTTGCAACAGTCACATTAAAAGCCTGTGTTTTAAATCGGGGAATTAAAATTGTCAACAAACATTTAAATTTATGTAACATTTTAATTTAACAAACAAAAAAAATAGCAGAACCATTATATGTATATGTAGTATATGTAGTATGACTGATGGTCGAGAGGCAAGGACATTTTCTCACACAAAAGTCCCGAGTTCGAATCCCGATCGTGGCACTGGGATTTTTCTGTGAGAGAGATTAATCGTCGTATACTCGGATATTGGATGTGTGTCAGTTGTCTCTGAATGTTTAGCCCCCTTTCGCACAACGTCAGTTTAGAGATACATGGGGTTGTATTATCTGTGGTGTTTATTATTATATTAAAATTTTGAAAATTTGCAAGGGTTTCATTGTGCATCTTGTATACAAAATCATATATCGTAGTATGTATTAGTGATGGGGAAAACAGCTCCTTATTCGGAACGTACCGCACGTTATCGTTCCTTACAAATCACGTTCCAAAATCACGTGATTTCGGTACGAGGTACACCCGCTTTCGTCTCCGTCCGATCCGCGTCTTGTTTTCAATTTTATATAACGTTCCGATGTTCCTGCCGCTACCCCGCTACGACATGATTACGAAAGACGACGGAAGGTTTTTATTTTTTGTTGAAATACACAGATGTTTATTTATTTCAAAATGTTTACTTATTAAAAAAAGTTTTCTTCGCATTCTACACTGAAATGATTGAATATTTCTCGTTCGCACCCTGTACAGCGGGACTCGCCAGCTGTGTTAGGTATTCTGTGACTGAGTCATCAAAACTCCGAGTCCGAGCCGTGCCCGTTCTTCGCTGAATCGTTGCCGTTTCGTGCCTCGTGCCAGTCCAGTGCATTGTCAGGTCGCGCCACGCATATAACGTCGTTTCGGCAGATTCGGAACGTACCGGAACGTGATTGAAAAATAACGTACCAAAATCACGTGATCAAAATCACGACACAACACTAGTATGTATTAAGCCAGTTTATTTCTGATGATATTGGCAAGAAAATCTTCAATACCACATCTCGGTATCTACTATAATTTTAAGGATATTTTTCAAAATTATACAAGAAAATTGCATTATTCATTTCATTTGGACAGTAGTTTAGTAAATCTGCATATTATGTAAAATGCCACCACCGTTTTCTTTCTTTTTCTTTAAAACGATGTATCCTATACGCAACCTTTCTTAAATGGAACTGACATCTACATCGATTAGAAGTAAAAATTCGAAACGTTAACGACAAAAAGTAACTAGTGCCATTTACAAACAGCAACAAAATAAATAAAACCATGGTATTTTTCATGTCCCAAAACATAACCTTACTAAATTTTACGTCGCTTTGTCTAACGGAGACCAACATTTTATTAAGAAAATCGTTAAATTTTTATGAAAGCAATATAGAGTTGAGTTGTGTACTTTTTGATTTAGAACACCCTGTGTATGAAATTCCCTATTATTAACACGCTTTTATTAGCTTCACTTGTATGTTTGTTTGTTTGTTTGTTTGTTTGTTTGTTTGTTTGTAACCGACTCTTTGCACTTTAAACGGACAGATTTAATTGAAACTTTGTACACTTACGAAGAACCGGTAACAATACAATAATTTGATAAGTTTATATCCTTATCCTGATCAGGATCGCCAGTCCTTTCCTCACGTATCCTCTGCGTGAGAGCAAGAGGCTTAATATTGTAAGTATATTCCGTGATTCTCAGTTCAGTTGTTGACCGAGTGGGCAAGTCTTAGTCGACGCGAAACGACGGACTCCACGGGCGTGAGTTCAAATCCCATGGCTGAAATAAAAAAATATTTTTTTTTTCAGAAATATCTGTTGGATCGTAATATGTTATAATATCAGCATCAATAAGCAATATAAATATAGTTTAAAAAAACTAAAAAACACGCTTTCATAGCACATCAAACTAAAAAGTGAAAAATAAATATAGTTTAAAAAAACTAAAAAACACGCTTTTAAAGCACATCAAACTAAAAAAGTGAAAAATAATTATTAATATAAACTAAAAACAATAATGAACGAAAAATACTAGTATTATTGTGAAAAAAGCGTGGGACGCTTAGTGCCATATTTTTCGTATATCGAGCAACCCATGCTGTTTTCACAATAATACTAGTATTTTTCGTTCATTATTGTTTTCAGTTTATATTAATAATTATTTTTCACTTTTTAGTTTGATGTGCTTTAAAAGCGTGTTTTTTAGTTTTTTTAAACTATATTTATTTAAATATAGTAACAATTTAATTAAACATCACAGGTAATATAACCCTCAATTCCAAAGGTACTTCGAGGTACTTGTTCGGGAAGAAGCTATACATTTAGAGACAATGGATCTCAATATCCGAGTATGCTAAGATTAATTTCTGATTTAGAAGAAAAACCTGCTCCTAGACCGGGGATCGAATCCGGGACTCTGGGACTAGAGAGGCAAATGTTTTTACTGCTTGACCAAGAAGCCATACATGCATACACGTTGTAACAGCTATTTTTTTATATGGCCTAAGGAATAACAGAGATAACGCATGCATTTAGTCTTAGCATAAACAGCTCTTGGAATTCTCTAATCGAATATGAAATAACATACAAGGTGTTCCGTTTAAAATAACAAAGTTATTGAGGTTCTTAAATCTCCAAGTTTGACACAAAATTAAAGACATTCTGTACAAAAAAAATCTAAAACCGGGCACATGGTTTGAAAGTCCTTTTCTATTGTAATTCATTACAGCATCAAAACATTTGATAGTATTTTTAATTAGACGAATACAACGTCCCTTGTAATGGTGTACATACGTCAAAATTTCTACATAATTTCAAATAATTCCTGAACTACTCAAAGAAAGTACATGTCATGGTACTTCATTGGACAGTTTCTGACGTTCACTAACCAAATATGCAATAATATATAGGGCGTTTAATTTAACTTTACAAAGGTGATTTCTACTCAGCCAAAACGAAATATCCTGTATGACTAAAAATATTATGCCATGATAAATGCCGAGGAACTTTTGTGTTAAATTTTGTTTTTATCTATAATAATTACAGAGTTATGAAAAAAAATACGCACTAGCTGCACCCAGTATGGTACAAATATATATTTGATAAAATAAAAATAGAGCTACTTGGGGTTCAAAAACAAAATACAGAATGCCCTTGTGTTAGTTCTTGTTCATGATCTATCCTATCTTAGATCCAATTCCTTAGTTACACTACGCCGATGAGGGGCAATAACTCCGAAATACGTGTCCATAGCTGCATACTTTTTTTTTTATATGGCACTAACTATTCTGTATTTTTTTTTGAATCCCAATCCTCCATCTTTATTTTTTTTTTTGTGTTTGCCAGGAAACGGGCAGTGCACATACACTGCCTTAGATTTTTCAATTTAATAAATATTTATTATTCTGCATTATATTTAATTCTGACAAATAATTATTTTTCATAATTTTGTTATAATAAGCATATTTCGAAGATTGGATTAATTGACAAAACTAAATGATTTATTTCAGGAATTCTCTTGGTATTTATTTTTTGTAATTAAATAATTATTTATAAGAAACAAATTTACTCATGAATAATACATTTATATCTGCCACATTTATTACATCAATATATTTATTTCATAGAAAGAAATATTTACTATTAAAATTTATACCCTAATAGCGGAAATAAATATTTAATTCTAATAAGAAATATTTATTTCTCATTAATAAATTTGTTTCTGAGAACTAAATGTTGGCCCTCTACCGGCGAAACCGCGGTAGTGCATTAGACAAGATTCAACAAGACGCCATTGTTCCCTTTTTCTCTTATTAAGAGCTTGTGTTAAGTGTTGTGTCCCTTTCGGTAGATGTATAGTTTATTAGAAGAATATGGGGGCTGGAAAGCCTCAAAGAAACTATGTTTTAACGTCATCGTGTCTATGGAGATATTATGAAGTTATAGTTCATGAGAGTAATTGATTATACTGATAGTGATATATTATGTATGTACCTACATCTACGCAAAATTATATAAAAAATTATATGATATCTGCCCTATCATTTTTTAGAATATGTTTTATTATAAACAACTCGTGAAGCATACATGTTTTTAATATAAAATACATTTTAATTTCGCAAATATATACCTACCATAACGTTGCTTTAATGACAAAACATCGAATGTGCAAATTTGCCGGTTTCGACTTTTCTGTTGGAAAATAACATTTTTTTTTCAGTCTGCAGTGCTAAAACCGCAAATGCGAATATTGAATATTTTTGAAATATTTTTATACTAGGAAACTTATACCTATAAATAAATTACCTTTGGATATTTAACAACAAATTGAACTTTATTTCCCTTCTTCTGAAAAATCTGAAAAATGCACATTCGTTGTTTTGGCAGTGGACCGACGATATGCTTTACAACTTATGAAAAAAATAAAAAAATATCTACTATAATTTTTAGCAAAATTGATTTTTTAATACATCGTACTGTAGACAAATCGTGAGGCATACATTTTTTAATATAAATCAAATTTTAGTTTCGCAAATATAAACCAGGTAAGTAAAAATTTTTATATATGTATATTTTTGAATAGAAATGTATTTGTTGTATCCGTATAATTTGTCTTCGCACCTTCTTTGGGTATCAAGTCGCTGTTCTATATAAATTGTTTATATATTTTTTTAAATAAACTATGCGTAGCAAAAGAATTGTTCAGATTGTTTTTTTCTCCAAAAAAATCAACTTATGACTAATCCTTTTGGCGCAGAGACTTATTTAACAAATTTTTTAAATAATTTATAAGATGGTGGATACCCAAAGCAGGTGCGAGGAGTAATTAACATATTAACAAAAATTAACAATTTATTTAATATTAATGAATATACGAAATTTTCATTGTTTTTGAGAAATAAATATTTGTTCACTATAAATAAATTAAAAACGGAATTAATTTTCCTGAAATTAATGTATTCATCAACAATAAATCCACGCAATTTTCTGTAAAAAGTCTTATTCCTGAGAAATAAATAATTAATGCTCAGAAACAAATACTTAAAGTTCAGAAACAAATGTTTAATGTTCACAAATAAATATTTAATGTTCAGAAACAAATATTTCTTACAAATAAGTATTTTGATTTAATTGATAATATTAAATATTCGGCTTTTAATCAAATAAATGCCTTAATTCTCCCAATTAAATGTTTAGTTCGCCAAATACAAAGAAATCATTTATTTGGTTGAAATAAAATTTATTTCTCGCAACTAAATCATTCTCTCAGTGTAGAACACTATGTGTTGACTGGGCTCATCGAAGCCCCAAATGTGACACATGAGAACATTAAGGCACTAATTGAATACTGTATACTGTACTTTCCAGCCCTGTGTTAGTTTTTGTTCCTGGTCTATCCCATCCTTGATCCAATTCCTTAGCTAAGCTACGTCGATGAGGAGCAATAACTCCGAAACACGTGTCCGTAGCTGCATAGTTGTTTTTTTTTGTTGGATATGGCATTAACTATTTTATATTTGATACTTTACAAAAATAATTTACAAAGACTTACCGGAATTTGAACGAAGGTTCCGTTATTCAGCACAGGGTGTGAGTATAGCGGCACAACGGGCACCGAACCATTTTTAATATAAATAGGTCCTTGTATCGGAGTCACTGGTGGGAAAGACCCAGTTTCTTCCTCCTCGTCGTAATCATAGTCTATTACAGCATGCACATTAGTTTTAGTACCGTCATCGGTCACTTTCGTGAAGGTAGGTTGATTTTGGGGTTCTTGTGGGTGTTGCGGGTGCTGTTGGTGGTGATATTGATGAGTCTGAGGAAACTCCTCTGCTAAAAATGGTTTTTGAGGAGGAGGATAGGAGTAGGGACCTTGCAGTGGTGGCAGTGGGTGTAATGGTTGAGAGTGGTGGTAATAGTTTGTGGTAGGGGGATTTGGAGTCGCCGCAAGGTACGGCGCACTGTAATTGAGTAGAGCCATTTTTCCGTTCGGACTACCTAGTACACGCCGAATATTTCATTTTTAGTCGTGGGTTGAGACGGACCTGCAAAAAAAAGGTAAATATAAGTAGCTAACTCAAGGTATGAATATTTTATTTAGGTTTGTGATATTTTGCACATAAATGAGCCGCAATAGAACTCGGTATAGTCAGCGAAATCTATATTGTGATGGGACGTCCGGAGTAAGACGCTACGGAACGCAGAGCCGGATTTAACTGTATTGTTCGCTCATTTACTTTTTTAATGTAGGTTTTTATGCTCAGTTTAGCTAGCAACAATTTAACAATTGTACAAAACAGTATGAACTTGAAATAAAAGTATTTAATTTAACGTATTGACTACACATACAGCAGTTACAGTATTCAAGTTTTCTTAATATAAATTGTTACTACCCAGCAAAACCGCGAGGAGATATGAGCATTTCTTACTAGGAAAGGATGGGTATGGAATATTAGTATAGAACAAAGAGATTATTTAAAAAGTAACAAGAAAGCTTTAAAAACAAAATAAAAACAAAAAATATACTCTCAAAATAGTAACAGAAACAAATATTTCTCTCAATAAATTAACTAAAAATAAATTCTAATAGTAAAGTTATTACGATAAGAAAAACAGAAAGACATATTTTAGTCAAAATGAAAAAAAAATATATATATTAATAAATAATAACATCCTGAAAAAGAATGTTTCTCAAATACTGAATCACGAAAGCAAAAAACGGAATTAAATAATGCAGTTGATATCACAAAATTCACTTCTTCACTTCAATTTACCTCACCTCACATTGCTTCTGCTTCTGATTCCTCGTCCTTCTCACCCTCTTCTTTATTTTGAGTTGAACTACTATCCTCGTTAAAATTTATAATAAATTTATTTCCACTATTTATATGAAATTTGGCAATTTTTAAATAATCATCCTCAATTGTAATTCCTTTTCTAAGTAACTCTTTTTCCCAATCTTCCTTGTTAATTTTCGACACTTCGTTTCGAATTAACTCTATGACTTTTTTTATCGAATTTCGGAAAAATATTTCCTCTTCTGACATTTTTCCTCAATTTACACCAAATTAATTCAATCGAGTTGAAAATACAGAAATATGGCGGTAATCTCAACACTTTGTGGCCATATCTCTCCGCTACATTATCTATAATATACTTCTTCTCATAATTTTTCATTTGCAGGACTTCCAACAGTTGTGCTTTATTAATTTTCCTCATAATAGAGATCATGTTCCATTAAAAAATTTTGTAACTCCAGTTTAGTAGAACTCTTGTTAGGAATTTTATACAGTTGTCTCGAATGGTACTTCGCATTGTCAAGAACCATAACGTCCTTCGGTTTTAATTTTGGAGTTAGTGTATTTTAAAACCATTCCTCAAATATTTCTCCCTCCATGTTCTTGTGGTAATCCACGTTACAGTCTTCCATATTTTTTCAGCACAGTTCCACAGTTCCACTATTCGTCTACTTTCCTTAATCGCCATGCGTTTATTAATAGTTTGATATTTAAATCCAATTTTTCTCAGCCAAGTTCCTAAAGTTCTTTTGGTATATTTTAGATGATAGCTATTTCTTTTAATTTTCTGTCTACCACGTCAATAGTTGGGATTTCATTTTTCTGATACGCGTCGTAAACTAAAGTTCTTAAAAGTTTTGCTAACGATTCCAGAGTTTTCGATTGACCGGCGTCGGTCTTTGTTTTCTTGGGAGGGCACCTTCTTTCACCAGTTTGTGTATTGTGGGATAGGGAACGTTAGTCAGAGATGCTGTTTCACCTAGTACATTCAACTCATACAAATTAGAGTCATTAACTCGTCGCTTCAAAAGATTATTGTAAACATTAAGGCAAATTTGTTTCGCTTGCTTGTTCAAATGTAACCGATTTTTTCCTACTGAAAACACTAATAAACTTTCATTTTCTTTATCACTGTAATCATTATCACTTTCATTTTCACAAACACAATAAGATGCAGACGTAGAGGCCTTCCACGGTCGAAACATTTTTACATCAAATACCTTCTTAAATTATTTCCAAAAATACACCAGCAAATAATCAGATATGAAATAATTATTACTTATATTACACTATTGCACAATTCACTGCAACACCATAACCTTCTTAAATTATTTTCAAAAACACACCAGCAAATTAATGATATAAAATAATTATTACTCATATTACACTATTACACAACTCATTTCAACATGATAACCTTCTCAAAATATTTTCAAAAATACGCCAGCAAATAAACAGATATTAAATAATTATTATTTATCCTATAAAATTATACTTACAATATATCAGCACTGCTAGAATGATTCGGTTACAAAATTAAGTGCGGCTCTGAAGTATCACAGAATATAAGCGAAACTCCGCCTCTTCAATAGTTTATGTTTGCATTGACCAACAACTTGATTCTATACAGGCTGTAACAAATTCGTTTCTCACTACAGGGAACGCTAGCGGAAACGGTAAGAGATAGGTGCAGCCTCGGTTAAATTGGTACAAAGTTGCAGAATTTGGCGATCAGAAGTATGCCGTTGAAAATCGAAAATATTTCTAACTGTTCTTGAGATTTTTGGAAAAAAAAAGTAAAATAATGAATTTTTGCTTTTGTTTTTCCTGGTGTTATTTGAAGCGATATCGAAAAACTAAGAACATTTTTTCATTGACGTTTCTTATCCTTTACAGTTAAGTGTAAAAGGTGTTTTTATAAGACGTTTCCTCTTTTTGCGACCATCATCAAGTACATTATTTTAAATACGGATCTGTATTTCTTACGGCAATTTTTTTGTAGCATTGGAACCTCATATTTCATTAATGTATTAAACTTTTATGTTGCTAAACGTTTCGTAGCTGTAAACCATCATCAACAGTGTTTTTCTATGACAGTTTACAGCTATGAAACGTTTAGCAACATAAAAGTTTAATAAATCCGAAAAATGCAGAGTACTGTATTACTAAACAAGGACTATGGGAAACAAAAGAAAAACGAAAAGAGGTTGGAAGTTACTAACGTTATTACTAATTACATGATAAAAAATAAAAATAATAAGAAAATCAATAAAATAGATATAGATTTCAAAGAGACAAAATGTTTTTTAAAGGATAGCGATGATATATTGGTGACCAAAGCAGATAAATGAAATAAGACTTTTTTAATAAAAAAGGAAGATTATTTGGGAAAGATGAATGAGCTATTAGAAGACAGAAGAACGTACGAAAAATGAAATAACGACCTAACAGTAAAATACTAAAGTAAAAATAATAAATTAGTGAAAAAACTATTTGTCCAAGGATATATAGATGAAAGAGAAAATAAAAGACGATTTATAACTCTAAACCACAACTGGGAATGGATTGCCTAAGATAATAGAGAGAATACTCTATTAACGCCAGTAATAAGTCAAATAAATTCACCTTCTTATCAGTTAGCAAAGTTCATATCAAATATTCTAAACAATCTAAACCCAGAACTTCAATACAGTATTAAATATTCATTTATTTTGGTGGAAAAAATACGGATATATTTAACTATCTTTAGATGTTAAATCATTATTTACGAATGTCTCAAAAGAGACTGTCAAAAATTCGATGATAAAGTATTGGGAGAGTATTGAAACTTATACAAATATCCCACAAATAGTTTTTTGAAGTTAATTGATTTTTGTTTTAAATATAGTTATTTTTCATTTAACAATAGACTTTATATGCAAAATTTTGGGCCAGTAATGGCTAATCTAGCGTCACCAATTCTTGCAATTATAGTTTTACATGACCTAATTTCAGGTTGTTTGGAAATATTACCGTTGAATATACCCTTCCTTTTCCTTTATGTAGATGACATTTTATTAGAGGCACCAGACAACTGTATTAATATGATTATAAATTAATTTAATTCATTCAATAACGGTATTCAATTTACTACAGAGAAAGAAGAAAAAAACATGATCGCATTTTTAGATGTATTGCTTATTAGAGAAGAAGAGAACATATTAACAGAGTGGTATAGAAAAAGTATTAACTCCAATAGAATTTTAAATTAAGTCATTTTTTAAATCAAAAAATTGTTTGGTATTATAAAGTCCATGAAATTCTAAATTGAAAACTTGTGACGTAATGAATTTAAACAAAAAAATTATGATATAACCAAAAATATCTTAATCAACAATAATTATCCAGAGAGATTAATTAAAACATTTTTTCTCAGAAAACTGGTCGAAAGTTACAAATTTGACAATGAATAATAAGAAAAAATACTAAATACCGTTAAAATTTAAACAGGAGTTTGGAGAACGAAAATAATATGAAAGTAACTTTTTACAATGTAAAATCATTAGGTCCTTTGTTCAATAAAAATAAAGATAAAATTCCACTTGAATTAAAAAGTCGTGTTGTATATCGAATTCAGTGTGAATATGGTAAACAATATATTGGCCAAACTAAACAATGGTTAAGTTTGAGATTAAAAAACCATAAATAAGATGTTAAAAACAAAAAACCATCAACGGTTTTATCTAACCATGTAGCAGACCAAAACTGTAAATTTAATTTTGAAGAAACAAAAATATTAGCTACTGAACAGAATTTAGATAAGAGACTTTTGCTATAAATGATCTATGTAAATTGTAGCAAAAATTGTGTTAATGTAAGAACATTTGTAGATAATTTAAGTACAATTTAAAAATCAGTGTTAAATAAGTTTAATTTTTAAATAAAGTTAGGTTAGAAATTTGACGTAGTAATAATCTTGTAATTTGTATGATAATGTCATTAATTGATAGAAGAAGAATATGAATAACTTTAACCTAACTATGCACCAATATGAAATAAGAGTTATTTGAATACACATTAATGCCATAGAATTATTTAAAAAGAAGAAGAATTTAACCTATATAAAAGTAATAATTGTTCACTTATAAAATCAAAGCTGTATTATTGTATTGTTTTTTAATATTGTATGTGTCAATTATTGTTGTTTTGACTTTTAATGTGTTTATTTGTAATTATTTATGACTGATCCAATTAAAATTGGAGGCAACATTATTAGACTGGTAAATGTTTTTTAGTGTCTTGTAAATCCATTGTTGTCACACTATTAATAAATCACAGGTTCTGAGGAAGGTAGGTTATACTGCTGAAACCGGTTTATCTAAATAAAGGACAGTAGTTTTATTTGTCCAACTACCCACGAATAGTTTCATAAATTAAACAAATGACAGGTCACAAATTATTATTAAAGATTTTAAAAAATAAGATTTTTTTTATAACTTTCGGCTCCGAAAAATGGCAAATAGTTTGGGCACCTTATGAGATGACAATATTTTGTGAGCAGCGTCAGCAACTTCGTATATCCTGTGTATAAATGTTAATTCCTACATCCCTTTATTTTTACGATTACTAACGCCCGCACATGGCAAGCGCATTGTACACGTACTCCTTAACTCTCATTAATAAGCTCCGACCTAAGGTACGTGTATTTGTTTTTATTTCTTAAATCTCTCAGTCACTATTGCGTCTCCACGATAAACATTTTTTATGTGCCTATTTACAACTTGCTTTCTTTAAACGTGTGATTTGTGTGCGTTTTTTTTATTCTAAAAATAAATGTCTTGAATATACCCATTTTTCGTATTAAATCCTACTAAAACAATCGTTTTAAGTATCAGATATTAAAAAATTACCATTTTTCGTATACAGGGTGGGGCAATAGTGCGTCCGACTTCGATATCTCCAGTTCTATGATAGCTAGAAACTTGATTTAAAAACATAAGTAAACTAGACAAAAAAGTCTACAACCGGAAATTGTTTTCGAATATACAGGGTGAGTCAAGACGATTCTACAGGGTCAAGTAACATTTTTTTAAAATGAGATGCCATGTATATCAGAACATTTTTGAAACCTCTTTGTGGCCTCCTTTCACTACTGTATTATTTTTGCTTTCTCCCCACCACTTGGATGTAATGATTTTTGTTGTTGAAATTATACCATTTATCGATTTTAAGAAAAAATATGTTAGTACCAATTCTGAGACACTCATCCTCACTTCCCTAAAAGTATACAGGGTAGCCAAAACGGATTTTTAAATTTACAGCTTTTTAAACTGAATTTTCTCATTTTTTAAATGGAACACCCTGTATATATTTGGACGATGTGATGTAGGTTTGAAAAACGAACATTTTTTTGTACGTACATTCCTATGGCTATTTGTGACCATTTTTTCTTTATTGAACAATTTCTGCAAAATTCAGCAATAAAAATTAAAAATGAGGGTTTTTTTTCAAATAATTCAAGAGAAGGTATTATAATAAGCGTGTTACACGATGCCCATGATTAAGAGACTGAACTTATTGGGTGAAATATAATTAGGCGTGAGCCACAATAGGCCTGTTGATGGCCGTAGTGGAGGGTCTACTGAGACCCACTCACAACAAACCTAACCTAACCTACATGATGCCCATAAAAACTTCACACCAACAACAATCTACCATTTCAAGGAAAAAATAATAAATGCTTTTAGAAGTATCACTCCCGCAATTTTATGAACAGTAGAAACCTCATCCAAAGACGCATAGAAATGCGTATCTTCTCTTGAATTACAAAAAAATATATATTTTTAATTTTTATTGCTGAATTTTGCAGTTATTGTTCAATAAATCGAAAATGGTTACAAATACCCGTAGGGATGTACATATAAAAAATGTCCGTTTTTCAATTTTACATCACATCGGCCAAAAATATACAGGGTGTTCTATTTAAACAAATTGAGAAAATTCATTTCAAATAGTTGTAAATTTAAAAATTATTTTTGGCCACCGTGTATACTTTTAAGAAGTAAAAATGGCTGATTGTGAGTGTCATCACACAGGTGTCTCATAACTGGTACTAACATATTTTTTCTTAAAATCTATAATTGTGACTAGTGATTTTTTTAATATACACGGCATAATATACAATGGCATAATTTCAACAAAAAAAAAATCATTACATCCAAGAGGTTGGGAGAGAATCAATAATAATACAGAAGTGGAAGGAGGCCACAAATAGGTTTCAAAAAATGTTCTGATATACAGTATGTCCGCGGATGGGGTTTACAATAGGTATAATGGCTAAAATTTTTAACTTTTCGAGAAAATGTTATTCTTTATAAAAGTTTTTGCTTGCCTAAAAAATAGTAGTGACGTTGACAAAAATTATATTTTTTATATGGGGTGATCCAAAATTACAAAAACTTAAAATTCCGTAAGAGTAAACTGGTTATATTTTTTATTTTGGAACAAAATGTGAAATAAAAAAGTTGTTTTTAATTATATGGTATCTTCAAATCTAAAATTTGATTTGAATATTGCAATGTTTCCGAAATTAGTGAATTTTTAGTATAATACTAGTGGGTTTTTGTCAAATTTTTTATTTAGCTAATTGCATTCGAACAAGGAGAATAAATACCTGATAAACAATTTTGATTTTATAAAAGTGCATACATATTTGAAGTTTCTGACTTTATTAAATATCAAAATTCAAAAATTCCTCCACCAAATTGAACGCATGTTTCCATTCGATTTCGAATGTTGTGAAAACTACTTCTAACTTCCTCAATGGAAATTGATTGCACAGCTGCTGAAATGCGTTGTTTTAGAATTTCAACGTCGTTGTCTATGGGTTGTCGGTAGGTAATTTGTTTTAGGCGCCCTTAGAGAAATGTATCCGCAATTGTCAAAACTGGACTTCTTGGGGGCCCTAAAAACTGGATCGCCTCGTCCAATCCACCTTTGCCCAAATTTGCTATTAAGCCAATTACGTACGACGCCGACGCAGGCATGATGTGCTAGACATCATTCCTGCTGAAAATACATTCTATTACGATATTCCAACGGCAAGGCTTCTAACTGATCAAAAAAGAATATATTAAGCATATTGTAAATAAGAGTTACTACTGCACGTATTTTCAAAAAAGTATGGCCCTATTATACCATGATACGGAATAGCGCACCAGACATTTACTTTTTTTAAATATTGCCTTCCGGTAGAAATTCTAAATTTTGGGTTGGTCTCACTCCAATACCTTACATGTTGTGAAGCTACAGTCCCATTTGTTGAAAAAGTCGACTCGTCGGAGAACATAATAAATTTATAAAAATTCGTGTTGCCACTTAAAATTTCATTTCCTACCCATAAACAGAAATCTAGTCATTTTGCTTCATCTCCTTCTTCTAAGGTATGGTTAAAATGTGGTTTGTATGGAAATATTTTATTTTTTTTTCTTTTAATTTTTTTGGATGCAACTTTTTTTAAACACCTCCAAATGCCAGGCTCGATTTTTCAACGAAATTTTTGGGATTTCCAACAACAGATGCCAACACTAATAATGCGGCGCGCGGCGGCGTCATTTTGATCATATTTTTTCTTCTCTTTCTTTGCGTCAAGCACTGAACCAGTTTTTTACAATGTTTTGACCAATTTATGAACTACCATTCTCGAAACATACACATTGGGAAATCTCTGACTAAATTTTTAAATAACGTAACGGTATGAACTTTTACCGTCTCCATAACACTGTACTAAAAGAATTCTTTGCTCGACAGTTAACATTTTAAAAATTATTTTTTAATGCAGATATGTCATGATATGTAGACGTACCTAGGTAACAATGCACCTAACAATCAAAAAGAACATTATGGGAATTATACAGGATGTTCCTAAAATAAAATTTTACTAAAAATTCACTAATTTCGGAAACATTGCAATATTCATATGAAATTTTGGATTTAGACAGACCATATAATTAGAAACAACTTTTTTATTTCACATTTTGTTCTAAAAAGTAGAACCAGTTTACTCTTACGGAATTTTAAGTTTTTGTAATTTTTAATCACCCCGTATAAAAAATATAATTTTTGTCAACGTCACTACTATTTTTTAGGCAAGCAAAAATTTTTATAAAGAATGACATTTTCTCGAAAAGTTAAAAATTTTAGCCATTACACCTATTGTAAACCCCATCCGCGGACATACTGTATATGGCATTCCATTTAAAAAAATTTTAGTTGACCCTATAGAATAGTCTTGGCTTACCCTGTATATTCGAAAATAATTTCCGGTTATAACTTTTTTGTCCAGTTTATTTATGTTTTTAAATCAAGTTTCTAGCTGTCATAGAACCCGACATATCGAAGTCAGACGCACTATTGCCCTACCTTGTATATTGCCCCTTTCAGATTTTAGTCATATCTTGAAAATTCTAGAAACTATGGCTTGTCTAATGATTCCGTTGACACCCGGTATATATCTTTCGCTTACCTTATAATATAATATAATTAGATAACATATAACAATCACTTTGCCAGGATGTGGACATACCGGTCCTGTAATATAAAACAAAATCATCCTGAATTTTGTTTCGCACGACTTTTAAAACCGAGATAGCAAATAATTGCAGTGTTTAGCATGGTTCACTTTAAACAGACTACTGACAGATAAATATTAATGCGTTTTATTAGAATTAGAATGTAAACCAACACTTTACCGCAAAGGTTCTTTTAGTCACGTATTTAGGATATGTATTTGGCAATGCCTTGAATGCAACTCTAGTTCACATCTAAATCGCTATCTCTGTAAACTTACAATTAGACATAGCGTGTGATCTAGAGTTAGCTCTTTGGATGGCAAATATCGCAAGATATTTATGACACCATTCTTCAAAGTTCAAGTTGAGGCAAATGAAAGTGAACGTTTTGAAAAGAAACTTCTGAGTTAAAAGCAATATCCACATATTTGAAAACTGAATTAAAGGTAAAGTAATAAAATTTTTAAACGAGAATGAATTTGTTGGAAAACTCAGATATAAATACCTATTAACAGCAAGCAGACAGCTTAGACAGAAAAGAAGATCTTTCTTCTAATAAAGGTGATAAAGATATACTGTGCAAGAAAGAGATAAAAAGCTTTATCTAGTACTGTAGTACCTAAAAAAAGTATGAGTGTACTTTTTCAATCAGTACTTTTTTAATTATGATAGGAACAATTTACTGACTTTTGTTAACATATGTAGTTTAACCTAATTTTTATCGATGTATTTGAAACACAGGAATAATAAATTGTCAGAACATGAAATAAATAAGTTCACAAAACATTAAACTATCAAATTAAGTGTTCATATTGGGTCCCAGCATCTCTGAAGTAATCGCCAGGATTTCATTTCGGATTCTTTTTTTAGTGCTTCAATGGAAATTGGTCTGTTAAAATCGATCTTACTTTCAAGATAACCCCACAGAAAACCTAAAAGCGTGAGATCAGGTGACCGTACTGGTCATTTAGGTCCACCTTTTACTGTTTTTTCAATGAAGTAAGATCCTAAAATTCTATTCTCAACAATGCCAGCCCAAACATTAAACTTTTCTGGATATTGGGTATGGGCGTTTATCATCCAGTGTGGATTCTGGGGAGCTCAATAGCGATAATTTTGTTTATGAACTGTTCCGCTAAGCTTCAACAGAAAAAATAATATGGTTGGCAAAATTAACAGCAGCATTGCATCTCTCTATTGTGTTATCACAAAATTCAATCCTGCCACAGGATCACCTTCGTTCAACTCATGTATCACCCTAATAGCACAACATAGTCCTATGGACATCCGATGAACGTCCTCAGCGAACATTATAGATAATTCAGGACGTCCCATGGACAGCCTTTTTTAGTCCAAAGGACATTTTATGGACGTCCTTGGGATGCCCAAATGTCACAACTTTGAACCATATTCGGAGGTCCATACGGAACATCCGAAGGACGTCTATAATGGGACCTTACTTGGATATCTTTTTAATACCCCATAATACCCATATTAGTTTATTTTTCTTTCTTGGGTCTCACTATCACATAAATCATTTTTCCAAACTTATCGATTATCTAAAAAAAAATACAGTTATCCAGTTATGACATTGAAAAAAATAAGCTTCCGCGCTTGTGACTACAACAAAGAATTATTCAGAGGGTGTTTTTTGACAACTAGAACTAGACAAAAGACTTATTTTTGCAGTATCACACTGAGTAACTGTATTTTTTAGATAATCAACCTTAGAATTATTCATGGGTAGCAAGCCCCAAGAAATATTAAGAGAATGCTACAAATAACATATTAATGCCCCAGAATAAATCACATTTAGATTTGTATTGTTGTCTACTTCTATTATGCTGTCGACTTCAAAACGTTAGTAACTTAGTAGTCTTTTAGATGTCGAGTTAAAGAATATACTTACGGTAATATTTTATATTATATTTCACAAAATCAAAATAACTATACAAACTACACCAAAAGCGTAGCAAAATCTAGCAAATAAACTGCCAAAATCATTTATCACTTTTTCCAGAAGGACGCTTACTTAGCATTGTTGCCAAATTAAAAACCTTATTTCCCGCCACGGCATAATTTTTGTCCATAAGATGATAATTGTAACTGTAACATCTATTTGTATAAAAAAAATAATAGTAAATGACGATAATACCTGATACACACGATTTTATTTAGTTGTTTAAATATTATCTGTTGAATGTTGAAATCAATTGTTAAGAATTTATTATTTTTCCGTTTGGCAACATGGAACATGTACGTTTCCACTCGCGGGAATTTTGAATTGCATTTGTACCTTTCACATCATATATTAATATTATTCATTTTACGTGCATAACACACGAAGTATGCTTAATACTTTAATACAATACAGTACTGTTATTATGTTATTTTTATAATCCAGATGTGATTTACATTTTTTTTTACTTTTTCACTTTTTATGTAATAGATTTAATTTTTGAATTTATTGTTATCATTATGAATACATAGGACACACCCATGTACCAACTCACAAGAAAACATAACAAACCTAAAAATATTTTTTTAGGAACTAGAACCACAATATCACCACCTAGTGGAAATAATTTGAAAAGAATTTACTTAGTTAAATCAATCAAATCACGCTATCCCTGCAAAAAAATCTATAAAACGTGAGTATTCATCTATTCGCAAAATGAACATTTTCTACACAATTTCAAAATGTGTTCAAACAGCAGTCCGTCAGACGTCCATTTTAAGTCCTTTGAAGTTGGTATATTAAATGTCCAAACATGGACGTCCATCGGGCATACATTTTATGTCCTTGGAAGTTTGTACATTTAATGGTCGGAGACGGACGTCCTTTGGATGTCCATTTTATGTCCATGGACGTCTGTACATAAAATGGACTTAGAATGGACGTCCCTAGGACGTTGTGTGCTATTAGGGCACTTTGTACAGATGCCATTTATGTATTTTCAAGTACTTCACAACAGAAGATTGACGGATTTCATTTCAGCAGCCAACGATCTTGTAGTACTATGCGGATTTTCTTTAAGTACGCTTCTGTGGTGTCGTACATTGCTCCCTTTAGAAAAAAGTTTTGCTCACTTTGGAGCGCAGTATGAGATCCTGATCGAAATATTAATATTGAATAAAACACAGATTTCCTCTTGTTTTTCTGTTTTCATGTACAGGGTTAATCATTATAAATTACCCACCCCTTATCATCATTATTACCTATAGAAAAAAAAGTTTTAATTAAAAGTTGTGTGGTTATAACTGAATTTTGTTAAAATGATATCAAAAGTACAGTAGCGTGCAGATTTCAGGGGATACAAAAAAATTATATTTTTTTTTAAATGAGATACCCTGTATATTATTAAATTTTTGGAATGATCCTTTGTTCCTGATTTCAAAAATATACCACATCTTACCCCTACCATATACCGTTTTTGGGTTATTAAACGTCGAATATCTTAGTTAAACTATTTTCTGTAAATATGAAAAAGTTAACATTATTAAAGTATATGGTAGGGGTAACATGGTATATTTTTGAAATCAGGAGCAAAGGATCATTCCAAACATTTAATAATACAGGGTAATCCATTCACAAAATATATTATTTTGTATTCCCTGAAATCTGCACGCTACTGTACTTTTGATAGCATTTTAACTAAATTCATTCATAACCATACACCTTTTATTTAAAACTTTTTTTCTATAGACAATAATAACGATGATAAGGGGTGGGTAATTTATAATGCCACTAGATCAGTGGCAATAAATGAAACAACTAAATAAAATCGTGTGTATCAGGTATTATCGTCATTTACTATTTTTTTTATACAAAATGATGTTACAGTTACAATTATCATCTTATGGACAAAAATTATGCCGTGGCGGGAAATAAGGTTTTTAATTTGCAACAATGCTAAGTAAGCGTCCTTCTGGAAAAAGTGATAAATGATTTTGGCAGTTTATTTGCTAGATTTTGCTACGCTTTTTGGTGTAGTTTGTATAGTTATTTTGATTTTGTGAAATATAATATAAAATATTACCGTAAGTATATTCTTTAACTCGACATCTAAAAGACTACTAAGTTACTAACGTTTTGAAGTCGACAGCATAATAGAAGTAGACAACAATACAAATCTAAATGTGATTTATTCTGGGGCATTAATATGTTATTTGTAGCATTCTCTTAATATTTCTTGGGGCTTGCTACCCATGTATCATTTTAAGGTTGATTATCTAAAAAATACAGTTACTCAGTGTGATACTGCAAAAATAAGTCTTTTGTCTAGTTCTAGTTGTCAAAAAACACCCTCTGAATAACTCTTTGTTGTAGTCACAAGCGCGGAAGCTTATTTTTTCAATGTCATAACTAGATAACTGTATTTTTTCTAGATAATCGATAAGTTTGGAAAAAATGATTTATGTGATAGTGAGACCCAAGAAAGAAAAATAAACTAATATGGGTATTATGGGGTATTAAAAAGATATCCAAGTAAGGTCCCATTATAGACGTCCTTCGGATGTTCCGTATGGACCTCCGGAATATGGTTCAAAGTTGTGACATTTGGGCATCCCAAGGACGTTCATAAAATGTCCTTTCGACTAAAAAAGGCTGTCCATGGGATCGTCCCGGAATTATCTATAATGTTCGCCGAGGACGTTCAT
>JANEYF010003798.1:0-50830 GCA_029963845.1 Rhamnusium bicolor
TTCTATATCTAGTTCTTAAACGGAAAAAACCTACATTCCCCGCCAATTTCAGACAGTCTGTACAGTCCGAAATTAAATAATAAATAAATTAGTTCTTGGTTAAAGGGAAAAAAAATTCTACTAAAAATTACACAATATTTTTACTGACTAGTAAAAAAAATTAAATACGTATTTTATACAATTTACATCTACTTTCTAATCTCCAAAATGCAAAATTATTTCTTTTCTATCTAAGCTAGCTCTACTTCCTGCTAATTTAGTTACTTAAAAAAATATTGGCACCATTTTTGAACTAGTTTAGTTTTCTAAACTAATAACATTAAAACAATTTTAATTTCCAAATAGATATCGGTCTTTGGAAAACCGTCACTTGCCCTTGTTCTTTACCACCTATAACATAAACATATAATGGAACAGGAGGCTCTAATCGAGGCCCCTTCACAGTATCCGGTTTTACTTGTTCTATCCTAACAGTACGTTCTACTCTACTGGCACTGAGAGCCCTAAACTTATCTACACTTGGACGAGACTGATTTTTATCTATAGCTAATGATTTTGGAGGTCTATTTACCCTACTGGAATGCCTATATAACACTTTGGTATTTTTGCTGATAATACCATTGAAAGTTTGTAACTCTAGAACATCTTCTTCATCTGAGTTCTTAATTTCTTCATTTGCTAACAATTTAACAACGTTTTTTCTATCAACATTTTCATTAAGTAGTGCCTTAATGTCAGGTCCCATATAATTTGGATTACAGAAACCAAAGGGACCTGTTTTATCTCTTTCCTTATTCTTTTGATTTTCTTCTTGTGGAGTACCTGTTTTAACGCTATAACTACTAGCTGAAGAAAGCCTATTAACTGTTTCAATGCTTGCGTAATCAGATGTCGAGGAAACGTTTTCTTCCGAATTTTCTTGTAATGAAATTATCATTTGTTGGTAAAGAGGGTTATCGGCGTAACCCAAATGAGAACTATAACTCTCTCCCCTTTTTACAGGATTAAAATTCTCATAGATATTTTTTTCATTATGCTCCTTGACATTTTCTGCAGTTTTTTCGGATTTTTTTCATACTTTTATCTAATAAATCATTTTCATCTTCACTATCTAAGTAAACTAATTTGGTCGCTTCGACAGGAGTTAATACTGGAGTAGGTAGAGATAAAATTGTAAAATTTGGCACAGAAATTGGTTCGCGAGTCAGTTTTAAAGCCGTACTGTCAAATTCGACTCGTTTCTTACTTGTTTCCTTGGATTCCTCGTCTAAAGTTGGAGAAATATCCATGTGGTATTTTTTCTTTATTACATATGCAGATTTTGATTTGATCATGGTACCTACAAATGAAAGAGGATAAGGTAACATCATTTTCGAAAGATTGGGTATGTAAAGCATTCAAACATTTAAAGTTTATTTAAATTCACTTTTTCGATTTTAATTTCAGTCTATTTATTTCTTATGCACCTCAATCCTGAAATAAAAATGCAATATCACAAGAAACCATGTGCCCTGTAAAATCCACTTCTGATTTTTTGCGTATAAGATTTTTTCTTGTGAATTCTTTTAGAAGATGATCCAAAAAAAATAACTACCAATATGACTCACATCAATAAAAAACTTATTTATTGCAAATAACTCAGAAACGAAAAAAATTTAGAAAACATTTTATGAATTGAAAGCAATTTCAGTCTTATAGTACAGAATGAGTCAAAAGGTATTTGAGCTAACGAAACCATTTTTGGGTAGATTATATGAGCACATTTAGAACCACCTTTTGATGCTATCAGAGGTTCTAAAACATGTTGTTTCCAACAGCTGTGACATTTTTTGTTTAGGTTTCCTGATAATACGGAATCTGAACTTTGACTAACATCTTTACTCAACTCACGAATGTTTATGAGAGGATTTTCATCAACTGCTGCCAAAACATTATATTTCAGTGCCTCCATTTATGATAAAGTCTGCTTCAAATATTCCACATTACTGGTAGAACGAAATAGTTGCAACAATTGAGTTAAAAGCTGTCTGCTTGGTTGACTTGTATATTGAAATCATTGTGGTGAAACCGTTTATCCCTTATAATAAGGATAGGATCATTTTAGATTTCATTTTTGTGAAAATGTTTATTGCCACCACTTTATAGTTATGATAATAACAGAAAAGGTTTTGATGTTAAAAATAATGTGTTAACTAACAGATACCATATGTCAACCAATTGCAATGGTTTTGATAACTTGATCTGCATTGTGAGATGAGGTTGAGGAAATTAAAAATTTTGTATTAATACCTTCTTAGATAAAATAAATGATTGCTATATACAGTTTTTTCTAGTCTAGGTCCTCAATTAAAAAATTTATTCCAAAGGTTTCGGGAATATTTCTGAGAATATATAAGAACTCCATTGTGACATCAAATGCTAAGTTTGGAAAATTAAAATTAGCAACTAGTACTTTTAGAAAAAATTAAGAAAAAATTAGAAAGTGTTTTACACAACAATCCTGGTTTTGTCACGGTTCATCGAATAATAGACCTATTACAGGACAAAGAAGTGGATTGTTTAGGGCCTCAAATAAGTATGGCGTCTTTACGAATATTCCCCTATTTTAAATATGCGCCTATAACATCTGCCAAGATAGAACGTTCGTTTTCAACATAAAATGAAATTTTGCAGAGGCGGCGGAATTTAACAGCAAAACATATGGAGCAACTTTTAATAATATACTTCGCTTGTAAGGAATAATACCGCAGCTATAACTGTGAATAAGTGTGCAGTGTTGCGAAGAAAAATTATTGATATAAACTTCTAGTGCCAATATACTTTCACTTTACCATCTCCACTAATTATTTTTAGGACATCTACACTACAAGGTAAGTCACTGAAAGATATTAATCTGCAGTAATAGTTTATAAAATGTTTGCTGGTAATTCATATATAAATTAATAACAATGTTCATTTACGTCGACCACGTTTTTCACGTCATCACTTGCTATATCTAAACTCTATTCATAACATAATAATTTACAGAATAGGCCCAATAATTGTCTATGTGAATTAAAAAAGGATTACCTCGAGAAGGTGTTGCAATTTCAGAATCGAAAACCTCTATTTCTGTATGTGGATTTGCATGCTGCCTCAACAGACTTTCAGTACTATCCCCAGCAGAACCGGTTAAAACTGTGTAACTACATTTGTTGCTCATTCTTGGAATATTCAGTTGTGAGAGTTTTGAAATTTCTTGTAAAAAGCTTTTAGAAGCCCTATTTGTTTCAGCGTATTGTTGAGCTAAATCACTACCATCATTGTAACTAGTTTGGGAAGGCTGAAAAATATAAGTCTTTTCACACGGTGCGACCTGTAAGAAAGAAGAAGACAGCGTTTAGGGATTAAAGAAACAATTCCCTGGAAGACAAATTAAATACAAGATCAATTAAATACACGCTGTGTGTTAACTATAACTTTATTATACATACGTATACAATTCAATACTGACTCAATACATTGTCTAAGTATCGCATCAGTCTCCCCGACCACCGCACAGTGCAGCTATCTTATGGGGCAAATGGACAAAAATCAGAACTCCAAAAAAATCAGTAGTATCATATGATTTATTTACCATAAAATTGTCCGACATTAGTCTACATTTACATCCACAATGTAAGGTTAGTAAAAAAATAGTGCATGTATATAATACCATAAAATATTATAAATTGTACTTTATATTAGAAATGTTGACAGAGAAAGAGATGTAAAAGTATACTTAGGATCCAGAAATATTTACATAATATAAACAAAAAAATGTCCCATGTCTATTCTGCCCCTGAATCACTTTCACTGTCATCGCTAACTTCAAGAGGAGTTGTGATATTATATGCTGTCAAAGGCTCTCCTTCGTCAGTTAACACGAAATACTCTTTAATGCTACTGTCATCAGCCATATTTTTTCCTTTTTTGGAGATTATTTTTCTGTGGAAAGCTAGTAAAGGATCTGATGTTATGATCAAACGATTCATCAAATCAATGTTTGATTCCCTTCACGACTTTTTTCGAGTGTGTGCCAATCTTTCTTTTCTAATTTCTTTATGTCGAGCCTCTAGGCACTCTTCTGACATTTCATCAATTGGTATATTGAATTGAGAGATGACTTCATAACCGTGAACCAGTATTTTATGGATAGTCATAGGCATATTATACCACGAGTACTCTTGCAGATACAATTCCCTAGTGTTCATGGCAAGATTGTTAAATTTATTTACATTAATTTTTTCCTTACAGTTCAAAATTCTCAAAATTAGGTAAAATTTATAAAAGTAGTGTCTCGTTAAGGCTGGTAATTTTGGCACTTATTTTATATTGCTCGAAAAATTTTCTAGCTGTATTTCCGTCATTGGAACTACCATAACCTTGTTTTGGTTTGTCTATATTGAGACTGTTTTTTAAACTCACTTTGAATTCGTTTTTTGGTTTGTTCTTTCAAATCCTTAAATTCCCTTGAAGCTTACCACTTTTTAAAAGGAAGGCGATATGCTATTTTTAAACAACATTCCAAGAAACGAATCCAACAATGCAAAGTTGACAATCCATATTTATATTTTTCAGAATCCGCTACAAACTGAGTCAAGTCTGTTTTATTCATCTGAGTCGGTTTTGCTCCGCATAGATAATAAGTAGCAGTAGACTTTGTTTCGGTCACAATATTGCATACACTACCGTCAATCATTGTAAAGTGAAATTCAAAATCCACGTTAAATTCTCTTTCGCTAATTCTCATGCTAATGTTTTTAATATCTTTAAAACAATTTTCAAATTTATTATATTCTTGTTTAATTATTTCCTCGTTTTCCTTAGAAAACATAAATTTAAGTGGTCGACAATATAGCGACGCACGATGACGAACGGGGATTTTTCCAAACCACCGTTTTAGAGGATTTGTTCATGAGCATAATAGGGACAAAACCTATAAAAAACATAAATTCGTCAGTTTCAGATTCTTTTGAAAATTTTTGCTTGTATATACTGTGACTGGAACTTCCATCCATGCCTCATTTACAGACAAGAGTTAAATTTAATGAAGTAATGCTATGTATATCTACAACATTAATAAGATTGCAAATAAAATTAAGAGTTTTATATAACATATTTTGAATATTAACTTCAACAGCTGTCTCAGAAGCAGATGATATCTCAAGATATGAGTGTTGTTTGAACAGATTAAGTCTATATAAACTAGGAAAAATATCTCTATGTACGCTATTTACCACAGTCCTTAATAAATTGTACTTGCGTTCAGATAAGTCTAGATCTAAGTAAAGAGCAAGTGCTTGCTGCAAACTTAATTCTTTCTTTACTTCTAAAGTCCAGTTGAAGTTGATGGACCAGCGATACTAGAAGCGAACTGTAATTCCGCACTACCGAAGCTTTTTACCAATGTTTCCACTTTACGTTTTTTTATTTTGACGGAACACTCTTCGAACTGCTTTTGTGGACGGCCCCGGCCACTAATTGAGGTAGTCGAACTGATATTGGTAGATTTTATTAAACTTTCAGGGATTGAAATTTTCGAGGCGAGAAAACGACTTTCTTTTTTTAATAAATAGGATCTTGAACGTGAGCACTTTGTCCACCTTGATTTTAAATTAACACATATTAATTTTGCAACATTCAGTAGTTCTGGACGTCAGGGTTTGTAATGTTATACGAGTTCGTAATACATTGCTTTATTGCAGTAAATTTGTCTTTATCCACTGTTGACAAACTTCAAAACATTTACCGTACGTAAGAGGGTGACCTATAAAGGAAAAAAGGCTTTTTATACAAATGTGCAAATATTTGCACAAAATCATATTATAGCTTTAATGTATACTAAATTGACTACAAAATAGCAGAAAGTTGCATATATACTTTTTTTATACTTTTTTTTTAAATCTTACAGAAGTTGTTAAAAAGTCAATCAGAATCAAATTTTACACTCGTTTATAAAATTCAAATTAACAGGTTGAAAAATGCCAAATATTGAGGTCATTATGTATTATTTAAATAGTTAACATACCTGGATTTATATTCTCCATGACCAAAATAGCACAAATTAAATACTGTTCAGCACACAACTATTCACACGTGAAGCAAAATTTCAACTGACTAAGTAGGTAATACGATATGTTGAAATTACCTTCGATTCTGTCCAATACCCCCCCTCCCGATACCGGGAAATTCCAAGAAACGTTTCTTGGAATAGCTTGTTTGGTTACTTACCTACTTATAGGGTAGGTAATTAAACCCAAAATAAAGAGTCAGTTTTTACATTTTTCCCCCACAGGTCGCTGCACTGTGCACCGTCTCCACGTAGACCAAACATTCGTTCATTTAGGCGCCGATATTGTTGACTCATCAAAATATTACTTACATCCCATATAACCAAATACATCAACTGGAAGTCCTTTTATATCCAAAAAACACCTTGCTTCCATGAACATATTTTGGATGTACAATTTACAGTGTAAATCCTACGTATCACGAAGATACCGCAATGCATTTCCACTGTATATCCATATTGCTTGCTTCCACGATTTTGCACTTTTTAGTACTTCCACTGATTGTACACAAATTTATAGAATTTGAACATTACAAACGGAATTCTATCGGACGTACAAATTATACACTCATAAACAAAATTATGGCATATTTTTTTATATTCATAATTTTTTAAAAGCTGTTTTAGAATAACGCTCTAAACTTGTGTGTATGTGTGTCAATATTATTTATCTAGTAGGCTAGAAAAACAAAATGTTTAAATATTTTTCATATTTAATGCATATTAATAACATTATAGTCATTTGTACAGTTCATACACATCGCACACATCATCCATAATTATTATTTAAAAGATTTAAGCATCGAAGTGAGTTGTTATTTGTAGTGAAACTAAGTTGTAGTAAATTACACAGGCACACAAAAAAAAGTTGTCTGTTCGGCAGACAAGACTACAGTACCCCCATGTATTTTGAACCCCTGAATATGAATCCGTAGTTGGTTTTAACGAGTTAGCTCTTGGTTGCTCCCTAACCTCAAAAAAATGTGCGATATTGGTGATTTTTTGAGGTTAGGGAACAACCAAAAGCTAACTCGTTAAAATCAACTTCGGATTCGTATTCAGGGGCTCAAAATACATGGGGGTACGGTAGTCTTGTCTGCCGGACAGACAACTTTTTTTGTGTGTATGTGTTATTTTTGCATTATCCTCTATTTAATATAAAATATGCACCCGTTTGACGATGCAATGAAGTATTATTTACAATTTCCAGTCTCTTGATATCGTTTTAAAATTCTTGAAAGTGTGGAATGATTTATTATTTAGCAGATCGTCTTGCAATATTGTTTGTCTACATCCCTCGTTTCATAGTTACGTTATGTACCCCTTTTACATAATGTAACTATGAAACGAGGGATGTAGACAAAAAATATTGCAAGACGATCTGCTAAATAATAAATCATTCCACACTTTCAAGAATTTTAAAACGATACCAAGAGACTGGAAATTGTAAATAATACCCAGCCAAGGACGCAAAATATGCACAACAGTAGTCGAATAACATTTTTTTGCTACTTCAGTCTACTCAAAATCTCACACTGACATTCTTTTATCTCAAAAATGAAGTTAATGTTAGTTCTAAAACAGTCAGACGAGGTCTGAAAGAAACAGATTTGAATCAAGACGTCCTGCCGTAGATTTATGTGTCCTCCAAAACCACAAAACGTGACGTGACTAGAATTTGTCAGAGCTTATATTAATTTGACTATCGAGCAGTGAAAAATATTCTGTTCACAGACGAGACCAGATTTCAGTTATAGAAGAAAAATGGACGAAACCACATCTACAGAGGAGTTATGGAAAGTACGCCATATGTAATCTTGTACAGAGCCTTGGTTTTGGATATGGCGGGATCATATTTTGAGAAGACGCACTGAACTTATGGAAATGTTTGGTCGGATGACAGCTGACATGTATATTAAATACTGCAAGATAATGATTTAAAATATATCAGCAATCATTTATACAACAGATTCGTTTTGATGCTCGATAACACGGATCTACATGCGGCTCGGATAGGTGAATGAATACCTCGATGAGGTTCACGTTGAAAGATTAAACTGGCTAGCATACAAATTAAATTGTCAGTGTTGAAGTTCGTAAATATGCCGTATAAATGCAGTGTATCGGGTTGTAAATTATGGGAATGGGCCGAAAGTGCATGCTTCTTCTCCGAATTATGAAAATTTGTGTAAAAAAATGGATTTTCGCTATTCCAAGAACAATATTTACACATTCAAATTGCGTTAAAATATGTGCGATTCATTCATCACATAAATGAACAAGCTGAATTTATTCAAATCCTTCAGGAAAGTGAAAAAGAATATTTGTGTCTGCAAAATTCTATCAGCTATAAAAATTACGAGGAATTTCTCAATATTCTAAACACATTGCCAATTTCGGAAGGTAGATACATATAATCATGATAGGGAATATTTAAATTAACGTATACTCCAGTACCAACTATCTTATGTCGTTCTCATAATTTGCAGTACAAGAGAAATGGAATACTGTTCCTCAAGAAACCAATCAGAATTTTATTGATGGCATGACTAAAAAAATGCAAGCAGTAATTAGAGCTCGAGGAGGAAACATTCGTTAGTGATATTCTTATTTTAATCAAAAGACTGACAACTGCAATAACCTAATATCATGTTTCAAGTTAATATGTATTCCTTAATGAATTTTCTAATAATCAAGTGTTATAAAGTTTTTCACATTTTTTTCCATAAAGACTTATGATTGTTTTTTTCGGGTTTCTTTCTGGTACCTAACTTGGTTCGCCAGAATTTCTTTTTGCAAGAAGAAATAATGAAGATTTTAAAATGTACCATAACTTTGTCCGTGAGTCTATATTCATTTTGTATCTGTTTCTTATACAAAACTGAACATATTTTGTATATACATTGGCCATCGTTAATGTACAGGGTGATCACGCGAGATTGTCCTTTTTGGGAATAATTTGGTTATTTTTAAAATTATCAAAAACGCATAGAGACCTTCATTAACCATCGGTACTAACTGCGAAATCTATACTATCATTTAGACCTGCACCATCTGAATATGTAAAAAAACAGAGGTGCTCATAGTTTTAACAAAGTCATTAACAATTTTGTATTTTTGGTGTAAACTTCACGCCAGCACCAGCAGGGTGTTAATTATGACACTTATATCATCATTTAGCACCCTCTGAATATGCAAAAAAACAAAGATGCTAATTGTTCTAACAAAGTTATTAATAATTGTGACGTGTTGTAATTGGCGCACATGCGCATAAGAAGTAGGAAAAGGAAGTTGGACTGTCTAGCCAGGGCTGTCAGAGATATAAGACGTGTAGATATGAAAGTGATAATAAATGATAACGTGACAGGAGTACAGTGTATTATTTAATCAAGTCCCTATCGTACTCTGGTACGTTACATAAATGGCGACGAGGTAAAAAGGCATTAAAAAGTAGTAAACAGTGTAAAGTTACAAAGTAGTGTGTTACCAGATTCGCTATAGAAAATGGCGGCCGGTATAATTGAACACGTGGGTGAATTTAATGGCATGTCAGATGACTGGGTAGTGTATTCGGAAAGACTGGAACAGTATTTTTTCGCAAACAAAATTGAAGAAGCCAAAGTGAAAGTTGCGACATTAATTAGTTTAATTGGGGACCCTACTTATAAATTATTACGGGACCTTTGCCACCCGAGTTTACCAAAAGACAAGAATTACGAGGAACTTAGTGATTTATTAAAAAAACAGTTTAGCCCTCAGGTATCCAAGTGGCGGGAGCGTATAAAATTTTACGAGGCAAAGCAAAAACTAAGTGAAACAATTAGTGAATGGTATGCGAGAATAAAAAATTTAGCTGTAAACTGCGAGTTCGGTACGTCTTTGGAGACTATTTTGAAGGACAGATTAGTTTCTGGATTGCAAAAAGGAAGGGTATTAGATCGTTTGTGCGAAGAAGACACGGAGAAAACCCTGAAACAAATGGTGGAACTGGCGATGAAAAAAGAATCAGGTTTCAAGGAAGAAGAAGTCAATCATATTTCAAAAATCCCGGCACAGCATCAGCGTGTTTGGCAGCAAGGAAGAAGGAGCGCATGGCAGCGGCGAACCAACCAGCGACCACCACGACAAATGCAAATAACGCATCGGAGAACCGTAACGCAATCGCAACATCGTAACCAGCAGAGGTCGGAAAAGGAAAATGACAGTCGAGGTTATGTCAGTCAAAATAACGGTAAAAATTGTGTGCATTGTGCAAATAAACATCCAGGATTATGTAAGTACGAAAATTTTGTCTGTAATAAATGCAAAAAGAAAGGTCATTTAGCCAGAGCTTGTAGAAATAGTGGTCAGTTTACGAATTTTTTTTGAAAACTGATAACATAGAAATAGAAAACTGCAGTGAAAATGAAAGTCTTTTTGCTGTTAATCATAATCAAAATACTGATAATTCATTTCAAATAAGCATTTCCATTGGGGGAAAAGATTATAAAGTACAATTAGATAGCGGAGCTAGTGTAAGTGCTTGTAACAAAATGATGTACGAGCAAAATTTTAAAGTTAAATATCCTTTAAAAACCGATGAAACCATCTTACGAGGTTATAATGGTAAACAAATTGAGACTTTAGGATACTTTACTGCAAATGTAACTTTCAATGACAAAATGCAAATAATAAAATATTTTGTAGTTTCTAATGGAGGTCCCATGATAGTGGGGCGAGATTTTTTTATCGAAGTTCAATATAGGATTAAATGTTTTAAATGTAGTTGCAGCATCTAGCAATGCTGAAGTTGAAAAGTTGATAGGAAAATATCAAAATATATTCAGAAATGAGTTAGGTTTATTTAAGTATGCTACCGTATCTTTGCAGCTCAAGCCCACTGCCAAACCTATTTTTCTGAAGCCTAGGAATGTGCCCTATGCGTATAAGGAGAAACTTGAAGAAGAATTGGAGCGATTGGAGGGGAGATGGCATCATAACTCCTGTCCAGAACAGCGAATGGGGTACACCTCTCGTTGTAGTTCCCAAGAATGATGGAAGATCGTTACGCCTATGTGGTGACTATAAAAGCACATTAAATAAGCATTTAGAGGAAGTGAAATATCCATTACCAACACCGGAGGATATTTTTGCTAAATTACATAGAGGTGAGAAATTTTCTAAAATAGATTTATCACAGGCTTATGCACAGTTTGAACTGGATGACAGTTCTAAAAAAACTGGTTTCTTGGTCAACTCATAAAGGAATTTTTCTAGTAAATAGATTACCGTTTGGAGTGAGTCCAGGTCTAACCATAAAACGAGACAAGTGTAGTTTCTTCCAAGACAAGATAGAATACTTAGGACATGTTATAACAAAGCAGGGAATCCAAAAATCGGAAAAGAAAGTAAAGGCTATAGTAGGTGCAAAAAGACCAGAAAATGTCCAACAGGTGAGATCTTTTATTGGATTAGTTAATTATTATAGCAAATTCGTTAAGAATATATCAGCTTTATTAAAACCGATATATAATTTATTAAAGAAAGATGAAAAACTCACTTGGACAAATAAATGTGAAGAAGCTTTTGTAATGATTAAAAATAAAATTGCTGAAAATGTTATTTTAGCACATTTTGATCCAAAATTGCCTCTCACCAGTGACGCATCGAACCAAGGGTTAGCAGCAACACTGAGCCATAGGTACACCAATGGAGTGGAAAAACCAATTGCATGTGTATCAAGAACTTTAATGAAAAATGAGGAAAATTGGTCAGTATTACAAAAGGAAAGTGCAGCATTGATATATGGGGTAAGAAAGTTTGAAAAGTATTTAGCTGGTAGACATTTTGTGTTGAAAACAGATCACAAACCTTTAACGACTATTTTTGGGGAGCATAAACAGTTGCCGGTTATGCATGCCAGCAGATTACAGAGATGGGCGGTATATCTGTCAGGTTTTGATTATGAAATCCAATATATAAAAGGCAAACATAATCAAATGAGTGATTACTTATCTAGAGCACCTTTAAAAGTATTTGTTGAAGACCCAGAATATGATAACAAGGGTGAATATCTAAACTTTGTTAAAAACACAGCGGATTGGCCCATAGACGGAGAAGAAATAGCCAAGGAGACAAATAAGGATAGTTTATTAAAAAAAATATTGAAATATGTTGAAAATAATAATTGGCCATCTAGATTAGATGAGGAAGCTAGACCATATTATATAAAACGAGAAGAACTGTCAGGAAACGATGGATTGTTGATGTGGGGTCACCGAGTGATAATACCAAAGAAGTTTAGAACCAGATTACTTCAAGAACTTCATACTGCGCATCTAGGAATTAGTAAGACAAAGTCCTTAGCACGTAGTTATATGTATTGGCCTAACATGGACAAAGAAATAGAGAATATGATAAGAAGCTGTGATCCATGTTTGTATCAAAGACAGAGTCCACCTAAAATTCCATTAACGGCATGGAAGGTAGAAACGAAGGCCTGGAATAGAGTTCATATAGATTATTTAGGTCCCATTAATGGAAAGATGTTTTTAGCGATAATAGATGCTTATAGTAAATATCCAGAAATCTATATAGTTAATTCAATGTCAGCCGTTGAACTAGAAGACAAATTAAGAGAGTGTTTTGCCAGGTATGGAATACCAAGAACAGTTGTAACCGATAATGGTAAGCAGCTGGTATCCAAACAAATAGAGATATTTTTTCAGAGAAATGGCATCAAACATGTAACAACTCCAGTAGCTTCACCGTCAAGCAACGGTCAAGCAGAAAATTTGGTAAAAACATTTAAGGCAAAACTCAAAGCAGCAATTAGTGATATAGAAAATAGAAGTGTATCTTTACCTACTCTTGTTTGCAGATTTTTAATGACGTATCGAAATGCAGAGCACGAAACGACAAAATCAGCGCCAGCAGAATTATTTTTTGGAAGAAAATTAAGAAGCCGATTCGATTTATTAAAAAAACCTGAAGAAAAACAACAAAGTGAAGTGTGTGAACGCATAAAAAAAAATCAAGAAAAACAAGCTAAATATTATAGATGTAACAGAGGAAAAGTGGAAAGTTTCCAAATTGGTCAGTCAGTTATGGTACGAGATTATCGGTTAAATAATGAAGTAAGATGGACACCTGCCGAAGTGAGTAAAAAGATGGGAAGATCAACCTATCTCTGTAAAGTATTAGAAAATGGAAAAATTTGGAAAAGGCACCAAAACCAAATTATAGATAGAGGTCAACAAAAAAATAAAAAGGTTGAAGAAATCAGAACGGGTAAAAATTTTGGCAGTGGGGGGGATTGAGCAGATAAATCAACAACCAACTCGAATTTCATACCAAGCTGCGATGGTAAGACCAATGACACACACAACTGTAAATAGCACAGCTGACCATGTAAGTAAAACTGACATAACCCTGTCAGACAAAAACTTTGACAATTCATATCATGATAGTAGTGATGAGTTAAGTAACGAGAACTCTTTCAGTTCTAATAAAACAATAGCGAGCAATAATTGTGACATTTCAAGGGAAAATGCGATGGACAATGTTAAGAGAAACTATTTTGACGATAGACCCTCGGGTCATGATAATAGGAATAATAATATTTCTTTTAACAGGTACAAAAGTTCGCAGATGAGCTACGACAAGAGCACTAACAGTAGTGACAAGAGAGAGAGCATGCAAAGTCAGGGCAGTACTCCAGTTAGCAGTAATACAAGACCTAAGCGTGTATGTAGACCACCGCCTAGGTATAGCGAATACATTATGGAGGAAGACATCGAAGAGAAATAGAGAAGAAGGGTATATGAAAATAATATTGTAACATTGTAAAGACAGCTCTGAGCACATTGTATACAAATTTTAGTTAGCTTTTTATTCTTACATAAAGATAGATAGGTTAGTATTGTATTAAATGCTACATAGTTCTAGTAGTTAAAGCAGTCTCACAGTATGGTGTAAATAAGTTATTAGGCAAGTAAAATTAAATTTTGAATGTATACAAATATGGTAAACGCAGAGTGAATTTAGAATGCAGAATCATGTCAATGATAACTTTGTATTAAAATAGTACTTAAATAATTATATTCACAAAGAACCCAACTTTCGTTAGAAAGATTTTAAATTGTAAATAATTTTTAGTAGAGCTAAAAAGCTTAGAGTAGGAGTGTGACGTGTTGTAATTGGCGCACATGCGCATAAGAAGTAGGAAAAGGAAGTAGGACTGTCTAGCCAGGGCTGTCAGAGATATAAGACGTGTAGATATGAAAGTGATAATAAATGATAACGTGACAGGAGTACAGTGTATTATTTAATCAAGTCCCTATCGTACTCTGGTACGTTACAATAATTTTTTAACTTTAGTGCCAACTTCACACCAGCACTACAATTATCGGTGCTAATTTTCAAATACATACCACCATTTAATTCCTTATTAGTGCTCTGTACGTATGTAATAAAATCGCCTAATTAATTAATTACATACGCTTTAAACTTAAAATAAAAATCTAAAAACAAAGTAAATAAAAAGTTAATATTCATTATTAATTGTTTTAACAACTTTTTAAATGCATTTTCAGGAAGGTACAAAAGACATCACTTTTTAATTCATTATTTTGTTATAAGTTAATGTTGCTGAAGAGAAAGACAGTATACACAAAGGGCATACATGCGTTTTTTTATTTTCTATAATTTAAATTTATTATTTATTACCTGTTACTGATTTTGGTAATTTGACATTGCTACAAAATACAAATTTATATCAAAGAAATTTTCCTCTAGTTTTGAGAACGGAAACAGAGAGTATTCCGAAACGTCAACTCATCTAAAATATTTGACACTTAATTTCGTTTTTCAGATTAATATATTTTTTTAGGTGTGAGACATTTTTGGATAAGAAAAAACATTCTTTTCAAATACTAACCTCTGACTATCCTTTTGGCGCAGAGGTTTATTTATCAATTTTTTTTTTAATAATTTATAGGACAGTGGTTTAATCCCTAAAGAAGGTGAGAAAAAAAGTAGGATGCCACAAAAAAATAACTAGACAATATTTTAATAACTTGCTTAAAACGATTTGTACCAATGTTTTTCATATTCAGAGGGTGCTAAATAATAGTATAAGTTTCGCAATTACCACCGATGGTTGTAGTGCTGGTGTGAAGTTGGCACTAAAATTATGAAATTGTTGATAACTTTGTTAAAACAATTAGCACCTCTGTTTTTACATATTCAGAGGGTGCCAAATGGGTGCTAAATGATGGTATAAGTTTCGCAATTGGTACCGATGGTTGTAGTGCTGGTGTGAAGTAGGCACTAAAACTAGAATATTATTTATCACCTTGTTGAAGTAATTAGCAGCTTATATTTTTGCATATTCAGAGGGTACTAAATTATGGTATGTTTCGCAATTACCACCGATGGTTGTGATTCTGGTGAGAAGTTGTCACAAAAAATATAAAATGGTTTAACAACCTTATTAAAACAATTAGCATCTCTGTTTTTTATATACTCAGGGTGCTAGACGGGTGCTAATTGATGGTATAAGTTTCGCAATTAGCAGCGATGGTTACCATAACTAAGTTCACAGACCTAAAAAAAATAGATATATTTCTGAAAATGCTTTTAAACCCGAAAATAATCCAAATGAAAACAACTTTTTAACAACAAATAAACAACACAATTAATAACTTTCAAAGTTATTGCCAATGAAATTTTTTTCCCTGATCGCGACGCAAGGACCATAATCATCAACTACGTCGTTTGAACATCAAATTATAATCGCTAGGAGTATCTACCTATTCACAGGCATTAATAAATATTCAGTATCGTTTTTAGTTTCCCAGCAATCGGCCAGGTCAGTTTTAACTGAGACACCCTGTATATATGTATTCTGCATTAAAAAATTACATGTCTACATGTCTAAATTTACCATGACTATATTCTGCCTGTATGATTATATTTTTCAGTCATCATACAGTGCTTTACAGAGTTCTGAGAATGTTAATAAATAGTGATACGTCAACTAATTAAAAACAGCTTTTCTATTGTTACAATTGACCTATTCCCGCTAAATTGGAACATTAAAAATTTACGAAGCAGGTTACTAAATATTCAAGAGAAAATTCACAGTTCTAAAATTCATGGAATTAAGAAACTTTCTGCGAACCTGTAGAATCTTAATTGAGATACTACGCATTTGAATGTGTTGAATAAAATATTTTCTAAAGTATCCTAATAAAACATTCAAAGTATCCAACAAACTTAAATGATGTAGATAAAATCGATATTTATCCTTACAAACCTTATTGTTGGGAAGATAGGAAGAATGCCGATTGCCTCTATCAGCTGAATTACAAGCTCTTGCGCGTATTTTCATCGCTTTCAATTCCAAGGAGGCGGTGGAAGAACCATTTAAAAGGAGTTCGGAGACTGTGAGGGCTATACTCTCTGAACGTGGCTGCGGTTTTAATCCAGTAATAGTGATTTTCTCCCATGTTTCTATGCCTAAAATGAAAACAGGCAGTAATTTTATAGATAAAATTAAAAACAAAACCAAATGTTAGTGAACTACATAATAAATAGCCCAGAATATTAAATACTAACAGATATGTAGTCAGAGGGTGCTAGAGAATGCTGGCCTCTCCTGGCATTATTCTAACACCCTTAATGCAAATGACTAGGTACATAATTTATATTTTCTGCAACCGCCTAGGAAGTTAACTGTTTTTGGTCTTTTTTTTTTAACGGAAAAACATCTTTTCAGGTCTAGCCCAGTAAAGTAACATATGTGATAGTCAAAGTCTTTTCCGATCTCTAATGTCACTTTTAATAGGGAAGGTACAGGGTTATCTAACGGAAAGGCCCACTCCTATATTTTGTTTATTTTTCGAGTTAGAAAAAAAAAAATGTTTTAAATAAAAGTTGTAGTGAATTAAATGAACCCTTTTATAATCTCTACAAAAAATATTCAGGTGGTTCTACAAAAGCGGGATAAGCCAAATTTACGTATTTTTAAATGGAATATATGTACCCCATATTTTTTTTGCATTGTTGAAATCTGTGTTCTTTGTTATTCCAAATATATAGATATGTTGATTCTTTTTTATTTATTGAATTTTTTACCGTTGCACCTGCTTTTTCCGGTTGTTACGTAATAATATTTCTCCACTCACAATATATACTTTAGAACAAAAATACAAAATAGTTATTATTTAAAAAATTTCAAACAAAATTGTTTCATTCATGTTTTCATTCATTTTTTATGACACCACAGAAATCTTTAAAAAACAAAGAAATTATTATTATATATGTTTTAGTAAAGACTTTTTTATAATTCAACCGGGTTAAAGAGAACAGTACATCTTTGTGTCAGAACAAAATATAAACAAAATTGTCTCAAATCAAGTATTCTATATTTGAAAATTTCAAAATTTTCCATAAATTATTATTATTTTTTGGCTTGTCGGTAACCTGCCATTACATAATTTGAAAACAACCAAACGATATTTCATCAATTTAGGTAATAAATAACATGCATGAATTCTGACGTTACCTGTATAAAATTATTACCTACTTTTCTTAAAAACTATAGATCTGAGAGGCACTTGTTAAATTTACTACCATAAAAAAGATTACGAGTTCAACTGCAATCCGCACTCCGCGACAGGAATAGTGTAGTATCAGTAACAGAACTAAAAAAATAGAGTGAATTACATGTGCAACCAAGATTATTTTCTCATAGAAAAGTTTAAAAGCAAAGGGGGCGAAAAAAAAAGAATCCATTATTTAAATTGTTGACTATTAATAAATTGAGAACCTAATATAAAATTTTAAAACACGAAAAATATACTGCCACTAATTTCTTAGGTTTAATCATAATTATTATCAAAATTAACAGCTCATGGGATTTTCTGTCATAAACCATCTTATACAGATATTACTACTGTACATAATGCTTCAACAATCAATACACTACGCCTATCTCAGTATGACAAACAAATAAATGAATACCCTTTTGGGCAATGAAAATTAAAATTACAATAAAGAATTAAACATTTTAAAACAAATAGCTGTAAATAATAACATCAGAAATAACAAAGAATATAAAAGTGGTCTATGAACTTATAAAACCACACCATATAAATTATAACCCCAAACCAAAGCCGGAGATATGCACGGACGGAGGTTACACAATTGAAAAAACGCAGACTACACAACCAATCCCTTTGATTTTGCCCAGAATCGAAACCGGGATTTGAACCCGGGAGTCTATAGGCAGTAAACCAATTAAATTAACATTCTGTACAATTAACATAGTTCTAGCCCATTGCGCCACCGAGCTCGGTATATGTGATACATTTCGTAAAGTTTATATCGGTTAGGCAGCAAACTATTTCAAAAAAATTAAAAAACATGAAAACAGTTATAATAAAAAACGAAATTCAACATACGTCCATCATTTCTTTGAAGAAACCCATTATTTTATCAACGCAAAAATTTCTACTAACAATTATTATATTTGTGGACTAGTATTGTTATTTTCTTATCATACGCTGTAGAATTTGAAACGTATTTCTTACATAATTCATATTCCGTTTTAGTCATAATACGGAAGAAGTGCATATATGTATTATTTTTTCCTTGATTTAAAAAGATTTTTATAATTTTTGTACTATTTTCAAGAATTTGTCTATTATTGCAATATAGAATATCCGTTGAAAATATTTTTACAAACGGTATGAAAATCTCTGAGTAGATACGTTTTAAATTTCTGTCAATATCTGGCAATCCGTGGTAGCACAAAGTATGTAAGGAACTTGTTTGGAAAGCCCAGAACATAACAAATACATTGTCGAATACCAGTAACACCTTTATCCTTCTAACGGGTTTAATGCCGTTAATAATGAGTTAAAATTCATATGTATGTGTTAAAAATCATTGACTTTTAATAATAACGAAGACGTTTCTTGAAGGAATTTTTTAATGCAAAAATATCCTTGCCTTGATTATATCTAATATGGCCAAGAAAGTTATCAAGTCATGTCCTGACATTCAGAGCCCCTAAAATCCTTGAGTATGAAACTCTTATAAAGTTTTAGTTTGTAGATTCGCTGTGCAAATTTTTAACCGTTTGGCACAATGAGAATTTATTATAAAAAAGCGAACATGATGGTTTTAGGACTTTGATATATTTTTAACAGTTCTAATAATAATAAATTTTAGTTGTTAATTTTTCTTATACCTAATTGAAATTTGTGATGTAACAGTGCCAGATCAAAAATTTTAATTATATTTTTGTAGATATCCATTTGGTTATAATACCACACAGTACAAAAATATACTATGATCATTCCATCTATATTCCCTGCAAATATTGAATGTACTTTATATATGCAGAAAGTAGAAGAAATATGTGCATATACTTTCCGTGAGCTGAAATGAATATACATAGTATGAGTTATTAAATATGATCTTGAATGAAATAACTTTATTCAGCGGGCAAATATCCCGACCTGCATTGGATTATACCTTGCAAGTCATTAGATAAAAGATCTTGCGTAGCCAATATTATTTGCATAAATTGGCCTGAACCAGACATAGACCGGTTTCGAACTCTTTGACAATATGAGAAGTTTCACATACCTTGTCACCACTACTCAATTTACCTTAATCAGTATATGACGAGCAGGTTGGCCACTATCATTTGTTTGGTCCATACCCTATGGCATACTGAGGAGAACTAATAAGTTCGAAACCGGTCTATGTCTGGTTAGGAATTGACAAATGATATTGGCTTCTATTTCGATCTATCATGATTTGAAGGTATAATCCAATGACAAAATGACAACAGGTGCGGGATATTTGCCCGCTGAGTAGTTGTTTGATTCAAATCATATTTAAAAGCAGTAATTAGTCCACCTGGGCTAGAGGTCGCCGTTCTCGAAAATAGTACTTGCTTCGCAAGTCACTATCCGAACACAGAGACTTCTATGATGTCGATCGGATAGTAGCATTTTGACCATATGAGAAGTTTCACATACCTCTCACCACTATATATTATGAGTTAATTTTTATGTAAATATGTATACATGAGTCTTTGTACATAGTATACTTTATTCATATACAGGCAAAATATAATTTAAAGATGAATATACCATAAATGTTTATTCATATTATGTTTTATGCATATACTTAGCATGTCTTTTTGCGTATGTGGGTATAGTATGTTATACATAGCTTTTTTAAATATAATCTTCGACTTCCTTCGCTCACAAGAAATATTAGCTAAACAAAATAAACCTCTAATATTTTTTTTGTGTCGAATGAAAGAATGAAACTTCATTCCAAACTCCCTTTTAACATTTTTTTCTTTGTATTTTGTTTTATTTATCTTGTAATTGTATAAAAATATTTTATATACATATAATAATAAATACTAAATGGCATACCTAATGGTACAAAGTCGGAATCCTCTCCTTTCACTTAACTGAAAATTAAATACAAGTTGCCACTCATATAGCTACTACTCTCATAGCAGACTATACATCTTTTGATGATCTACAACTTGCATTATACAAAGAAGTGTATTAAGCATTGATTACGATTGACCACTAGTGAAGGATTTTTACCTAATGAAAGGAAATCCTTCTTGGAGCCGTCGCGCACACCATTCGTAGACTGGGTTCTGGTTGTTGCCTTCATCAGTACGAAATAAGAAAATGTAGTCATTTTTTAAATGATATTGGTATCTTCGTTTTGTAAAACCATATCTTTTAATTCAACACTGATAATTTCATCCCGGCGACGCGACGACGGGTTATTATTAGATTTATGTAAAGCAATATATAGGCAATTATTTTTAACACAACCTATCTTGGGATTCTTTAATTTGCGGGCCATTTACAGAGTGAAAGGGTCAAATAAAGTTAAAGCATATACTAGGTGTCCCATAATTAAGTACCTTCTTTCAAGGGGGTGATAGGACTATGAAAAATAAGTTGAATTTTGTATATAAACATTTGCCTTATGTCAGTTCATAAGGGAGATACAATCCCTTAAAGGAGATAAGTACAACATAGTTATTTACTAATAAATTCGAAACGTCTTAAGTTGCAAATGTTAAATTTGTACAATTTATTAATTTCATATTGTTACACATTTTGGTAAATTTTTATCTAAATATCATAATTTGTTGGGGTAATTACAGAGGGGGTGGGGGTTCATTTTCGTCATAACCTTTTGTCTAATTTTTTTACACATTTATAGCGAAAAGAGACGCCAGTGTTAAAAACTGCATAAAAAAAGGTTCTGTTACTAAATGTTGATATAACCTATCGTTTTGGAGTTGTTTGTATTTAGATATTGCAATACAGGATGGGTATACAATAATCTATAGGAAACTACATACTTCTACAAAAATAATTCCGCATTTCTAATTATGAACTGATTTATGGCAAATGTTTATGTACCAAACAGTTTATATACAAAACAAATTTATTAATAGAAATTTTAAAACGTGTTGAAAAAATAAGTTAATTATTTGGAAAAATTAATTAAATGTTTATTTCTTATTGTTGTTTCCTTTATTTTTTTTATTTTACTATTAACCTTATGAATAAATGAACAATCGTTAAATCAAGACTATAAGTCTACAATAAATTACCAATGAAATAATAAAACAAGGGGGAAGGATGTCGTTAATTCACAACAGCTAAGCCATAGCTTAACTAGCCACCAACGCCAAGAGCCCATGAGTTGCCCTTCGATAGTCGAAAACCTCGGCCCTTAAACTAGCCTTAGGAAAGGGCCCACAACCTAAAGCTACTACTAACAAGACAAATGTAATTTAAAAAATAATGCTAAATTAACTCAATAGATATGAACTCTATGTCGCATACTTTTCTGTTACTCCGTTACGATTGTTTCTTCAATAGTAAAATAATTATTAAGAATGTCATTTATGTTAAAACACTCTGTATACATCCTACAATATGTATAGAATGATAAACTACATAAAACTAAAATAATATTTTAAAGTAGCGTTTTATCCCTGGTACGCCTATAGAAAAATCATAAAACTTCACTGCAGCACACGGTCGAGGTATTGTTTTCCTGTAGCCGAGGTCACCGAGCGTCGAGCAAAGCGACCGCCAGAGAGGTAAGCTACTGGTTATTGTTTACTGTGGTATAGTACTAACGAGTAATAAAGTAGTTTCAGCTACCAGCAATCAATCGCAATAGAAATAATAGGAAAAATGCTCAGACACAGCGAACTTTACTAATAACGGTATGATAAAAGCTGTTCCAATTGAGACCTAAGATTTATAAATGGTAATAAATATTAAATGTCATATCTGAAGGTACTAAACTCGGAGTCCTCTCATATGTTCCAACTTAATTTTTATATCTCCGTCCTGACATTTTGTTCCTGGTATGACCACAAGAAGATCGTTGGTTGATTCACACCTGAATCACTATCTACTGGCTCTGATGCACACCTGGTTTAAATAATTACTAAAGCAGATTATGAGTAAAAAGTTAATTTTTCAGTGCGTACTGAATTGTATGACAGTAAATTTGCAGGTGAAAATATTAAAAAAAGTTTTTTTCTATTTAAGTTACAGTCCACAGAGATATTTTGGCTGAATGAATGACAGATAACACATTTTGAGCTTATCATTTTTTTAGACTCAATAGCCTGGATTTAAAGTATATAATCATATTTTGGGGTAATTTAAAAATGTATTTGCCGTCTTTATATCTGTCAAAGATTTGATGAGTGTAGAGACGGTAATGTGAAAGATTCTTACATTGTGTTAAAAACGTGTTTGTTATTTGATATTTTTTGCGGCACTGTCAGAATTTTATTCCTTAATGTTGTCCCTCGGATGAGGAAAAAATCTCCCGTTCTACCTTACGTTTAATTTTTTTTGATAATTATTAAAAATTACGGGAGAATGCCCGTATATTTAAAAATATAATATCTCATAAATATACTCTTGGTCAAAATTAACCCATAATTTAAAATTTACCATAAGTACTACGCATGTATACAGACATTGTTTTTTTCCCAGGAAATTTAAAATTTCCTTTGGAGTGCACCAGCAATTGCCCAACAAAAATAGCACTTTAGTCTCATATTATGTTAACATTCCTCTTTTTGAATCATCTTTTTATCATCCTTCTTAGAGTAGATACACATTTTCATATCTTTATATGGCTCTGCTAGTGTTCCCCCCCAGTGTCATTATAGCGCCGCAACACTCTAGAAATGCTTGCCTGGGCCACACCAAATCGCTAGGCTAACTTAGTTTGATTATAACAACTTTCGTTGTAAAGCGCAACAACTACAGCGTATTCTCAAAACAGTGTGGAGAAAGCAAACCTAACACAAACTGTTTATTTGTCACATTTGTCTAATAGTCACAAATTGTGATATTTAATTTGAGTCTCTTTTTTTCCAAAGTCTACTAAGATATGTGATTATTTTCAAATGTGGGCTTAAAAAAGGTCAACAAAAACATGTAGGAATAAAAAGATGTGTATCTCCTCTAATAAGAGTGACAAAAAGGTGAAGGAAATGTTAACAAAAGATGAGATTAATCTGTGATTTTTGTTGGTGGTTCCTGAAGTTGCTAATGCGCCCCACGTGATCTTTTAAATTTCTTGAAAAAAAAACAGTATTAGTATACCATCCGGTATATCAGCAAAACAGTAATACGAATTAAAATCAGTAGCTTGGTTCAGAAAATTTTTAGCATCAAGCGATAAATTTTAAATTGTTCGTTAAATATGATGAGGAGTTGTTTCGTGAACATAAAAATTGCAATCATTATCAATATTTTTTTTATTAAAAATATAAAATTACAACACAATAAATAAACACGATTTTCCGCAGACAGGACAACTGCCCTGCCTGCGCTGTTCATTCATTTTCGGAATCATAAATATTTACCACTTATATCTTTAGCAAAATTGAACGTTGATTCAACTGCATAGTAAACATATCATTATAAATCTATTTAAATCTATTCCACAGAAATACTTACTGAAGGTAAACTTCCATAAATCATTACACGTTTGTCCGTTCCTTTCCCCGCCAAAAACGAGCATACATGATGGCATCTTACAAGCTGCGTGGCTATGTAGTGGTCCAGGATTGATTTTACCCTTCATGCAATGCCACGTCCTTGCCGCGATATCCCATTTCCACAAATCCGATCTTTCTTGGAGGTCAGTCATTCCCCCGTAAACCCACATTGCATCAGCGTGGAGTATAGCCGAATGTTTATGGCGAGGAGGTGGGAATTGGTCTGATCCTTTGCTTGGAGAAGTCGATACCAAATGCCAGGATTCCGTCTCTGTAAAAGAAGGATATTAATGGATCAAAGGATAAGATTTATCTATATATTGCTTTCCCTACTTGACACTTGTAAGATATACAGGGCAAACAATTTTCCCTAGAAATCTACTCAGCCATTACTTTTTGATTTTGCGCAATTTTGACAGAGAATTTTTTTTATTTATGTAAAGGGTGTCATTTATAAAGATGAATTAATCGATAAAAATTAAACAAACCAATAAAATTTAATTCAATGTATGTAATACACAAATTGCAAATATTGAAGATATTATTTTTAAACTTAATATATAAAAATATCCAATAAATTGCCACCATATCTTTGAGTGCATATTTCCACCTGACGCAATACAAAATAAACGTCAAAATTAAGGCAAGTAATTTCACCGTAAGGTATTTTAATGTTTTATTAATGTTAAACAATATAGCTCATTTTATAAATATAATTATAATTAACATTTCAATTTGTATTACGATTTACAGTATTTTGTCACCATAAAAACAACCACCCTTGAAATTAGTATTTTAATATTCCATGGCTTTCCTACAATTCAAATTACTATTAAAACTGTCATAATGCCAATATATCTTTAAGATATATTATTTCCCTCTCACCCGTTCTTTATATTAGAGGTCGTAGAAAAAATCATATGTATTGTATGACATGGGAGGAATGTGTCATTTCATCGCTTGTATGATTATTGCCCTCCGCTTCGCGTTAGATATTAAACTTCATCCGTGGAATGGAATGTTACAGTTTCCTCCTTTATTATACAAATTTAAATCTTAAATAATAGTTTTAAGATTTGAATAAATACTAATCAATCGCTTTTCTCACTGTTTGTTGAAAGTACAACATCATATTTTCCTTTCTGGTTTGAGGCTCTCTCTTTCATAGTGATTTCCACGTTCCGAAAATTTTGAAACGGAAGCAGTAGCTTCCGAAAATATGTTTTATGTCTGTCCAACAATGTAAATTTTGTCTGTTTTAGAGTCCTGAGGAGGATAATAAACGTAGCGAAACGTCGACTAAATTAGGGCAGTAGTTTTTCTGTTTTAATTTACATATTCTCACCAAGTTGTAATATTACTATTTTTAATATTATATATGATATAAACATAGTTGCTTCTTTAATGTATAGTATACTAATACCATATTTTAAAGTATATCACTTATGAAGTTTTATTTTACGAAAATTCCCATCTTGTACTACTTTTTTCAAAGCTTTTTTTTTTTTTTTATAAAAATGGTATTTCAATGGAAAATGAGCATTTCGATTTACTTTTATAAACGAACTATTAAATAATTTATCGTATCATTGAAAAATAAGGTTCCTTTAAGTTAAATCTTTATTGATAATTATTAATATGATAACATTACAATAACTTCACAATAACTTAGTAGCACATAATATGTTAGTAACAATATATAATACATAAGTTACCATATCATAATACCCTAGATACTAATTTTATTTTATAGCTATTATTTATGAACATTGACGTGAATATTTTGACAGTTTTCAAATTTGACAGATACACCTGATACACCATTATTGTCCAAAATAATGGGCATGTCCACTGAAGCTTGCCTAGCAACATTCTTTTTCAGTTCGATGGTCTCTTTAGTACATGATACAGTGTTTACAGAAACGTCTCCAACTTGAATTTTTCGCGCAATGGAAACCTTCTTATTCAAGTTCTTCTAAATACCCTCTTGCAACATTGCTCGATTCCCAACCAGCAAGTTCTTATAAATCTAATATGTCTCCACCAACATTAACAAGAAAAGTTGCTGAAGATCTTCTAATACAATGACCAGTATACATAGTTGGATTTTCAAGTTTGAGATACATAGCAATGTTCTCAGGTATTTTAGAAAAGAAATGGATACCACAAGGCTGAACTGTGCATTTTCCGTTTCTATATGATACGAACAAGCTTCTATGCGGAGTATGAGTTGGACGGAATGCTATATATTTTTTAAATAAAGCCACAGCATTAACGTCTCCGTCAGATATCACCGCAAAAACCTTTTCTTGTGGGTTTTTGAGTCAGGAATTATGATTACTAGCTTGATCTCTAGAATTTCAACATTTTCCATGGACATTTTCGTTAATTCATTGGTACTACAAGCTCCGCCAATTCCAATTAAAAAAGCTACTTTTATCATTAAAAATGTCTCATCTGGGGCAGTACAAACAAATTCACTAACCTGCTCTTTCGTGAACACTTTCGATTTTTTTAGCTCTATATCCCACATTTTTTTTCTTAATGAATCGTATCAAAGCGCCATACTTGTCGATTTTTACTCTTTCCTTCAACTCCAAACAAGCTCATAACATAGAATATTTAGGCCACAAAGATGACGGGGAGTATTGATTTGAGAGTTTCACAAAATAAGCAAGTATTACCGTTTCTCCAGCAACTTGAACCTGTTCTCTATCTCGCCACTCACAAAACTGAGGATATTCTTTTTCGTAATGGATTTTTGATTTATCCGGAAGCAAATCTAATCTTACAGTGTTAGCAGCAGCAAGTTTATTTTCAGGAATATCAATATCTTCCATGATTTCGCCAAAGTTTGCCGTAATTAATAGTCCAGTCACATTAGAGGTTTCACCTCGGAATGAGAGATAATAAGCTGTAAACTTGTATAAACCTTTATTTTGGCGTTCTAAAAGTTGTCTCAAAAGCCTCATAAAATCTCGTGTCCGCGTCTTAAGATATTCAAGGTCAAAAGTCACAAAAATCGTTTTTTTTTTTTGCAAATATCTCGCTTCCTATGGTTTTAATGCCATTTGCATTTATTATAAAAATTGTAGAGAATAAGATTCTCTACAACTTTTGTCCCAAACATTTTTTTATATACTCAATCGTTTTTGAGATAGAGGGCGGAGAGCGCGCCGCGCTTACCTATTCACAGCATAATGCAAGGTCAACCGTAAGTCCCGGTAAATAATACGCCGTTAAAGTCTATAAATCATTAAAAAATATATAATTATGAATAATTTGCATTGTTTATTAATTAATACATTATATTTAATAATATTTTTCATTTATCGAATATATATTTGTTTAATATTACTTACCTTTCCGTGTAATCAAAAAATTTTTGAGAGGAATACTTTAAGTATATTTTAATTATATTCTAATATATATATATATATATATATTATATATATATATATAAATAGAAAAAGTTTTATATTTTAAATAAAAAAAAATAGAGTAAATACATTTTAATCATATCTTTATTTAGAAATATTTTTTCATATATTTATTACAGTTAAAGTTCAAATGTGGGGAGCTTTTTCAAAAACTATTATAATTAGAAGGACTTGATGAAAATGACCGTTCTCGTATCGCAGCCATTATTGCATGACATTGATGTGCATTTCGTTTTTAAATTATCTATTTTTCCTTTTCTATTTTTCATTATGACTTCTTGTAAAAAATGCATTAAAGTTTTTGGTATTTCTTCATTAATATCATCTAACATTTTACTTGGAGGTGGATAAGACTTTGTTTTAACTACAGATGATCGAATATCTTCCCTAATAATAGCTGCTGCAGCTTCGACAATCCGTAACCGTTCTTCTTCGGGATCCCTTTTTTTATTATCGTACCAAGCTTTTGATAGTATATTAGCTTGTGTATCACGAAAAGATATGATAGTAAATGATCCTACTTTTCTCGTAATTATTATGTCGGTCAAATATTTTTGTTGAAATTTTGTAATGATAGTCTTATCATCTGGTACATACTCCGTCAGGACATCTTTGAGCTCTTTCAATGTAAATTGTGATCCGTCATGGTTTTCTATATAACTAAAAATCTCTATCATTGCTTGTGTGACTTGATTATCTTGACGAGGCTTCTTATCAGTAGGAGATGGTACTCGACTTAATGATTTATAGACTTTATACGGCGTATTATTTACCGGGACTTACGGTTGATCTTGCATTATGCTGTGAATAGGTAAGCGCGGCGCGCTCTCCGCCCTCAATCTCAAAAACGGTTGAGTATATAAAAAAATGTTTGGGACAAAAGTTGTAGAGAATTTTATTCTCTACAATTTTTATAATAAATGCAAATGGCATTAAAACCACAGGAAGCGAGATATTTGCAAAAACCGATTTTTGTGACTTTTGACCTTGAATATCTTAAGACGCGGACACGAGATTTTATGAGACTTTTGAGACAACTTTTAGAACGCCAAAATAAAGGTTTATACAAGTTTACAGCTTATTATCTCTCATTCCGAGGTTAACCCTCTTTTTTGGCTTAAGTGACTGGATTATAAGACTAATTTAATTTTTATGGCACGCTAAAATGACAACCAAAGTTGTTGATTTTTTCACGTCATCGTTGTCAATGATACGATAAAGCTTTAAATGTAAATCGATTATTATGTGATTTAAACCATCTCGACGGTCGCCTGGCGTCCTCGATTATTATAAATCACATAATAATCTCGTTACATTAATAGCTATAAAGTTAAAGAGTTAAATGTTTTATACCATACTTCCTTAACTTATCGAAATGTATTTCATGCTTTACACAATCAAAGGCCTTAGATAAATCACAAAATGTGGGATGCACATTTGATTGTGTAAAGCATGAAATACTTTTAGATAAGTTAAGGAAGTATGATATTAATAGTCTAACTGAGAAGTTGCTTCGTTCATATTACAACAGGTCACCACATATAATAACACATCATCTCATATCTGAAATATCCAACATGGTGTTCCTTAAGGCTCTGCCTTAGGACCGCTCTTATTTTTAGTTTACATAAATGACCTACCATCTTATGTTTCATGTTGAAAATGTATTTTATATGCGGACGATGCAACCCTCGTTACATACTAATCTAAAGATCTTTTAAGGAAAATGAAAGAGGCACAATCAAAGACTCTAGAATGGTCTTAGTCAGATGCACTGTATTTAAATGAGAGTAAAACATACAACATGATTTTTACAACTAGAGATTTACTAGGTTACATAAACCCAGTATCTGTTAAATTTCTGGGAGTATTAGATCCAAAATTAAGATGGGATCAACATATTTATAAACCACACTTGTAATAAGCTGGCCAAATGCACTTACTTGTTTAGAAACCTGATAAATAGAGTCTCTCTCAATGGGCTAAAAAATGCAATCTTGACATTGGAGAGTTAAAAAAAAATTTCAGTTTTTTGTGTGTACTTTTTTCTTATAAATATTTAAAAACGTCCTTTAAATACATTATTACAGTACAAAATACGAAAAATTTGAGCTTTTTTAACCCTTTCAGAGGTGGTTTGAGTGGGTGAAATTTCACAAAAATGTCTGCCAACCAAGGGTAGGGTTTTCTAGTGCCTTCTGAACCGTAAGCTGACTGGGCAGACATTTTTTTTAATTATAACTATTTTTTATCAACATTTCAAATTTTGATCCATTTTTCGCCATTTTGATGGCAAATTGCTCAAAAACCGACCGATAAAAATGTCTGCCACTTTAGTACAGTACTGTACACACCAAAACAAACATTTTGCGCTAGGTTTGGTCCGATAACTAACTTTTTTTCAATTTCCGGTTACCGCGCGCCACCGTCGATCGGATGTTTTGTCTGCCAGCGTAATTGGGGTATGTAGAGTACATCTGCTAACTACCTATGCGGACAAATATCCGTAACCATTCCATTTAAAAAAAATGTTCCCCCACTCCTTATCCGGCCGCCATACCAAAAATTTCAAAAGAGAAAAAGTATGATACCCATAATATGGTCTCTTTAATTACATACTGGCAGACGAAAACCTTTCATTGTCGAATTTGCTCGCTATTGCTTAGACTAATACTGTTCGCAATCTATTACCATTTTAATAATATATTTTAGCTAATCATATTTAACAATCTACTAAATTTTCTTTTATGATTTACCTGTATAATATATATGTATTACATAAATTAACTGTGTTTGTTTTTTTTTTATGTGAATATGCATGTTTTACAGAGTGTGTCCGTCAAGTATGGAATAAATTCATTATTTCTTAAACCAAAAATATTTAGGAAAGATCGGCGGACACGTCGATTTTTAATTTCAATTGTTCACTTTATTATTTTTTTTTGTTATAACGTCATTAGTCATTACTGTTTTCGTTATGACGTCATCGATTTTTTCTTAATGGAACACCCTGTATATTTCTCCACTTTTGGATTCTGAATCAGTAGCTGATTCCAAAAATTTACACACTGGGGGTCTAAAATTGATAAGTTGAAAGATACGGCAATTTTGAATATAAGAATTAACAAATTTTTCATGTTTTGTTTGAACAAATAATAGGCACTAGAACTAACGGTTAGTTAATAATAAAAACAATTCATAAATGTTCGAACTGTACTCCTTGTTGTAGGTAGCAGTATTATAAACGATGAATAAAGTGTTGCTGAACCTTGTTTATAGTTTCCTGAGAAATGCTGTTTATTTCTGTTCTAATTCTCTCTTTTAATTCAACAATGTTTTCCGGTTTCGTTTTATAAACTAAGTCTTTTAGATGGCTCAACAGAAAATAATCTAATGGATTGAGGTCCGGCGACCTTGGTGGCCATTCGATGGATCCACGTCTACTAATCCACTTGTTCAGAAATATTTGGTCAAGATACCTTCGAACGTCTGCTGCATAATGAGGAGGCGCACCATCCTGTCGATACCACAGGCTTTCGTCAACATTTTTAGGATTAGTTCTATTCGGGAATAAATTTAATATTGTTAGAATGAGATAGCCCATTAAAAATTAGAGATTTGCCGGTCCCTTTACAGTTCCATTGAAAAAATGGGGTCCAGTGATTCTATTTCTTACAATTCCCGTCCACACGATTACCTTTTGTGTATACATTGTGTGTGCTACTCCCGCATCCATCGAGGGTTTTTCCTTGCCCAGTATCTACAAATCTGACGATTCACTTCACCATTTATTTTGAAAGTGTATTCATCAGAGAAAATAATATTTTTTATCAGAAGAGGATCACCATTGTACAAATTCATCATTGTTTCATAAAATAGTATCCTCCAATCTGGATCATCATCACTTAGTTCTTGCACAAGCTTAACCTTAAAGGGATGTCATTTTTCTAATTTTAATACCGAATGTACTGACACTTTAGTAACATCGTAATCGCAACTAACCTGGCGAACGCTGGTATGTGGATTTTCTTCAACAACCAGTAAAATATTTAATTTTACTCCTCGTTAACACATGGGCGACCTATTTTGGGTAAATCCTCCACCATACCAGTCTCTCTATTTTTTCCAGTTTTACTCACCGTCGATTGAGTTATGGGTCGTTCTGGATATTTAGTATTAAATAAATTACATACTTCTTGTTGGGTTCGCATCCTATCACCATACCCAATCATCGTAAGAATTTCAATCCTCTGCTTTACAGATACTCTCATGTTACAAATTAAAATAAATCGACAACATTTATTGAGAAACCATTACTGGGGTAAAGTATTATTAAGTGATTCACTGTCAAAGACGATAATGTTAAAACAAAAAAACAAACAAAAATTGGCCTATTTTAAAAATTAATAAAAAACGTGTTTATTTTACTCAATCAGTAGATATCACAGGAGAGAAACTATAAATGGTGGGGACCCGGCAATTCGAACAACAGAAGTTTGCAGTCCGCCATTTTGATAAACGACTTTGTGCTTGTCAGTTTTATGTGTTAGTGTCAATACAAAACATTTTTGTGTTACGTTTGTCGACTATGGCATTTGTGTTTAATTTTTTGCAAGAGTGTTATTTATTCGTGTGCGTGCGTGTATTGTACAGAATTAGTCAGTGTTGATATAAAAATTTATAAACGACTTTATCACCCTGTAATCATGGTTAGTTGCACAGCATGTGGTTTATTGCACACTGCAAAAAAGTGTCATTCCGTTTAATGGGTAAGTAAATAAACATTTTTATAACTAATAAAACGAACTGTCTGAAATATTTCCATTATACTAGAATGTTTAAAATTGTTTGAATAATAATTGTATTGGGGGTTGTACGGCCGCCATAATTGTTTACATTTATTGTTCCAATATCCAGTGGCAGCTCATTCTGGATTTGTGGTCTTACTTAAAAATAAATCTAATAACAAGTGATGTAAGTAAAATTATAATTATGTACAATAAAGATAATGAAATAATGTATATTCGCTGCTGGTTATCTGATGTATTTATATTAAGGTGGTAAAATCAAATGGACAAAGTATAGATTATTACTTTTGTGATAACTACTAATTACATATTTTTACAAAGGTTCCCAAAGAAATTTTAGCAGTGAATCGTGGACTAAATTCGTTGGTAAAACGAATGAAGAAATACAAAAATTGTTAGTGTTTTGTTCGCAACATTTTGAAGAGATGGACTTCGGGAGAACTGCTTTCAAAGTACTTCTAAAGGAAAATGTAATAGGTACCCTCAAGAATAGTCCAGAGTTACAAATATATAAGTTTACTGTAAGAATGGTGATACATTGATAAAACATGTAGGTATATTAAGAGTGAAAAAATGCGACGGCATTAACATACCACAAAAATGCTCTTTTTGTTTTATGAAATAGGAAGGAGAGTATGCAGTAAATGAGGTTAACTATAATTTGCAAAAAAACAACATGAATTTTGTGTATCTACCTTAGAATTAAAAATTAAAAAACCCTATTGAAATTTGCGATTTGATTTTATAATTTACAAAAAAAATGTAGGTAATGTGTCTAAATAAATATGATTTATTTTCAGACAAAGCTGAGACAATCTGGAATTGAAACAATCCTCTCTACCTCAGGCCATCATCCACTGGATGCAGAACCTGTCGGTACTATTTTGGAACCTACTTCAACTGCTGAAATTATGGATGTCCATATTCCATCTCTAGAGACACCTAAGATGGATAATACCATTCTTGTGTCCGCCAAAGAGGATTATCCTAGAAAAGTGAAATTGAAACGTCAGATTCGAACATTGTCCAAGGCAAACTTGCAACCAAGTCGTCAAGTTTGTAAACTACAAAAGCAAGTGTGGTCGCAAAAGAAGAAAAATTTTAAACTATCTAGTGTACTTTTTTATTATTTTATTTACACAAATTCTTAATTTTCTAAATTGTTTGTATAATGTTCAGTTATTTACTTACGTTACAGTTTGAAAAAACCCACGTCTTTTATTATCCATCTACCTACTCATTTTTAGTATAATTTACATAATAATTGGCGGGTAGAATTAAAAATTGCTACCAAACATTTATGAACAATATATGAAACACTTGATTTTTGTGCATGTTATTGTATTTTATTTTTTTTGTCCAATAAGGTTGAGCATAGAATTTAGTAAGGAGCAAAAACATTTTAAAGGAGATCGGGCGTACTTATGAAGCATATAATCAATCAAAACATCCCTCTTAATTTTCATCAAGACATGCAAAATTTTTATACCTGTTTAGTATTTATTGCCACATGAAACTGATTTGTTAATTTGCGAACCGTTTAATTACTCAAAAAATTTTAGTTTTACTCCCGCTCCCATCCATAGAAAACGGTACTGACCGTCTTCTACCACCTAGATAAACCACTTTGTGAAAACTTCCGTTGAAGCAGATTTTACGATATCTTCTCACCTAAAGATATTTACTCATTGATTTTTTTATTTGTTTTTTTTTAATTTTTTAATGGTCTTATCATTTTAAACCTAAGTGAAATATTTGGAATCAGCAGTTGAAGCAGAATCTAAAAATGGAGAAATATGTAAGGTGTTGTTCTATTAAAAAAATATATCGATGACATCATACCGGAAACAGTAATGACGTCAAAACCAAAAAAAAAATAAAGGATGAGGTGCGCAATTGAAATTAAAAATCGACGGGTCCAAGGATTTTTTAAAAATATTTTTAGTTTAAGAAACAATGAATTAATTCCATACTTTGCGGCCACACTGTATATTATGTATGTTTGTATTTGTTTGTGCATTGTGTAGTAACCTAATGTATATTTCTATATCTCTAAATTATTACAATTTAAATTTGTTTTTACTTATGTAACTACTCTGTACATTAATATCAATAAAGCTATCTATCTACCTATCTATGTATCTATCTATCTATCTATAATTAATATTATCTGTACTGTATATAATTAGCATTATCTATGCTTTACAATTAACCTAAAATATTCTTCAGCTTTTACAGACCTAGTCAATTCTCAAATGATGAAACGTGCTCTCCAATTTTTGTTATTTACATTTTGTTAAAATATTGAATCAGGTTATTCACATTAAATAGGCAATTATTTTATTAAATCAAGTATATTAATTTTCCATGAACGGATACCCATAACGCCCTAGTGAACGATTTTAGTAATCAATCAATCAAAAAGTCCTATAAAGAGTCAAGCAGAATTAAAATCGATAATCCAGACACAAAAGAACTCGTCCTCATTTTCACGTTTCAATTTATAGTCCAACTAAGACGTTATTCACATTTAAACATTTTTATTTTCATTCCTGTATCTAATAAAAAAAAGAGTTGCGAATTATCAATTTTGTTAACACTTAATATTAATGTTAATATTAATTATATTTTTCAAAAGATGGCACAAAATAAAACCAATTTGTAAAGATTGTGTATCCCAACCAATCAAGTTTGCTCTTAAGCGATTAAGAATTGTCCCTATTTACAACTAAAAAACTTGAATTCAGTTACACGAATGAGACGAGAGCGGGAGCAATCAAGAGTGAACAAAAAGAACGATAAATTAAATTGAAAGGATACCTTAAGATCCCTTATTGCTTCCTTTTGTTGATTAGATAAGTTGGTTCTTTAATATATTTCGATGTAGGAACAGAAAAGAGCTTCAGATTTAAAAACTTATTCCTAGAGAAATTGCTTGTAAAAAATATTGGATATGTAAAACATTTTTTCCATTGATTCTTAAATATGACGAAGATAACTCGTACTAATATTATTTTTATATTTAGAATTCTTAATATAACATCTCTGTTAAAAAAAAAAATACGTAATCAACGAGAAATTTGGATGCTGATCATACACGAAAAATATGGGTATGTCAGTACCCTCGAAGAAGTTGTTCAGAGTCATGATTCTATTTGTATATAGGGTGACTCACTGAAAACAGTCCACCCGGGTCTATACCATTTTGACTTAACTTTAAACAAAATGCTTGAACATGTGGATTTTATTTTATTCACTATTCACTAATAGACAAGAATGTTTGTTTTTCATGCTGAATAGGATGCGCTAGTTCATTTTTGATCATTAAAATCATGGACGTCCCTTTTAGGGAGAGGCAGGTGTGTTTCGTTCCATAATTTTTTTGGTTCAACTTTCTTTTAATTTTTATTATTAATTTAGAATTTTTGGACATATTTATATTTACTTAAAGAATACATACAGTTCTTCCCAAATATCAAAAAAGCCTACCGAAGCAGGGCAACATTCGGCAGCGGCTTTAGCAACCAACTTTAATGAATAAGCCACAAAATGAATCCATGATGTTGATTTATTCTCCGCAATAACTTGAGCCTTATATTTTCTAATCATAACAATCGATGCGTTATCGTAAGATTATCCCCTACAGTTTCTAATGTCAATAGTATGGCTCTTGTAGAAGTTCCATCGAACCAGTAAATACCTCTTGTGATTTGTGGCCCTGATTGTGCATAGATTTTAAGACCTTTTCAACTAGTCTGTGACATATATATCGAAATATTAAAGTTAATTAGTCTACATGACTCTCATAAGGTGTGGAACCAAGATAAATGGAATAATATTTAGATTTCTTAGTGATTCGGGAAATTATCTCATTAGAAACGCTTTTTCAATCAATTGTACAATTTGTTAACAAATGATCAATGAAAAATAGTTAATATGATCATCCACGGTTTGCATGATTCTTAGTGTTCTGTTGGAACTCTTCTTACTCAGCAATTAGCTGAAGGATGCCAAGATAATTTCTATTGTTGGGCGAACCAAGCAAATCATTTTTCCTACGAAGAGCTAAACCACGTTCACAAATAAACTTGAAAATAACCTTTTTTGATGAAAATTTATAGATAGAATTTGTGTTATATTTTGATAAATTGGTAATATTATTAATGGTCTGAAGAAAGTAGTCTTGGAAAATATAAATTTTAGATTATTTAGATATTAATTAGTAGAGGTAGTGATTGTAATCAACGGTTTTCAGAAAATATATGTAAAATAAATTTTTTTTTTATTTAAATATGAAAGGGTAGAAAAAAATTTTAAAAGAATAAAATTTTTGTATAATAGAAAATTTGTTTTAATAGAGAGTTTTTAAATTTTTATTTATAATTAAAAATTTTTTTTATTAAAGTTGGATATATTCAAGTTCTTATAAAAAAATTAGTTTTCAGGGTTTGAAAAAGTTTTCAAAAAATTGTAATATTTCTTACTTAATTTCAATTTTTTTAATTATGGTTGAAGATTCGAATTGAATTTTTTTTTTCTTCTGCCTGTTTTGCAAGTTCGTTATCACTACGTCCTAACTCTTTAAAACGGCGTGTCACTGCAACATTTAAGTGTGCTTTAGATGTTTCATGAGCCACTAATCTACTACCAGCATACTTCCAATCAGCCATCGTGATTAAAATGTGTACGTAAAGAAGACATTAATTTACATTCAAAGTAGTAGGTTCGTCCATTTGATGGTGAAAAACACAACTACAAACGTTAGATTATTTTGTGGGGACCTTGGGTAATTACCCACTCTACCACCACTTAAATCGGACCTTAGTTTCCGAGAAATTGCATTCAAAAGATACCTAAATAACATAGATTATTTACGTGTTAGTTGCAATGTTGCCAATTGGTGTATAATTATAAGATTTTCATATAATTTAGCCTGGCTGCGTGTAATTTCCTAACCCTACAGAAATTCGTATAATTTCGGATATTTTAGAATAATTGTCGATACTGTAATATTAACTGAATTTATACTTATAATTTTCAAACATCAAAGATTATTGGCATTTACAGAAACCTAGTGATCTGCTAGTTCTGTCTTATGTTAGAAACGTTGGACCAACAAAGACAGAGATAGTTCATAGGTTAACGTGGGTGAGTTTCCGTAAACTCTAAATGAAGATATTTTTATATTTCTCTCTTTCTGTTGTGTGGGAAGAAAGGTGTATGGACGCCCTCACACGCCAAGAAGCCTGAACAAACGGCAGTATTAACACACAAACAGCATATGCATTACGATTGGTTACGTTCATAAAATGCATTTTATTAGTTATTTTAAAATTTTCAAAACAATAATCAATCAGATTTAGGGATCCTTCAACAGTTGGATTTTAGGAATTCTTTCGAGTTGACATGAAACCGGTGTGATTCACCGCAGTTGTGTAAACCGTAAGAAAAATATTAAAAAAGAGCAAGTTTTCGGATTGATAGGTATTTATTTGTTTATTTTATAGGTACTATATTTTGTGAATTACACAAAATATTGAAAAATTAACTTTTCCATTGATGCCATCCTTATATTTTGGAACAGTGCACTCCTCATGTCAACTAACAACCAAAATTCTTGTGCCACTGCTTTAAATATGTAATGCGTATAAAATCGATCAGGTGTATAACTTAATGCCGGTGTTTCTTGAATGACTATTCATGCTGGCACACTCTTTACTCCCATGGTGCATAAACAACTATTATTATGTTTACATGTATTTAGATACCTATTTATAAATATTCTTACCGAAATGGTATGCCCATAGTTCACTGCACGATCCACGTAGGTCTTGATAACCACCATAAATTAACATACTTCCATTGTGGACTAATGCCGTATGTCCTCTTCTACCTTTAGGCGTAGCTACACCTGCAAACATGTGTATTTATTAAACATAAATCCATGATCTTTTATTTGATTTGAAGTTCAATAATTGTAAAAATTTACATGTATAGACATACAAATTTACTATTTTATAAATGTTACAATCCCTGTGTAAGGCACGTTTGGATCAGTAATAATTCTTTTTCAATACTTTCTTTTTCATTTTTGGAAATTATTTAATGAAACATTTATTTTCATATTTAACAAATAGTCAGGCATAGTAAAATTATAAAGTTAAACATTACAGTGAGCAAAGTGTTTAATACACCTATATTTCATAAAAAACAGATATTTAAGAAACTTCTTTGGTGTAATTTATAAGGCCTCAAGGTTACAGTAATAAAAATGTTACATGAGTGAATTTTTAGTTGGAAATTTAAATTTCCGATTTTTATTAAAATAATACTATTTGACCACTAACTCGTAGTAATCTTGCTATTGAAAAACAAGGCCTAAAAGTTTAATACAATTACAATAGAAGGGAGACCAGACAATTTGGCAGTATTTGACGTTTGATCTAACGAGGCTATATAATGATTTTATGTATTCAAAATTAGTTAAATCTGTTGTGTTCCTCAGTGCACGTTTACGTTGGAGCGGCACGCCAAGCCACGACAAAGGCCACGCGCGGAGCTGTACGCCATGCGCCTAGACATGAGCTGCAAGGAGTGCGACAGGTGCACATGTTGGGACGAAGCGTCAGGTATATCTCTTGTCAAAATTTAATGTTATAATGTTTTTTTCAGTTTAATGCTGAAATTCATTTCAACATGTATACGATTCATCGTATTCATCTGACGATGAAATGTTGTTAGAATCTGCCAATAAATGATGTATCCTTAATGTTATACAAAAGAGGAAATTTTATGTCCATCGCCATCCTATAAATCAGAGATATTTGGAGACTTACCATTTCTACCGAGATTTAAGAAAATATCCGACTCGATTTTTTTCAGTATATGGTGAAGGCAGAAACATTTAACTATATTGTTATAACCTTTTAAAACCAGGGTCGGACTGGCCCGTTCGGCAGGTCGGCAATTGCCGATGATGTCAAACACTTCTGGGGACCAAACTCCAAACTGACACAATGTTTTCTACATGTTCTTTTTAGGGAAATTATTTTCCATTAATAAAGTCAAAAATATTTTTCTGGCTCCCGGACGCCAGCTAGTACAAGTGGTTTAGTCTTTATTAGTGTAACCAAAGGTTCGTAAGAAGCTGAAAGATGTAAAATCGGCACTAGTAACGCCATCAATCCCATATTAGCGAGGTTACTGGTCGCGCGCTTCTCGGTTCTGTAAGCAAATTAGACTCCGCTTCCCCAGGCGTTACACTATACCTTATGCAAGTTTTTAATGATGCAATAACTATTAGTCACTTTTGATCAGCTGATGTGTATGGTATCATGCGGATTCGACCCATGTCTCTCAGTCCTGTCAGTGACTGGTGTGTTAGATGATTGTGTATTATAACAGTTATTTATATACCAAGGGAGTAAAGTGAGTGTTTTAGTCCCGGCATTCATGCTACAGACTAAAACACACTTTACTCCTGAGGTACATACAAAATTTTTTCACGAGCGGGCACCATTTGTATTGCAAAAAAATGAAATGAAAAACTAAAGAATGATAATTGGCCACGAGGTTTTTTAGGTATCCTTGTCCTGAAGTGGGTTGGAACCTTTGATGTGAAGATAACAATGACGTAGTTTTCTACGAAACACCAAAGCACCATATAATGCACTCGACGCGCGTTTCGCCATCCAAGTTGGCATCATCGGGAGATGCTTAAAACAGTTTTGATCATCTTCATATGAGTGCAGTATATGGTGTTTTAGTGTTTCGTGTAAAACTACATCGGTTAGGTATGCTTGCATTTAATTGTCTATTTGACATTGTTTTTTATTTATTTCACTTTGACATATAGATTGCTAAATATTACCAAATATTACGAACTGTGAAAATTAATATTAATTTTAAATTTAAATAAGTTATATTTTATGGTTTATGTTTGATTCTTATTTTTTGTCTTTTCTACTATTAAAAGTTTGACATAATAAAAATGTTGACGATATATTATGTTTATACTGTTCATTGGTTTCCATGGTGACTTTAAATCCCAAGGGACTAAATGCTTGTTTAACTCCCTGTTTTGAGGCAGTAAAATACTGTTTTCTTCTCGTTCATGCAAAAATACTGTAAGTAAGTAAGTACTTACAGATAATTAATTAATAATTAATGATGATGTAGGTTTATAATTATGTTATTGTGTATTATTAAAATTTGAAAAATACCAAATAAGGAATGATTATTTATGTTTTATTTTTTATACCCCGTACTTACAATGCACAAATCCAACTATTTTTTATTTTTGAATTATTGTTCCTTTCGATATTTACTTTTATGTTCGAATTTGTGATTTATCTAGTAATAAACAATATAGATTAATTTTTATCATGTTTATTTTAAGTAGGTTTATGATTTCTTTATGTCCTGAAAACGATTGATCTTTTTTGTGGGGAGGGGATAGAATGTAGGGGCCAAATTACAGCTATTACCTATGGGGCCAATTGAGGCCAGTCCGACCCTGTTTAAAACCCACACTGAAGATTTATAAATAGCTGCAAATACGCGAGTGCCGCTAGTAATAACGTGTTGTAGACTGAGAAAAAGGACTATTAGTGCAAATTTAGGAAAATTCTAGAACATTCTATTCGGAAACTACAGGAGATACGTGAATTGTGTCGACGGGAAAGTGTTATAGACTTAAAAATAAGACTATAAGTGACTTTTTGTAAAAATTCGAGGACATTCGATTTGGAAACCACGGAAGATACGTGAACTGTGTTAACGGGAATGTCTTATAGACTAAAACAAGACTTAATAGTGACATTTCGTGAAAGTTTTCGAACATTCCATTGAACAATTAGTGAGGATAAGTGAATTTCGTTAACACAAAATTAGTATAAACTCTAAATAAGATTTTCTAATAGTGTTTCGATATTTTTCTGGAATATTCCATTATTAAAATAGACGTGATAGATACGTTTTATGGACATTATAGTGTAGTAAACTTTATTTTGAACTGATATACGTGTCGTGGGCTAATGCTAATAACAAGAAGTATTGCGGAGAAACAAACACAGGACTTGCTAACAGCGTTGTTAGAACGAATGAACGATCAAGAAAGAAAACGCCAGGAAGAAAAAGAAGAACAAGAGAGAATACGATGGGAAGAAAAAGAAGAACAAGAAAGAAGAACAAAAAAGAATACGACGGGAAGAAAAAGAACAACAAGAGAGACTACGACAGGAAGAGAAAGAGGAACAAAGAAAAATTGTGGAAGATCAAGAAAGAAAGCGACAAGAAGAAAAAAAAAGACTTGAGAAAAATGATTGAGGACCTGTAAATAAGACGACAGGAGGAAAACGATGATATAAAGAGAAGCCTAGAAGAATAGAAGGCAGCCATTTTCTCACTCACTGAAAAATTTAAAGGAGATATTATAGAAAAAGTCGTTAAAGTGAAAGAACAAGTCAGCGAAGTTAAGGAAAAAGTTGGTCAGGCTGAAGGAAAAGTCAGTATTGTTGAAATAGGAACCCGACCCGATTGGAAGGACAATTCAAATAAATCAGTGGGGCTGAAGGCTTTACGGGCACAACAGAACTTCCTTTAGAGTAGAGGATGGACTGCTGAAGAGATCGCGGGAAAGTTCAGATTGGGAGAAAGTTACTTTGAAATTGGTAATCCCCACGCGTTACGTAGCAAAAGTATTTCAGCAAGTGCATAGTGGAACGTCTGGCGAACATTTTGGCGTCAATAAAACCCTTACAAAAATAAGAGAATGAATCTACTGAGTAAATAGTCGTCAAGATGTAGAGGCTTGGTGTCACTAATGTGAAGTTTGCGCGGCAAGAATTGGGTCACAGACAAGAAGTAAGGGCCCAATGGAGCAATATAACGTCGGGACTGCTTTTGAGGGAATGACCATATGAAGGCTCGTTATGATCTTAAGGCTAATTCAGGACGGTATCAGGCGAGAGATCTCGTTTGGCTATATGACCCAGAACGAAAGAATAGCAGGTCTCCGAAGCTTCACCCATCTTAGGAAGGACCATACACTGTCGTCACCAGACTAAACGACGTCGTATACCGAATTCAGCAGAGTCCAAAATCAAAGATCAAGGTGGTGCATATACAGAGACTAGCTAAATATGCAGGGAACAAGGAACTGCCTGACCGGGACGTTCAGGCTTAAGGAGGGGGCAGTGTTACGCCACTAGATTGTGTAGACTGAATAGATGAGACTGGAATTGTACTAGAATGGCCGGGAATGTTCTGGAATGTTCTAGACCTCGTAAATGGATGTATAAATAAGACGCATGGTGGGCCGAGAGTTAGTCTTAAGTTGAAAGTGGTCGAACGAGTAAAGAAGAAATAAGATAGAGGCTTAAAAGTGTTTAATTGTGATTATAGTTAAGACAGTCATTAATATATTGCTGTTAATTATTAATTAGTTAATAAAGTAGTGAGGAAGTGTTACCTGGACTTGAATCAATGAATCTATGAGTAGAGGTGTTTGTGAGGATAGCAAATACTTAAAAATAATAATCCATAAAGTCTTGTATATAACTAAAATTTCACATATTCAATGTCCTAAAATAGAGCAATTTACTTGTAAATTCCAACAAAAAATGTCAATTTTTATAAATCGAGGTACACACAAAATCAACATAAGAAAACAATTAAAATACTTTTAGAAACAATCCATTTATCTACAACAAAAACATTTGTTCATCGAAGTAGGCAACTTTTGGAGAAAGAGGCGAGATAGAGTTTGAGCTTCTTAAATATTATGAAAAATGGTCTGAACCAAAAGAAAAGAATAGCAGTCACAACAAATTAATTAAAATTGAACCGGACCTCCGTGCTTTTCGTATATGGCAGGTATCACAATATCAAAATTGTTTAAAAGAAATATCAACTTTGTGACAGATCCATGAATAAAAAACAAGAAGAAATATTCGAATCTAAAACCGAAGTGCGCTTACTGATTTTCCTATACATTATGTACACTGACGCAACACTAAGATCAATGGCACCCAGAATCAAAGAACACCAGAAAAGCATCAGACTGGAGAAACTGAAACACTTGAACGTAGCTAATCACGTCTACCAAATGTGGCACGTCGTTGAAAATGTAATTTGATAAGATAAATTCATTGGTTGCCTACTTTCGTAATAGATCTGAATTTGAAGATAAAAAAACTAAAAATTATGTATTCTCTTTATTTTCGTTGGGTTGCTACTAATGGGGGTTAGACTAGTTGACAGATTCCAATGCACTTCTAGAATACCTGAAAAAAATTAATATCTATAATATACGCAATTTACTTTCTTACGCTGATAAAGTAATCTTGAACAGTTGCAAAGTTATGTTTTATGTAAAAATTAAAAATAAAGAATCAGTTAATAAGAAATGAAATACCGTCTTTCTTATATCGATATTTTTTTTTTTTGAGAAAAGTAGTTAATTTTTTTGTAATACAAAACACTTGTTCATTTCTTACCTCAATATTCACCATAAGTTTATTTTAATATTATGAATTGTCAACATGATTCAGACCACTACTGTGTACGAGCTACAGCGCGTGCTTTTAATGAAATTTATCAAGATAAGTTAATTGTCTATCAATATGTTATAAACTGAATGCAAAAATTCATGGAAACTGGTTCAGTGATGAGCAAAAATTATTAACCAGAAAAACCAATAAGCAATGAACTTGTTGAAGATAAGTTGCTGTTATGCTTTAGGTGCATTACAATAACTAACACTCAATCTCTAAGTAATTTTGCCCAAGCATGTGAAGCTTCCTGGGCTGCGTATGGGGATTTTAAAAGAACACAAATTTTATGTACAAGATAAAACTAAGTTATGACTACTAACCGTATGAACAGCGTGGACTTGTATAACATCTATTTCAGTGATGAGTGCCGGTTTTGCTTGGATTATTATTAACAATTGTATTATTATTGTTATCATCATTATTTTTATTCTTTCATAAATTTTATCAGTAGTTGTATCTAAAATACATATTTTAGAACTTAAAAGTTAGTATTTATCATTAACAATCATAGCACCTAGTATATTTTGATTATAGGACACTTCATTAAGTAAATATATACTTCAAAATCCTTATACTAATCGATTTTTTAAAGGATATTCATTCCAAAGAGAAAAATAATATTTTTAAACTTTGTAAAAGAAGGAATCTTCGGACCTCTTTTCTGGTACACCCTGTAGGCTCACAAAAATTTCCCGCATCTACAAGTATCTTCCTGGATCATAATGTATTGTACAACAAATTTCAGAAAAATCGACTGAAACCAAGGATCCCTCTTGTTCGGGTGCCATGTCCTTTCCCGGATGATGGATTGGAAAACTTGGTTTTATCGAGTGACCGGCTAGATCACCCGACTTGTTTCCATTAGATTTTTTTATGGTGAATTTGAAATTCGAGTTCCGCAACACAACCGGCAAACATTGAAGATTTTAGACAGAAGAATGTCGTTAATTGACCAGACAAGTTTTCGCAAATGTTCTTTCCTCCTTTCAAAGTCGTTTTGGATTATTGAAATTCCACGGAGATCGTTTTGAACAGTTATTTTGGACTGAAGTGTGTTGGAACCATTGATGTGAAGATAACACTGACGTAGTTTTTCACGAAACACCAAAACACCATATACTGCACTCGACGAGCGTTTCGCCAAACAAGTTGGCATAAAAATAGAACCAAACTGAATTTTCTAAATATTATAATCTACAATTTGTTCTACTGTAAAAATAATAAATTGTTACTTCGAACTATGTAGTTCTCATGTGACGATATTTTAAATACCTACCTTTTTTGGTGCGTTTTTCTTCCAGCTATTTGCCTTTATGTCATAAACCCATAAAGGCGTTTCAGTTCCTGCTGAAAAACCAACCTCTCCCCAAATACGTAAATGCAGTCTTTATACGCCACCGCTGTGTGTTCCTGTAGACATGGTAATTTATCACCAACTGGTTTTAATTGTTGCCATTTTCCTGTCACTGCAACATTAAAAATGATTTATTAGAAGACTGTACTGTAATATGCGCATTGAAGATAAATCGAAACAATATACAACTAACATTTACAAATTAATTCTACATATTTTAAGTAAGTTACTGTTACAATACGTCGCTGCTATAAGGGATGATATAAACAAGGGTTACCAACTTAGGTCATATAGAAAAGAGTATAAATCAAAAGATACAATATACTTAGACTTGATAATCTGTGAAGTAGGTACCGATTATAACCTATGACGTAAATAGTACAGTCTGGATAAACTTATAATGTAACTCACTAATTATGTCACAGATAGTGTTGAATCCTTCGTTTCGTGAGAATTTTTTTTTGAGTAAGTTTATTTTATGTTGACTGGTTTTTTTATTGTTAATCGAAAAAGAGTACATTTGGGCTTATACCAGAAAAGTAAGAGTGCTTAATATTTGTAGCTCCAAAAGTTAGGTTAAATACCCCAAAAGTGAACAAAGTCTATGCAATAGGCATTGAAATATGATAACAATAAACTACCTATGTTTCCTATATATTACACTGCCATTTTTATCTGAATGTGCATGTATAGAGGTTTTAGGTAGACACTAAGTTGAATACAATACTTCAAATATATTTTATCGCAGAAATTATTAAAACAGCTACCGCTCCTAACTACATGAAACAAGATATTAGGTGGTATGAATAAAAATGAAGTGTTTGCGAATAATTCAAATTTTAGCCTTTTCTGCGGAGTATTTACTCCAACTTAAGAAAGTACTAAATTGCAAAGCAGATACTGCTACTTTCCGGAAGTTACTACAATGAAAAGCATTCTTAGCAAAATTGTCGAAATGTTTACTACAAGATGAAGTACCTACCTTGACTAGTAGATACTAATCAATTTTAACAAAAACTGCAGTGTTTACTTTGACATGTGCGAAGTTGTATCATTGCATCTGAACCTCACATACTACTTGAAAATGGCTCAGAGTCGCAGCAGATGCAATTATACTTTAAAAAAGGAATTACGATAATGAACTCCAAGAATCATAAAATTCTTGGAGCCGTTTTCTTTTTTATCTGTAATATTTTTATTTATTCTTTTTACTAATTTTTTTAAAAACTTGTTTAACATCTAAATTTTGTTTTGTAGTTTTGTTGAAATGCTCTATTAATTTTTAAAGGCTGTGTCTTTTGTGTTTTAATAGCCAGTGTCATTTTTTTATCCATTGTTTTAAAATTTTGGCTCCGGACAGGGTTGGAGTGAAGGCTATATATTTCGAGGAATGTACTACACAACATGCGTAGATACTTCATATAATGAAGTATCTATAGCTGTGAGGAATTTTCTATATAAAGTAAAGTAGATACTATCGGAAGTAGTAAATACTACGCAGAAAATGCTAAAACTTGACGTTTTAGCATATATTTCGTTTTTATTCATATCACCTTTTGAATTAATTCATAGTAGACATATTAGTAATATTGGAAGCAAAAAATATTATTGCTGTCAAGTCAAAATCTGCTACGTGGAGGTTTTGCTATTTTTGTGATATGGGTGCCATCTACAGACCTAGACTTTCTGCGTGCTATAGTAACACCAGCTATGTGTGAAATCGTTTTTAATCGAATTAATTTACGACTTTAAAATATACTATGTACGGATGTAGATATAACTACGTTATGGTTTTTCGTATCTCCTGTAAAATTTGGTAATCTCCACATAGCAGTTTTTGACTTGACAGCGACGATATGCTTCTACCATAACTAGTCAATAACCAATGTGTACATTGCTATTTTGCTTTTTTTTTGTAAATAACGGACGTTGGCATTTTGTAAATATTTTTTCTCCAATTCAACTGAATAAAACCACTTTGTAAAATTGTTAGTGCCTTGTTTCTTATTTCTATTTAAATTTTCTAGATCCCTAGACATAAACCAGTCTTTACTGCACTTACCTAAGCTCTATTAGCCTGCTAATAGGAACAGTCCTGGACTCTAAAGAGGAACTTGCGCCCGAGAGTCACTGAAAAAATAGTGACTTTTTGCCCATAGAGGAAAAAAGAGCGTCACAGAATGCTTACCCAAATAACTGTTTATTTTTTTTTAGAATTGCATAACACAAAGCAAGTAAAATATCAGATTTTTTTTATCAATACAACAAACAGTACTCAAATATTCTGTGTGCCATAAATAGCCACAAAGAGCCATTGATAAAAATTTTATTATTTTGATGGTAAAAACTAATTTAAAAAAGGATTTGTGTTAAAATCCCCAAAGAAGAATTTTTTTTAACCTCTACTACTTCGCAACATTGATATCTACAGCTGCGTTTTTGTTCCCCTTTAGATACCCTAAAAGGGAAATAATCGAATTATCTAAAAATTAGGATTAATTTGGAAATATTACTAACATCATGAGTAAATTGAGTCGTATGAAGTAAAATATAAAAATCAATTATTTCTCTTTTGTCACAGCGGAAGTAAATATGAGCAGAACAAAAAGCGTGCAAATCTCTAGATTGATTGGTTCCTTTGGTTCCAAGAAATTAAAATATTTAATACGACACAATTTCATTTCTGTCTCTTTTTGGATATCCGTTTTAAGTGCTAAACATTTATTTCTATTTCCAAGGTATATCTAATCTAGGACCGATCTTCTCAGAATATACAAGAGAAGATTGTGAGCAATAATTAAAATAAATTAATTTTGCTACAAAGTACCAGCACATATTTTAAATAATTGCGTTAGAATATAGGCTTTATAAATCAATAAAACAATTCTATTAAAAATTCTATTCGTAAAGGTTCCCTTAAATATGAATTTGTTTGTATATGAAATTCTTGTTTCGTATCCCTAAACTGTTAAATAAATAATTCTCCTGATCATTTATTTACAAGCATTGCAATTTAACACCCCAATACAAGCCTAGAAAATTACATGAAATCCCTCGCTGGTTCGCTCATACATCATTCAGTGCCTGTACATATGGTTGAAGTCGAATTCCCCTTAAATAGAGGGGTTGCCTGAATAGCCTGTTGGTTTCATTAGAATATTTTATTTCACGTCAATTTTAATTTGTGGCAATGCGGAAATACCTATGAGTGGAAAGTATTTTTAGATCCTTTTAGACCTTTTAGACCTTTTAAATGTTTTATTTATGTAAATTAGGGAATCAATTAATCATTGTTGTCAGCCAAATGTTAAGTTATAGTAGTAAACATAATAATAATAAATGCAGTCGTCCACCGCAAGAGAGAACGATGTGGGGAAATCTCTAAAGATGTGCAGCTCGCAGACGGAAGCATCCTAAGACATCTGGATGCCGGAAAGACCTACACGTAGTTGGGTGTGCGACTAAGGCACATCCAGGATGTAACACAAATAAAGGATTCTCTCCGCGGCAAGTACCGACCCCGAAAGATTTGGTCTTCAAAACTTTTGGGGAAGAACGAAGTGCCTGCTACTAACATGCTTGCTGTTCCGGTTCTGCTCTACTCCTTCGGAGTAGTTCAGTGGACGGTAAATGAGCTGCGCTAATTAGACAGAGATACCTGCAAGATGATGAATATTCACAGAATTATTCATCCTAGGTAGTCCTCTCCTCGTGTGTATCTCCCACGTCAATGGGGGGGCCCGAGGACTCTTAGCCTGGAGTGTACGCATGGCAGAGTAGTACTGAGTATGGAATGTAACATCTTCAAGAGCTCAGATCCTCTCTTGCTATTTGTGAAACATCACGAAACTGTAGGAGTGGGAGCAGGATTGTTCAAGGCAGCAAAAAAAAGAGCCACAGATGAATTCGGTCTCACATTCGACACCAGGCGAGGTGGCCAGCGAGGTGCTGATGTAGAGTCAGTCACTTCAGCCAAGTCGCCTGAAAGCCCAAATTAGACTGCCGAACAGGAAAATCTGTTTCGGCATCACATCGATAAACCCCAGCATGGTGTCTTCTATAAGAACATAGAAACACTGGGTTTATCGATAAGGCTGACATTCGCGTTTCCAAGGTCAGCCGGGCTTAAGTTGGAGACCAAGGGATTCATTATGGCTTGCCAAGATGATATTATTAACACCTTGGTCTACCGTAGCCGCGTGTGGCGTGTAGAGGTTCCTAACATCAACTGCAGGACCTGCCGTCAAGCGCCGGAATTACTCATGCACTTACTATCTGCATGCCCCGTATACGTGATTTTGGCCTACATTCACCAAAATAACGCGGGGTAGATCAGACTCTAGTGCTGCTTTACGTCAACGGAGATATTGAGTCCGTTGTCGAGAACGAGAAATGCCAAATATACCGGAACTACTCGCTCCCGACGGTCAGGTTAATCCAAGCCAACAAGCCTGACATAGTCCCCCTCGACCATCAACTCAAGGTGATGTATGTCTTCGAGTTCTCGGCACCTGCGGAGAAAAACATCACCTTGAAGGAGGAAGAGAAACGGACCAAATATCACAATCTCCGGTACGAGCTCCAAGTGCTGTACCCAGGCTATTAGATCAAAATGGTCGTCCTAATAATCGGTGTACTGTGAGGGATAAAGCCTAAACTGAGGACCATACCGACCTGCCAAAAATCAACTGAGTGGCTGGCAGGCCAAATGCAGAAGCGATCTTTCTGGGTTCTCTCCATCTGCTTAGGGCACACGATTCTGGGATCTACAGTCACTAACCCTGCGGATGTGGAGAGTAGCTGTGGTTAATGTGCTGGCGCAACTCCTGTGAGGCGTTGGAGGCAACGGGAGGATTGTCCAGCGTCGGGAAAGCGAAAAAAATACGATAATAATTTATTTGTCGAGCGGGTGTTACATGACAGGTCAGCCATTTTCTATATACTAAAATATTCAGAAGTAGATTGAAATCGTTGATGTTATGACATTAACACTGAAGTTATTTCCACAAATACCAAAACACTCGATACTACTCAACGGAAGATAATTATAATAACAATAATAAACACCACAGAAATTAGGCAACCCCTGAATCCAAAGCAGAAGCTGTCTAGAAGGGGATTACACCTAGAAAAATGTGGACATACAACCATTCCCACCGACATTGCCAGTACCGGCAGCAGGATCGAACCCGCAGATACGATAGTTAGATTTCTAGTCACACTTGCCATCGTGCGCTCTAGCCAACTACCCAACCGAGGCAGGAAGATAAAGTGCTACGAGAATTTATATACCGTCCGAATGAAACACGAATTAAATAAACCCTAATAGGGACATAAGGGCCAACCTAAAGATATAGTACACACGCAATTCGAGAGTCTCATCGACAACATGTCCCTGGATTGATATCCACCCATAGTGTCACGCTTGTACATCGTAACCACTTGCACACCAATCGCCTACCGTAGTATCACCTTAAGCACCCGTCACTGTAGAGCC